>CM074720.1:4990026-5465262 GCA_037306005.1 Rhinophrynus dorsalis | reverse complement strand
GGAGAGGTCAGGGAGTTACTGATGTCCCTGGTGTATACAATGGGGAGAGGTCAGGGAGTTACTGATGTCCCTGGTGTATACAATGGGGAGAGTCAGGGAGTTACTGATGTCCCTGGTGTATACAATGGGGAGAGGTCAGGGAGTTACTGATGTCCCTGGTGTATACAATGGGGAGAGGTCAGGGAGTTACTGATGTCCCTGGTGTATACAATGGGGAGAGGTCAGGGAGTTACTGATGTCCCTGGTGTATACAATGGGGAGAGTCAGGGAGTTACTGATGTCCCTGGTGTATACAATGGGGAGAGGTCAGGGAGTTACTGATGTCCCTGGTGTAAACAGTGGGGAGAGTCAGGGAGTTACTGATGTCCCTGGTGTATACAATGGGGAGAGTCAGGGAGTTACTGATGTCCCTGGTGTATACAATGGGGAGTGTCAGGGAGTTACTGATGTCACTGATGTATACAATGGGGAGAGGTCAGGGAGTTACTGATGTCCCTGGTGTAAACAGTGGGGAGAGTCAGGGAGTTACTGATGTCCCTGGTGTATACAATGGGGAGAGGTCAGGGAGTTACTGATGTCCCTGTGTATACAATGGGGAGTGTCAGGGAGTTACTGATGTCCCTGGTGTATACAATGGGGAGAGGTCAGGGAGTTACTGATGTCCCTGGTGTATACAGTGGGGGAGAGTCAGGGAGTTACTGATGTCCCTGGTGTATACAATGGGGAGTGTCAGGGAGTTACTGATGTCCCTGGTGTATACAATGGGGAGAGGTCAGGGAGTTACTGATGTCCCTGGTGTATACAATGGGGAGTGTCAGGGAGTTACTGATGTCCCTGGTGTATACAATGGGGAGAGGTCAGGGAGTTACTGATGTCCCTGGTGTATACAATGGGGAGAGGTCAGGGAGTTACTGATGTCCCTGGTGTATACAATGGGGAGAGGTCAGGGAGTTACTGATGTCCCTGGTGTATACAATGGGGAGAGGTCAGGGAGTTACTGATGTCCCTGGTGTATACAATGGGGAGAGGTCAGGGAGTTACTGATGTCCCTGGTGTATACAATGGGGAGAGGTCAGGGAGTTACTGATGTCCCTGGTGTATACAATGGGGAGAGGTCAGGGAGTTACTGATGTCCCTGGTGTATACAATGGGGAGAGTCAGGGAGTTACTGATGTCCCTGGTGTATACAATGGGGAGAGGTCAGGGAGTTACTGATGTCCCTGGTGTATACAATGGGGAGAGGTCAGGGAGTTACTGATGTCCCTGGTGTATCACAATGGGGAGTGTCAGGGAGTTACTGATGTCCCTGGTGTATACAATGGGGAGAGGTCAGGGAGTTACTGATGCCCTGGTGTATACAATGGGGAGTGTCAGGGAGTTACTGATGTCCCTGGTGTATACAATGAGGAGAGTCAGGGAGTTACTGATGTCCCTGGTGTATACAATGGGGAGAGGTCAGGGAGTTACTGATGTCCCTGGTGTATACAATGGGGAGAGTCAGGGAGTTACTGATATCCCTGGTGTATACAATGGGGAGAGGTCAGGGAGTTACTGATGTCCCTGGTGTATACAATGGGGAGAGGTCAGGGAGTTACTGATGTCCCTGGTGTATACAATGGGGAGTGTCAGGGAGTTACTGATGTCCCTGGTGTATACAATGGGGAGAGGTCAGGGAGTTACTGATGTCCCTGGTGTATACAATGGGGAGTGTCAGGGAGTTACTGATGTCCCTGGTGTATACAATGGGGAGAGTCAGGGAGTTACTGATGTCCCTGGTGTATACAATGGGGAGAGGTCAGGGAGTTACTGATGTCCCTGGTGTATACAATGGGGAGAGGTCAGGGAGTTACTGATGTCCCTGGTATATACAATGGGGAGAGGTCAGGGAGTTACTGATGTCCCTGGTATATACAATGGGGAGAGGTCAGGGAGTTACTGATGTCCCTGGTGTATACAATGGGGAGTGTCAGGGAGTTACTGATGTCCCTGGTGTATACAATGGGGAGAGGTCAGGGAGTTACTGATGTCCCTGGTGTATACAATGGGGAGTGGTCAGGGAGTTACTGATGTCCCTGGTGTATACAATGGGGAGAGGTCAGGGAGTTACTGATGTCCCTGGTGTATACAATGGGGAGAGGTCAGGGAGTTACTGATGTCCCTGGTGTATACAATGGGGAGAGGTCAGGGAGTTACTGATGTCCCTGGTGTATACAATGGGGAGTGTCAGGGAGTTACTGATGTCCCTGGTGTATACAATGTGGAGAGGTCAGGGAGTTACTGATGTCCCTGGTGTATACAATGGGGAGAGGTCAGGGAGTTACTGATGTCCCTGGTGTATACAATGGGGAGAGGTCAGGGAGTTACTGATGTCCCTGGTGTATACAAAGGGAGAGGTCAGGGAGTTACTGATGTCCCTGGTGTATACAATGGGGAGAGTCAGGGAGTTACTGATGTCCCTGGTGTATACAATGGGGAGAGGTCAGGGAGTTACTGATGTCCCTGGTGTATACAAAGGGGAGAGGTCAGGGAGTTACTGATGTCCCTGGTGTATACAATGGGGAGAGGTCAGGGAGTTACTGATGTCCCTGGTGTATACAATGGGGAGAGGTCAGGGAGTTACTGATGTCCCTGGTGTATACAATGGGGAGAGGTCAGGGAGTTACTGATGTCCCTGGTGTATACAATGGGGAGAGGTCAGGGAGTTACTGATGTCCCTGGTGTATACAATGGGGAGAGTCAGGGAGTTACTGATGTCCCTGGTGTATACAATGGGGAGAGGTCAGGGAGTTACTGATGTCCCTGGTGTATACAATGGGGAGAGTCAGGGAGTTACTGATGTCCCTGGTGTATACAATGGGGAGAGTCAGGGAGTTACTGATGTCCCTGGTGTATACAATGGGGAGTGTCAGGGAGTTACTGATGTCCCTGGTGTATACAATGGGGAGAGTCAGGGAGTTACTGATGCCCTGGTGTATACAATGGGGAGAGTCAGGGAGTTACTGATGTCCCTGGTGTATACAATGGGGAGAGTCAGGGAGTTACTGATGTCCCTGGTGTATACAATGGGGAGTGTCAGGGAGTTACTGATGTCCCTGGTGTATACAATGGGGAGAGGTCAGGGAGTTACTGATGTCCCTGGTGTATACAATGGGGAGAGTCAGGGAGTTACTGATGTCCCTGGTGTATACAATGGGGAGAGGTCAGGGAGTTACTGATGTCCCTGGTGTATACAATGGGGAGAGGTCAGGGAGTTACTGATGTCCCTGGTGTATACAATGGGGAGTGTCAGGGAGTTACTGATGTCCCTGGTGTATACAATGGGGAGTGTCAGGGAGTTACTGATGTCCCTGGTGTATACAATGGGGAGAGGTCAGGGAGTTACTGATGTCCCTGGTGTATACAATGGGGAGAGGTCAGGGAGTTACTGATGTCCCTGGTGTATACAATGGGGAGTGTCAGGGAGTTACTGATGTCCCTGGTGTATACAATGGGGAGAGGTCAGGGAGTTACTGATGTCCCTGGTGTATACAATGGGGAGAGGTCAGGGAGTTACTGATGTCCCTGGTATATACAATGGGGAGAGGTCAGGAGTTACTGATGTCCCTGGTGTATACAATGGGGAGTGTCAGGGAGTTACTGATGTCCCTGGTGTATACAATGGGGAGAGGTCAGGGAGTTACTGATGTCCCTGGTGTATACAATGGGGAGAGGTCAGGGAGTTACTGATGTCCCTGGTGTATACAATGGGGAGAGTCAGGGAGTTACTGATGTCCCCTGGTGTATACAATGGGGAGAGGTCAGGGAGTTACTGATGTCCCTGGTGTATACAATGGGGAGTGTCAGGGAGTTACTGATGTCCCTGGTGTATACAATGGGGAGAGTCAGGGAGTTACTGATGTCCCTGGTGTATACAATGGGGAGAGGTCAGGGAGTTACTGATGTCCCTGGTGTATACAATGAGGAGAGTCAGGGAGTTACTGATGTCCCTGGTATATACAATAGGGAGAGGTCAGGGAGTTACTGATGTCCCTGGTGTATACAATGGGGAGTGTCAGGGAGTTACTGATGTCCCTGGTGTATACAATGGGGAGAGTCAGGGAGTTACTGATGTCCCTGGTGTATACAATGGGGAGAGGTCAGGGAGTTACTGATGTCCCTGGTGTATACAATGGGGAGAGTCAGGGAGTTACTGGTGTCCCTGGTGTATACAATGGGGAGAGGTCAGGGAGTTACTGATGTCCCTGGTGTATACAATGGGGGAGAGGTCAGGGAGTTACTGATGTCCCTGGTGTATACAATGGGGAGAGTCAGGGAGTTACTGATGTCCCTGGTGTAAACAGTGGGGAGAGTCAGGGAGTTACTGATGTCCCTGGTGTATACAATGGGGAGTGTCAGGGAGTTACTGATGTCCCTGGTGTATACAATGGGAGTGTCAGGGAGTTACTGATGTCCCTGGTGTATACAATGGGGAGTGTCAGGGAGTTACTGATGTCCCTGGTGTATACAATGGGGAGAGGTCAGGAGTTACTGATGTCCCTGGTGTATACAATGGGGAGAGGTCAGGGAGTTACTGATGTCCCTGGTGTATACAATGGGGAGAGTCAGGGAGTTACTGATGTCCCTGGTGTATACAATGGGGAGTGTCAGGGAGTTACTGATGTCCCTGGTGTATACAATGGGGAGAGGTCAGGGAGTTACTGATGTCCCTGGTGTATACAATGGGGAGAGGTCAGGGAGTTACTGATGTCCCTGGTGTATACAATGGGGAGAGTCAGGGAGTTACTGATGTCCCTGGTGTATACAATGGGGAGAGGTGAGGGAGTTACTGATGTCCCTGGTGTATACAATGGGGAGTGTCAGGGAGTTACTGGTGTCCCTGGTGTATACAATGGGGAGAGGTCAGGGAGTTACTGATGTCCCTGGTGTATACAATGGGGAGAGTCAGGGAGTTACTGATGTCCCTGGTGTATACAATGGGGAGAGGTCAGGGAGTTACTGATGTCCCTGGTGTATACAATGGGGAGAGTCAGGGAGTTACTGATGTCCCTGGTGTATACAATGGGGAGAGGTCAGGGAGTTACTGATGTCCCTGGTGTATACAATGGGGAGTGTCAGGGAGTTACTGATGTCCCTGGTGTATACAATGGGGAGAGTCAGGGAGTTACTGATGTCCCTGGTGTATACAATGGGGAGTGTCAGGGAGTTACTGATGTCCCTGGTGTATACAATGGGGAGAGGTCAGGGAGTTACTGATGTCCCTGGTGTATACAATGGGGAGAGGTCAGGAGTTACTGATGTCCCTGGTGTATACAATGGGGAGAGGTCAGGGAGTTACTGATGTCCCTGATGTATACAATGGGGAGAGGTCAGGGAGTTACTGATGTCCCTGGTGTATACAATGGGGAGTGTCAGGGAGTTACTGATGTCCCTGGTGTATACAATGGGGAGAGGTCAGGGAGTTACTGATGTCCCTGGTGTATACAATGGGGAGAGTAAGGGAGTTACTGATGTCCCTGGTGTATACAATGGGGAGAGTCAGGGAGTTACTGATGTCCCTGGTGTATACAATGGGGAGAGGTCAGGGAGTTACTGATGTTCCTGGTGTATACAATGGGGAGAGGTCAGGGAGTTACTGATGTCCCTGGTGTATACAATGGGGAGAGGTCAGGGAGTTACTGATGTCCCTGGTGTATACAATGGGGAGAGGTCAGGGAGTTACTGATGTCCCTGGTGTATACAATGGGGAGAGGTCAGGGAGTTACTGATGTCCCTGGTGTATACAATGGGGAGTGTCAGGGAGTTACTGATGTCCCTGGTGTATACAATGGTGAGTGTCAGGGAGTTACTGATGTCCCTGGTGTATACAATGGTGAGTGTCAGGGAGTTACTGATGTCCCTGGTGTATACAATGGGAGAGTCAGGGAGTTACTGATGTCCCTGGTGTATACAATGGGGAGAGGTCAGGGAGTTACTGATGTCCCTGGTGTATACAATGGGGAGAGGTCAGGGAGTTACTGATGTCCCTGGTGTATACAATGGGGAGTGTCAGGGAGTTACTGATGTCCCTGGTGTATACAATGGGGAGAGTCAGGGAGTTACTGATGTCCCTGGTGTATACAATGGGGAGAGGTCAGGGAGTTACTGATGTCCCTGGTGTATACAATGGGGAGAGGTCAGGGAGTTACTGATGTCCCTGGTGTATACAATGGGGAGAGGTCAGGGAGTTACTGATGTCCCTGGTGTATACAATGGGGAGAGGTCAGGGAGTTACTGATGTCCCTGGTGTATACAATGGGGAGAGGTCAGGGAGTTACTGATGTCCCTGGTGTATACAATGGGGAGAGGTCAGGGAGTTACTGATGTCCCTGGTGTATACAATGGGGAGTGTCAGGGAGTTACTGATGTCCCTGGTGTATACAATGGGGAGAGGTCAGGGAGTTACTGATGTCCCTGGTGTATACAATGGGGAGAGTCAGGGAGTTACTGATGTCCCTGGTGTATACAATGGGGAGAGGTCAGGGAGTTACTGATGTCCCTGGTGTATACAATGGGGAGAGGTCAGGGAGTTACTGATGTCCCTGGTGTATACAATGGGGAGAGGTCAGGGAGTTACTGATGTCCCTGGTGTATACAATGGGGAGAGGTCAGGGAGTTACTGATGTCCCTGGTGTATACAATGGGGAGTGTCAGGGAGTTACTGATGTCCCTGGTGTATACAATGGGGAGAGGTCAGGGAGTTACTGATGTCCCTGGTGTATACAATGGGGAGAGGTCAGGGAGTTACTGATGTCCCTGGTGTATACAATGGGGAGAGGTCAGGGAGTTACTGATGTCCCTGGTGTATATAATGGTGAGTGTCAGGGAGTTACTGATGTCCCTGGTGTATACAATGGGGAGTGTCAGGGAGTTACTGACGTCCCTGGTGTATACAATGGGGAGTGTCAGGGAGTTACTGATGTCCCTGGTGTATACAATGGGGAGAGGTCAGGGAGTTACTGGTGTCCCTGGTGTATACAATGGGGAGAGGTCAGGGAGTTACTGATGTCCCTGGTGTATACAATGGGGAGTGTCAGGGAGTTACTGATGTCCCTGGTGTATACAATGGGGAGAGGTCAGGGAGTTACTGATGTCCCTGGTGTATACAATGGGGAGTGTCAGGGAGTTACTGATGTCCCTGGTGTATACAATGGGGAGAGGTCAGGGAGTTACTGATGTCCCTGGTGTATACAATGGGGAGAGTCAGGGAGTTACTGATGTCCCTGGTGTATACAATGGGGAGAGGTCAGGGAGTTACTGATGTCCCTGGTGTATACAATGGGGAGAGGTCAGGGAGTTACTGATGTCCCTGGTGTATACAATGGGGAGAGGTCAGGGAGTTACTGATGTCCCTGGTGTATACAATGGGGAGAGTCAGGGAGTTACTGATGTCCCTGGTGTATACAATGGGAGAGTCAGGGAGTTACTGATGTCCCTGGTGTATACAATGGGGAGTGTCAGGGAGTTACTGATGTCCCTGGTATATACAATGGGGAGAGATCAGGGAGTTACTGATGTCCCTGGTGTATACAATGGGGAGAGTCAGGGAGTTACTGGTGTCCCTGGTGTATACAATGGGGAGAGGTCAGGGAGTTAGTGATGTCCCTGGTGTATACAATGGGGAGTGTCAGGGAGTTACTGATGTCCCTGGTGTATACAATGGGGAGAGGTCAGGGAGTTACTGATGTCCCTGGTGTATACAATGGGGAGAGGTCAGGGAGTTACTGATGTCCCTGGTGTATACAATGGGGAGAGGTCAGGGAGTTACTGATGTCCCTGGTGTATACAATGGGGAGAGGTCAGGGAGTTACTGATGTCCCTGGTGTATACAATGGGGAGAGGTTAGGGAGTTACTGATGTCCCTGGTGTATACAATGGGGAGAGGTCAGGGAGTTACTGATGTCCCTGGTGTATACAATGGGGAGAGGTCAGGGAGTTACTGATGTCCCTGGTGTATACAATGGGGAGAGGTCAGGAAGTTACTGATGTCCCTGGTGTATACAATGGGGAGAGGTCAGGGAGTTACTGATGTCCCTGGTGTATACAATGGGGAGAGTCAGGGAGTTACTGATGTCCCTGGTGTATACAATGGGGAGAGGTCAGGGAGTTACTGATGTCCCTGATGTATACAATGGGGAGTGTCAGGGAGTTACTGATGTCCCTGGTGTATACAATGGGGAGAGGTCAGGGAGTTACTGATGTCCCTGGTGTATACAATGGGGAGAGGTCAGGGAGTTACTGATGTCCCTGGTGTATACAATGGGGAGAGTCAGGGAGTTACTGATGTCCCTGGTGTATACAATGGGGAGAGGTCAGGAAGTTACTGATGTCCCTGGTGTATACAATGGGGAGAGGTCAGGGAGTTACTGATGTTCCTGGTGTATACAATGGGGAGAGTCAGGGAGTTACTGATGTCCCTGGTGTATACAATGGGGAGTGTCAGGGAGTTACTGATGTCCCTGGTATATACAATGGGGAGTGTCAGGGAGTTACTGATGTCCCTGGTGTATACAATGGGGAGAGTCAGGGAGTTACTGATGTCCCTGGTGTATACAATGGGGAGAGTCAGGGAGTTACTGATGTCCCTGGTGTATACAATGGGGAGAGGTCAGGGAGTTACTGATGTCACTGGTGTATACAATGGGGAGAGGTCAGGGAGTTACTGATGTCCCTGGTATATACAATGGGGAGTGTCAGGGAGTTACTGATGTCCCTGGTGTATACAATGGGGAGAGTCAGGGAGTTACTGATGTCCCTGGTGTATACAATGGGGAGAGGTCAGGGAGTTACTGATGTCCCTGGTGTATACAATGGGGAGTGTCAGGGAGTTACTGACGTCCCTGGTGTATACAATGGGGAGTGTCAGGGAGTTACTGATGTCCCTGGTGTATAGAATGTGGAGAGGTCAGGGAGTTACTGATGTCCCTGGTGTATACAATGGGGAGAGTCAGGGAGTTACTGATGTCCCTGGTGTATACAATGGGGAGAGTCAGGGAGTTACTGATGTCCCTGGTGTATACAATGGGGAGAGGTCAGGGAGTTACTGATGTCCCTGGTGTATACAATGGGGAGTGTCAGGGAGTTACTGATGTCCCTGGTGTATACAATGGGGAGAGGTCAGGGAGTTACTGATGTCCCTGGTGTATACAATGGGGAGAGGTCAGGGAGTTACTGATGTCCCTGGTGTATACAATGGGGAGAGGTCAGGGAGTTACCTGACTGTCCCTGGTGTATACAATGGGGAGAGGTCAGGGAGTTACTGATGTCCCTGGTGTATACAATGGGGAGAGGTCAGGGAGTTACTGATGTCCCTGGTGTATACAATGGAGAGGTCAGGGAGTTACTGATGTCCCTGGTGTATACAATGGGGAGAGTCAGGGAGTTACTGACTGTCCCTGGTGTATACAATGGGGAGAGGTCAGGGAGTTACTGATGTCCCTGGTGTATACAATGGGGAGAGGTCAGGGAGTTACTGATGTCCCTGGTGTATACAATGGGGAGAGGTCAGGGAGTTACTGATGTCCCTGGTGTATACAATGGGGAGAGGTCAGGGAGTTACTGACTGTCCCTGGTGTATACAGTGGGGAGAGGTCAGGGAGTTACTGACTGTCCCTGGTGTATACAATGGGAGAGGTCAGGGAGTTACTGATGTCCCTGGTGTATACAATGGGGAGTGTCAGGGAGTTACTGACTGTCCCTGGTGTATACAATGGGGAGTGTCAGGGAGTTACTGATGTCCCTGGTGTATACAATGGGGAGAGGTCAGGGAGTTACTGACTGCTCCCTGGTGTATACAATGGGGAGAGTAAGGGAGTTACTGATGTCCCTGGTGTATACACATGGGAGAGTCAGGGAGTTACTGACTGTCCCCTGGTGTATACACAGGGGAGAGTCAGGAGTCTCCTGACTCGTCCCCTGGTGTATACAATGGGGAGAGGTCAGGGAGTTCCCTGACTGCTCCCCTGGTGTATACAATGGGGAGTGTCAGGGAGTTACTGACTGTCCCTGGTGTATACAACTGGGAGCAGGTCAGGAGACTCCCTGACTGCTCCCCAGGTGTATACACCAGGGAGAGTCAGGGAGTTACTGATGTCCCCTGGTGTATACACCTGGGAGAGGTCAGGAGTCTCCTGACTCGTCCCTGGTGTATACAATGGGACAGGTCAGGAGTCCTGACTGCTCCCAGGTGTAAACACAGGGGAGCAGGTCAGGAGTTCCCTGACCTGCTCCCTGGTGTATACAATGGGGAGAGTCAGGGAGTTACTGATGTCCCTGTGTATACACCAGGGGAGCAGGTCAGGAGCTTCCTGACCTCTCCCAGTGTATACACCTGGGGAGCAGGTCAGGGAGCTCCTGACCTCTCCCCTGGTGTATACAATGGGGAGAGGTCAGGAGTTACCCTGACTGCTCCCCAGGTGTATACACCTGGGAGAGGTCAGGAGTTACCTGACCTGCCCCTGGTGTATACAATGGGGAGTCAGGAGTTACTGATGTCCCTGTGTATACACCTGGGAGAGGTCAGGAGTTACTGACTGCTCCCTGGTGTATACACCTGGGGACGAGGTCAGGGAGCTCCTGACTCGTCCCCATGGTATATACAAGGGGAGAGGTCAGGAGTCTCCTGACCTGCTCCCCAGGTGTATACACCAGGGGACAGTCAGGAGTTCCCTGACTCTCCCTGGTGTATACAATGGAGAGTCAGGGAGTCTACCTGACCTGCTCCCTGGTGTATACACTGGGGAGAGGTCAGGGAGCTTACTGACCTGCTCCCCTGGTGTATACACTGGGGAGCAGTCAGGGAGTCTACTGACTGCTCCCATGGTGTATACACTGGGAGAGGTCAGGGAAGTTACTGACCTCGTCCCCAGGTGTATACACTGGGGAGAGGTCAGGAGTTACTGATGCTCCCCTTGTATACACCAGGGAGCAGGTCAGGGAGTCTCCCTGACCTGCTCCCCTGTGTATACACCTGGGGAGAGTCAGGAGCTTCCCTGACCTGCTCCCCATGGTGTATACAATGGGGAGCTGTCAGGGAGTTACTGACCTCGTCCCAGGTGTATACACCTGGGGAGAGGTCAGGGAGTCTACCTGACTCGTCCCCTGGTGTATACCATGGGAGCTGTCAGGGAGTTACTGATGTCCCTGGTGTATACACCTGGGGAGAGTCAGGGAGACTCCTGACCTCGTCCCAGGTGTATACACCTGGGGAGAGTCAGGGAGTTCCTGACTCGTCCCTGGTGTATACAATGGGAGCAGGTCAGGGAGTTACTGACCTGCTCCCAGGTGTATACACCTGGGAGCAGGTCAGGGAGCTCCCTGACTCGTCCCTGGTGTATACAATGGGGAGTGTCAGGGAGTTCCTGACCTGCTCCCCTGGTGTATACACTGGGAGCAGGTCAGGAGTTACCTGACTGCTCCCATTGTATATACCATGGGACGAGTCAGGGAAGTTCCTGACTGCTCCCATGGTGTATACACCATGGGGAGAGGTCAGGGAGTTACTGATGTCCCTGGTGTATACACTGGGGAGAGGTCAGGAGTTACCCTGACTGCTCCCCATGTGTATACACATGGGAGTGTCAGGGAGCTACCTGACTCTCCCAGGTGTATACACAGGGGAGCAGTCAGGGAGTTACTGACTGCTCCCTGGTGTATACAATGGGGAGAGGTCAGGGAGTCTCCTGACTGTCCCATGGTGTATACAATGGGGAGCAGTCAGGGAGTCTCCTGACCTGTCCCCTGGTATACTACAATGGGGAGCAGGTCAGGGAGTTCCTGACTGCTCCCCAGGTGTATACACCAGGGAGAGGTCAGGGAGTTCCCTGACCTGCTCCCCTGGTGTATACACCTGGGGAGAGGTCAGGGAGTCTACCTGACTGCTCCCAGGTGTATACAACTGGGAGAGGTCAGGGAGTCTCCCTGACTGCTCCCCTGGTGTATACACCTGGGAGAGGTCAGGGAGTACTGCTGTCCCTCTGTGTATACACATGGGAGAGGTCAGGGAGTTACTGATGTCCCTGGTGTATACACTGGGGAGTGTCAGGGAGTTCCTGACTGCTCCCAGGTGTATACACATGGGGAGAGTCAGGGAGTTACTGACCTGTCCCTGGTGTATACAATGGGAGAGGTCAGGGCAGTAACGGTCCCTGACCTCTCCCCATTGTATACACCAGGGACATCAGTAACTCCCTGACCTCTCCCCATTGTATACACCAGGGACATCAGTAACTCCCTGACCTCTCCCCATTGTATACACCAGGGACATCAGTAACTCCCTGACACTCCCCATTGTATACACCAGGGACATCAGTAACTCCCTGACCTCTCCCCATTGTATACACCAGGGACATCAGTAACTCCCTGACTCTCCCCATTGTATACACCAGGGACATCAGTAACTCCCTGACTCTCCCCATTGTATACACCAGGGACATCAGTAACTCCCTGACCTCTCCACATTCTATACACCAGGGACATCAGTAACTCCCTGACACTCCCCATTGTATACACCAGGACGTCAGTAACTCCCTGACACTCCCCATTGTATACACCAGGGACATCAGTAACTCCCTGACCTCTCCCCATTGTATACACCAGGGACATCAGTAAC
Source organism: Rhinophrynus dorsalis (assembly GCA_037306005.1). Taxonomy (NCBI): domain Eukaryota; kingdom Metazoa; phylum Chordata; class Amphibia; order Anura; family Rhinophrynidae; genus Rhinophrynus; species Rhinophrynus dorsalis. The sequence continues at coordinate 5,452,616 of CM074720.1, read as the reverse complement.
TCCCTGACTCTCCCCATTGTATACACCAGGGACATCAGTAACTCCCTGACACTCCCCATTGTATATACCAGGGACATCAGTAACTCCCTGACCTCTCCCCATTGTATACACCAGTGACATCAGTAACTCCCTGACCTCTCCCCATTGTATACACCAGGGACATCAGTAACTCCCTGACTCTCCCCATTGTATACACCAGGGACATCAGTAACTCCCTGACTCTCCCCATTGTATACACCAGGGACATCAGTAACTCCCTGACACTCCCCATTGTATATACCAGGGACATCAGTAACTCCCTGACACTCCCCATTGTATACACCAGGGACATCAGTAACTCCCTGACTCTCCCCATTGTATACACCAGGACATCAGTAACTCCCTGACCTCTCCCCATTGTATACACCAGGGACATCAGTAACTTCCTGACCTCTCCCCATTGTATACACCAGGGACATCAGTAACTCCCTGACTCTCCCCATTGTATACACCAGGGACATCAGTAACTCCCTGACCTCTCCCCATTGTATACACCAGGGACATCAGTAACTCCCTGACCTCTCCCCATTGTATACACCAGGGACATCAGTAACTCCCTGACACTCCCCATTGTATACATCAGGGACATCAGTAACTCCCTGACCTCTCCCCATTGTATACACCAGGGACATCAGTAACTCCCTGACTCTCCCCATTGTATACACCAGGGACATCAGTAACTCCCTGACCTCTCCCCATTGTATACACCAGGGACATCAGTAACTTCCCTGACCTCTCCCCATTGTATACACCAGGGACATCAGTAACTCCCTGACCTCTCCCCATTGTATACACCAGGGACATCAGTAACTCCCTGACCTCTCCCCATTGTATACACCAGGGACATCAGTAACTCCCTAACCTCTCCCCATTGTATACACCAGGGACATCAGTAACTCCCTGACCTCTCCCCATTGTATACACCAGGGACATCAGTAACTCCCTGACCTCTCCCCATTGTATACACCAGGGACATCAGTAACTCCCTGACCTCTCCCCATTGTATACACCAGGGACATCAGTAACTCCCTGACCTCTCCCCATTGTATACACCAGGGACATCAGTAACTCCCTGACACTCCCCATTGTATACACCAGGGACATCACTAACTCCCTGACCTCTCCCCATTGTATACACCAGGGACACCAGTAACTCCCTGACTCTCCCCATTGTATACACCAGGGACATCAGTAACTCCCTGATCTCTCCCCATTGTATATACCAGGGACATCAGTAACTCCCTGACACTCCCCATTGTATACACCAGGGACATCAGTAACTCCCTGACTCTCCCCATTGTATACACCAGGGACATCAGTAACTCCCTGACTCTCCCCATTGTATACACCAGGGACATCAGTAACTCCCTGACCTCTCCCCATTGTATACACCAGGGACATCAGTAACTCCCTGACCTCTCCCCATTGTATACACCAGGGACATCAGTAACTCCCTGACCTCTCCCATTGTATACACCAGGGACATCAGTAACTCCCTGACTCTCCCCATTGTATACACCAGGGACATCAGTAACTCCCTGACCTCTCCCCATTGTATACACCAGGGACATCAGTAACTCCCTGACACTCCCCATTGTATACACCAGGGACATCAGTAACTCCCTGACCTCTCCCCATTGTATACACCAGGGACATCAGTAACTCCCTGACACTCCCCATTGTATACACCAGGGACATCAGTAACTCCCTGACCTCTCCCCATTGTATACACCAGGGACACCAGTAACTCCCTGACCTCTCCCCATTGTATACACCAGGGACATCAGTAACTCCCTGACACTCCCCATTGTATACACCAGGGACGTCAGTAACTCCCTGACACTCCCCATTGTATACACCAGGGACATCAGTAACTCCCTGACACTCACCATTATATACACCAGGGACATCAGTAACTCCCTGACCTCTCCCCATTGTATACACCAGGGACATCAGTAACTCCCTGACCTCTCCCCATTGTATACACCAGGGACATCAGTAACTCCCTGACCTCTCCCCATTGTATACACCAGGGACATCAGTAACTCCCTGACACTCCCATTGTATACACCAGGGACATCAGTAACTCCCTGACCTCTCCCCATTGTATACACCAGGGACATCAGTAACTCCCTGACCTCTCCCCATTGTATACACCAGGGACATCAGTAACTCCCTGACCTCTCCCCATTGTATACACCAGGGACATCAGTAACTCCCTGACCTCTCCCCATTGTATACACCAGGGACATCAGTAACTCCCTGACTCTCCCCATTGTATACACCAGGGACATCAGTAACTCCCTGACCTCTCCCCATTGTATACACCAGGGACATCAGTAACTCCCTGACACTCCCCATTGTATACACCAGGGACATCAGTAACTCCCTGACCTCTCCCCATTGTATACACCAGGGACATCAGTAACTCCCTGACCTCTCCCCATTGTATACACCAGGGACATCAGTAACTCCCTGACCTCTCCCCATTGTATACACCAGGGACATCAGTAACTCCCTGACCTCTCCCCATTGTATACACCAGGGACATCAGTAACTCCCTGACCTCTCCCCATTGTATACACCAGGGACATCAGTAACTCCCTGACCTCTCCCCATTGTATACACCAGGGACATCAGTAACTCCCTGACTCTCCCCATTGTATACACCAGGGACATCAGTAACTCCCTGACACTCCCCATTGTATACACCAGGGACATCAGTAACTCCCTGACCTCTCCCCATTGTATACACCAGGGACATCAGTAACTCCCTGACCTCTCCCCATTGTATACACCAGGGACATCAGTAACTCCCTGACTCTCCCCATTGTATACACCAGGGACATCAGTAACTCCCTGACACTCACCATTGTATACACCAGGGACATCAGTAACTCCCTGACACTCACCATTGTATACACCAGGGACATCAGTAACTCCCTGACACTCCCCATTGTATACACCAGGGACATCAGTAACTCCCTGACCTCTCCCCATTGTATACACCAGGGACATCAGTAACTCCCTGACCTCTCCCCATTGTATACACCAGGGACATCAGTAACTCCCTGACCTCTCCCCATTGTATACACCAGGGACATCAGTAACTCCCTGACCTCTCCCATTGTATACACCAGGAACATCAGTAACTCCCTGACCTCTCCCCATTGTATACACCAGGGACATCAGTAACTCCCTGACTCTCCCCATTGTATACACCAGGGACACCAGTAACTCCCTTACTCTCCCCATTGTATACACCAGGGACATCAGTAACTCCCTGACCTCTCCCCATTGTATACACCAGGGACATCAGTAACTCCCTGACACTCCCCATTGTATACACCAGGGACATCAGTAACTCCCTGACCTCTCCCCATTGTATACATCAGGGACATCAGTAACTCCCTGACCTCTCCCCATTGTATACACCAGGGACATCAGTAACTCCCTGACCTCTCCCCATTGTATACACCAGGGACATCAGTAACTCCCTGACCTCTCCCCATTGTATACACCAGGGACATCAGTAACTCCCTGACACTCCCCATTGTATACACCAGGGACATCAGTAACTCCCTGACTCTCCCCATTGTATACACCAGGGACATCAGTAACTCCCTGACACTCCCCATTGTATACACCAGGGACATCAGTAACTCCCTGACCTCTCCCCATTGTATACACCAGGGACATCAGTAACTCCCTGACTCTCCCCATTGTATACACCAGGGACATCAGTAACTCCCTGACCTCTCCCCATTGTATACACCAGGGACATCAGTAACTCCCTGACTCTCCCCATTGTATACACCAGGGACATCAGTAACTCCCTGACCTCTCCCCATTGTATACACCAGGGACACCAGTAACTCCCTGACACTCCCCATTGTATACACCAGGGACATCAGTAACTCCCTCACCTCTCCCCATTGTATACACCAGGGACATCAGTAACTCCCTGACTCTCCCCATTGTATACACCAGGGACATCAGTAACTCCCTGACCTCTCCCCATTGTATACACCAGGGACATCAGTAACTCCCTGACCTCTCCCCATTGTATACACCAGGGACATCAGTAACTCCCTGACACTCCCCATTGTATACACCAGGGACATCAGTAACTCCCTGACTCTCCCCATTGTATACACCAGGGACATCAGTAACTCCCTGACCTCTCCCCATTGTATACACCAGGGACATCAGTAACTCCCTGACCTCTCCCCATTGTATACACCAGGGACATCAGTAACTCCCTGACACTCCCCATTGTATACACCAGGGACATCAGTAACTCCCTGACACTCCCCATTGTATACACCAGGGACATCAGTAACTCCCTGACACTCCCCATTGTATACACCAGGGACATCAGTAACTCCCTGACTCTCCCCACTGTTTACACCAGGGACATCAGTAACTCCCTGACTCTCCCCATTGTATACACCAGGGACATCAGTAACTCCCTGACCTCTCCCCATTGTATACACCAGGGACATCAGTAACTCCCTGACCTCTCCCCATTGTATACACCAGGGACACCAGTAACTCCCTGACTCTCCCCATTGTATACACCAGGGACATCAGTAACTCCCTGACCTCTCCCCATTGTATACACCAGGGACATCAGTAACTCCCTGACTCTCCCCATTGTATACACCAGGGACATCAGTAACTCCCTGACACTCCCCATTGTATACACCAGGGACATCAGTAACTCCCTGACCTCTCCCTATTGTATATACCAGGGACATCAGTAACTCCCTGACTCTCCTCATTGTATACACCAGGGACATCAGTAACTCCCTGACCTCTCCCCATTGTATACACCAGGGACATCAGTAACTCCCTGACTCTCCCCATTGTATACACCAGGGACATCAGTAACTCCCTGACACTCCCCATTGTATACACCAGGGACATCAGTAACTCCCTGACCTCTCCCCATTGTATACACCAGGGACATCAGTAACTCCCTGACTCTCCCCATTGTATACACCAGGGACATCAGTAACTCCCTGACCTCTCCCCATTGTATACACCAGGGACATCAGTAACTCCCTGACCTCTCCCCATTGTATACACCAGGGACATCAGTAACTCCCTGACACTCCCCATTGTATACACCAGGGACATCAGTAACTCCCTGACCTCTCCCCATTGTATATACCAGGGACATCAGTAACTCCCTGACCTCTCCCCATTGTATACACCAGGGACATCAGTAACTCCCTGACCTCTCCCCATTGTATACACCAGGGACATCAGTAACTCCCTGACACTCCCCATTGTATACACCAGGGACATCAGTAACTCCCTGACCTCTCCCCATTGTATACACCAGGGACATCAGTAACTCCCTGACCTCTCCCCATTGTATACACCAGGGACATCAGTAACTCCCTGACACTCCCCATTGTATACACCAGGGACATCAGTAACTCCCTGACACTCCCCATTGTATACACCAGGGACATCAGTAACTCCCTGACCTCTCCCCATTGTATACACCAGGGACATCAGTAACTCCCTGACCTCTCCCCATTGTATACACCAGGGACATCAGTAACTCCCTGACTCTCCCCATTGTATACACCAGGGACATCAGTAACTCCCTGACCTCTCCCCATTGTATACACCAGGGACATCAGTAACTCCCTGACACTCCCCATTGTATACACCAGGGACATCAGTAACTCCCTGACTCTCCCCATTGTATACACCAGGGACATCAGTAACTCCCTGACTCTCCCCATTGTATACACCAGGGCATCAGTAACTCCCTGACTCTCCCCATTGTATACACCAGGGACATCAGTAACTCCCTGACACTCCCCATTGTATACACCAGGGACATCAGTAACTCCCTGACTCTCCCCATTGTATACACCAGGGACATCAGTAACTCCCTGACTCTCCCCATTGTATACACCAGGGACATCAGTAACTCCCTGACCTCTCCCCATTGTATACACCAGGGACATCAGTAACTCCCTGACTCTCCCCATTGTATACACCAGGGACATCAGTAACTCCTGACCTCTCCCCATTGTATACACCAGGGACATCAGTAACTCCCTGACCTCTCCCCATTGTATACACCAGGGACATCAGTAACTCCCTGACCTCTCCCCATTGTATACACCAGGGACATCAGTAACTCCCTGACCTCTCCCCATTGTATACACCAGGGACATCAGTAACTCCCTGACCTCTCCCCTTTGTATACACCAGGGACATCAGTAACTCCCTGACCTCTCCCCATTGTATACACCAGGGACATCAGTAACTCCCTGACTCTCCCCATTGTATACACCAGGGACATCAGTAACTCCCTGACCTCTCCCCTTTGTATACACCAGGGACATCAGTAACTCCCTGACCTCTCCCCATTGTATACACCAGGGACATCAGTAACTCCCTGACCTCTCCCCATTGTATACACCAGGGACATCAGTAACTCCCTGACCTCTCCACATTGTATACACCAGGGACATCAGTAACTCCCTGACACTCCCCATTGTATACACCAGGGACATCAGTAACTCCCTGACCTCTCCCCATTGTATACACCAGGGACATCAGTAACTCCCTGACCTCTCCCCATTGTATACACCAGGGACATCAGTAACTCCCTGACTCTCCCCATTGTATACACCAGGGACATCAGTAACTCCCTGACACTCCCCATTGTATACACCAGGGACATCAGTAACTCCCTGACCTCTCCCCATTGTATACACCAGGGACATCAGTAACTCCCTGACACTCCCCATTGTATACACCAGGGACATCAGTAACTCCCTGACCTCTCCCCATTGTATATACCAGGGACATCAGTAACTCCCTGACCTCTCCCCATTGTATATACCAGGGACATCAGTAACTCCCTGACCTCTCCCCATTGTATACACCAGGGACATCAGTAACTCCCTGACCTCTCCCCATTGTATACACCAGGGACATCAGTAACTCCCTGACTCTCCCCATTGTATACACCAGGGACATCAGTAACTCCCTGACACTCCCCATTGTATACACCAGGGACATCAGTAACTCCCTGACCTCTCCCCATTGTATACACCAGGGACATCAGTAACTCCCTGACACTCCCCATTGTATACACCAGGGACATCAGTAACTCCCTGACCTCTCCCCATTGTATACACCAGGGACATCAGTAACTCCCTGACCTCTCCCATTGTATACACCAGGGATATCAGTAACTCCCTGACTCTCCCCATTGTATACACCAGGGACATCAGTAACTCCCTGACCTCTCCCCATTGTATACACCAGGGACATCAGTAACTCCCTGACTCTCCTCATTGTATACACCAGGGACATCAGTAACTCCCTGACACTCCCCATTGTATACACCAGGGGCATCAGTAACTCCCTGACCTCTCCCCATTGTATACACCAGGGACATCAGTAACTCCCTGACACTCCCCATTGTGTACACCAGGGACATCAGTAACTCCCTGACTCTCCCCATTGTATACACCAGGGACATCAGTAACTCCCTGACCTCTCCCCATTGTATACACCAGGGACATCAGTAACTCCCTGACCTCTCCCCATTGTATACACCAGGGACATCAGTAACTCCCTGACCTCTCCCCATTGTATACACCAGGGACATCAGTAACTCCCTGACCTCTCCCCATTGTATACACCAGGGACATCAGTAACTCCCTGACCTCTCCCCATTGTATACACCAGGGACATCAGTAACTCCCTGACCTCTCCCCATTGTATACACCAGGGACATCAGTAACTCCCTGACCTCTCCCCATTGTATACACCAGGGACATCAGTAACTCCCTGACCTCTCCCCATTGTATACACCAGGGACATCAGTAACTCCCTGACCTCTCCCCATTGTATACACCAGGGACATCAGTAACTCCCTGACACTCCCCATTGTATACACCAGGGACATCAGTAACTCCCTGACCTCTCCCCATTGTATACACCAGGGACATCAGTAACTCCCTGACACTCCCCATTGTATACACCAGGGACATCAGTAACTCCCTGACTCTCCCCACTGTATACACCAGGGACATCAGTAACTCCCTGACCTCTCCCCATTGTATACACCAGGGACATCAGTAACTCCCTGACACTCCCCATTGTATACACCAGGGACATCAGTAACTCCCTGACCTCTCCCCATTGTATACACCAGGGACATCAGTAACTCCCTGACTCTCCCCACTGTTTACACCAGGGACATCAGTAACTCCCTGACCTCTCCCCATTGTATACATCAGTGACATCAGTAACTCCCTGACACTCCCCATTGTATACACCAGGGACATCAGTAACTCCCTGACTCTCCCCATTGTATACACCAGGGACATCAGTAACTCCCTGACTCTCCCCACTGTTTACACCAGGGACATCAGTAACTCCCTGACCTCTCCCCATTGTATACACCAGGGACATCAGTAACTCCCTGACTCTCCCCATTGTATACACCAGGGACATCAGTAACTCCCTGACCTCTCCCCATTGTATACACCAGGGACATCAGTAACTCCCTGACCTCTCCCCATTGTATACACCAGGGACATCAGTAACTCCCTGACCTCTCCCCATTGTATACACCAGGGACATCAGTAACTCCCTGACTCTCCCCATTGTATACACCAGGGACATCAGTAACTCCCTGACCTCTCCCCATTGTATACACCAGGGACATCAGTAACTCCCTGACCTCTCCCCATTGTATACACCAGGGACATCAGTAACTCCCTGACTCTCCCCATTGTATACACCAGGGACATCAGTAACTCCCTGACCTCTCCCCATTGTATATACCAGGGACATCAGTAACTCCCTGACCTCTCCCCATTGTATATACCAGGGACATCAGTAACTCCCTGACCTCTCCCCATTGTATACACCAGGGACATCAGTAACTCCCTGACCTCTCCCCATTGTATACACCAGGGACATCAGTAACTCCCTGACCTCTCCCCATTGTATACACCAGGGACACCAGTAACTCCCTGACCTCTCCCCATTGTATACACCAGGGACATCAGTAACTCCCTGACCTCTCCCCATTGTATACACCAGGGACATCAGTAACTCCCTGACACTCCCCATTGTATACACCAGGGACATCAGTAACTCCCTGACTCTCCCCATTGTATACACCAGGGACATCAGTAACTCCCTGACTCTCCCCATTGTATACACCAGGGACATCAGTAACTCCCTGACACTCCCCATTGTATACACCAGGGACATCACAACAACTAACATCACACATCTATGTTAAAGCCCAATTCTTTCCTAGTTAATCCCTGTTAGTCCCACCTATTGCAAGATCCTATTGGCTGCTGTGATATCACACTTACTGCACAACCAATATGAATGAGGCTGACACTGCTAGTCCCACCTCTTTTAGTATCAGAATTATATAAACATACAGCCCTCAGTGTACAGGTCTCTCCTGGTTTTCTTCTTGCAGACCTGGTGCTGTGACCTGCACAGGAGCCGATCATGATTCCTATCACCATAGAGTCTTATGACTCCTCGTCATATCCCTGTCTAAGAGACTCTATGGTAATTTACATTAGACTCGAGAGTCTTAGTTATGAGTCACTCCAGTCATAAGACTCTATGGTAATCAATGTGTACAGTAAACACAGTAAAACCACTAGTGTGACGAAAGGAAATTCTGATTTACTTTATCTTATGAGAAATAAACAAGCCGCGTTCAGTTTTAGTACAAAAAATTTAAAGCTATGTATCAGTTATATTAAAAACAGGAAAAAATTTATATTTATATTAAAAAGACCGGACGGTCTGGAAATATGTAAAGGGATAGTAATACTTAAAATGTAAAAAAAAAATATGTTGTAGGGTTTATTCCCCTGAGTAAAACAAGAGTACTCCCAATGCTGAAAGGTGTTTCATTCAAAAGTTATTAATTTTCAAAGTTGAATTTTTTAGGTGCAATATCACAGTGGCCTGAAATTGTACAGTGGAGCTGTTGCTACACCATCCTATGGTGATTTATGGTCCCGGGACAGAGTTGTCCATAGGATCGTGTAGCAACAGTGCCACTGTACAATTTCAGGCCACTGTGATATTGCACCTAAAAAATTCAACTTTGAAAATTAATAACTTTAGAATGAAACACCTTTCAGCAATGGGAGTACTCTTGTTTTACTCAGGGGGATAAACCTTATAACATATTTTTTTTTTACATTTTAAGTATTACTATCCCTTTAAAACGCTACGTATGGTCAGCCTATCTGTAACCATTATTGTGAAAGCACGATTGGGATAGTCTGGACCGGTCCCTCTCCACACCCCCTGTGGGTTTCCACCACTCCTCCCCTTTCAGCATCGCACTTGTCGGAGGAGTCCGGTGTCTGAGCTGAGCCCTCAAGGAGGCACTGACCCAAAGGGCCACTAGTGTCATCTAGTCTGGCACCATAATACCCTCTGTTTTCCGTCCACAATATCGAGGATAATTAACATCTTCCTCAATAAGGTCCGATCTTACCTCCGACATCTGCCTCGATGAGGTCTGATCTTACCTCCGACATGTGCGTCGATGAGGTCTGATCTTACCTCCGACATCTGCCTCGATGAGGTCCGATCTTACTTCCGACATCTACCTCGATGAGGTCCGATCTTACCTCCGACATCTGCCTCGATGAGGTCCGATCTTACCTCCGATATCTGCCTCGATGAGGTCCGATCTTACCTCCGATATCTGCCTCGATGAGGTTCCATCTTATCTCCGATATACTTTCCATTGATGAGGACAGATGTATCACTTCCAAAGGACCACAGTGGACCAAGAAAAGTCGGCAGGAGAACGGGCAAATGCAGAACGTTGTTGAATAGAGAGACGGACCGTGTGATACGCATAAAGCCCAAGCAGGGAAAATGTGAGTGTAATATTTTATCTGTTTTTTTCTTACTTTTTATTATTCAACCGTCTGCACCTAGATTGGCTTTCTCTTCTTGTTTCTGCACGGTTTTGTAAGTTGCTACAGCTGAAGAAGAGATAACACACCTGAAGAAGGAGAAATTAGCCAGGATTTTGAGACACTTCAAGTCTTGGAAAAATTGTTAAGACAAAATGAACCTGAAACATGGATGAATAAACTCAAAATCAAATCCAGCTTCACTCCTTCTTTAAATATATCTCCCCAAATACAGGTTTTTCTGGATCTAGTAAGCAAGGAATTTTTGGAATGTAATCACAACTGTCCCAGTGATAACTGGACTAAACTGGAACAACAAGCCATTGTGGAATTACACGACTGGGAAGATGTTTTAATCAAGAAATCTGTTGTATTCAGGCCTCTTGATTTATACATGGAATAAACAAATAGACAAATGACGGACATTAACTGTTATAAGCAATTATTGGGTGATCCCACCAATGTATTTAAGAATAATTATAATAAGATCATTATGGATGCAAAGAAGAATCTGATTATTAGCGATAAATAATATAACTTTTTGACAGTTTCAGATCGTAAGGTACCAACTATGATGGAACCCTCCATCACTGGGGTCCCTGGAGGGGGCTGAGGGCCAGCCTTCTGCCCACAGTCTATGGACTCCATTCATGGGGAAGCTCCTTTCACAGCTCCCCAGTCCCATCTTGGGTCTAAGTCACCCTGTGCTTATTGGGGCCACAGGGTGTCCATGAAACCCAGTCCTGTCTGCCCAATCTAGACCTCTACAGACTATCCAGCTAGGGTAGTGTATTTGTTCAGGGAATTTCGCCTTGTTGTTCTGGGTGCAGTAACTTGGATCCTATTACTGGGGGGAAGAAACAGGAGGAGTGAAATACATTGTATTCCGACCTGTGATTGAGTTATGTGTAAACTCAGTTATGCTCACTCAGGTACCTCATTGTCTTCCCATATGTTGTGGGCAATAACTTGGTTCCCATTGTATTGTAACGTGTGTTGATAATACAGTTATGTGTGTATATAAACCCTGCAATAAAGAGTTCTTATTTTCACCCTACACTTCACTGTGACTAGTGGTTTGGGTGGCTGGAGAGATCGGTGGGTTCAGTCCAGAGTTAAAGGAGCGCAGGCTGTCGGAGCTACCCGGCAGGGGTAGCAGGGGTCCATCACACCAACTTTTTAGCTTCTTCCAAAAATTCATAAAGACAGATTTAAACCAAGAGGCAGACCCATAATCTCTAGAGTGGAGAGCCTAACGGAGAAGGCTAGTTAATTCCTAGAAATACGTTTAAGAGATTTTGTTGTTACTTTGCCTTCTTATACAAGGGATACAATGGATGTCGTTCAGAAATTACAGGATGTTTATATAACGGGTAACACCAAACTGATTATGTGTTTTATAGAGTCATTATATACTATCATCAACCATCAGGATGGGTGTAGCACAGCAGATTACTTTCTTAATACCCAGTCAAGTTATATGAAAGAGGTACACTGTTTTTTGCTCAGATTGTTAAAATTAATCTTAAAGGGATAGTAATACATCGTTTTAACTTTATTTTATTTTGTAGGCATTAAAAAAATATGAAGAATGATATGTCTTATCTCTCAAACCTTTATGGTGTGAGAGATAGTCACAAGCAAAGTTTCCCTTCCCGCCCCTTTTACCTACTGTAAACAATCTCTTCTCAGATGTGGAATCCAGTCCATAGATCAGACAGATAACAGAAAGGGACAATCTTCTTCCTATGAGAACAATGAAAGCCCTGCCCCCCTTGACAAGTTTTTCAGGTTTTTCCCTTATCTTAACTGAAGATTGTCCCTCTCTGCAGTCTACTTGGGCACCTTCCTTCTGATCTGGCTGAGCAGTGTTACATCAGTAAAAGGGGCGGGAGAGGGATACTTTATCATTGAATTACTCTTGAACTACAACTCTGACAGAATTGAAATAACACTCTCCAAAGTCCAAATACTATGATGATTAATTAGAGCTGCTTTTATTATGAAACATTACTATCCCTTTAATAACAGCTTTTTTGTATCAGTAGATGTTTGCCTCTGATGAAGCCAGTTAACACTGGCAAAACGTGTTAGGCTTTTGATAACGTGGGAACATTAAGATTAATATTTATCTAATTGGGAGCCAGTGGCATAACAATAGGGGTCGCAGGGGTCGAACCTGCGACCGGGCCTGTCACTCTCAGCGGCGCTCTAGTAATGCAGAGAACTGGGAGATGACATCATCTCCCAGCGCTCTGCATTACTAACAACCGCGCGGGAGCTTGAGTTCCAGACAGAAGTTTGTGCCGAATGAGGCACAGATCTGTCATCTCACACCCTTAGACCACCAGGGACTCGAGGTAGGAGGAGGGGGGCAGTCAGTAGGGGCAATGTGGAAGGATCAATGTGGAGAAAGAGGGGGACTGTGGAAGAGGCATTATGGACAATGAGGGGCATTGTGGAAATGAGGGATGTTGTGGAAGGAGCATTATGGAGATTGAGGGGCACTGTGGAAGGGGCATTGTGGAGAAAGAGGGGCATTGTGATGGGGGCATTGTGGAGAATGAGGGGCAATGTGGAAGGGGCATTATGGAGATTGAGGGGCATTGTGGAAGGGGCAATGCGGAGAAAGAGGGGCAATGTGGAAGGGGCATTGTGGAGAATGAGGGGCATTGTGATGGGGGCATTGTGGAGAAAGAGGGGCATTGTGGAGAAAGAGGGGCAATGGGATGGAGGCATTGTTGAAGGGGCAATGTGGAAGGGGCATTGTGGAAGGGGCAATATGGAGAATGAGGGGCAATGTGGAAGGGGCAATATGGAGATGAAGGGGCACTGTGGAAGGGGCAATGTGGAGATGAAGGGGCAATGTGGAAGGGGCAATATGGAGAATGAGGGGCAATGTGGAAGGGGCAATATGGAGATGAAGGGGCACTGTGGAAGGGGCAATATGGAGATGAAGGGGCAATGTGGAAGGGGCAATATGGAGATGAAGGGGCATTGTGGAGATGAAGGGGCATTGTGGAAGGGGCAATATGGAGATGAAGGGGCATTGTGGAAGGGGCAATGTGGAGATGAAGGGGCATTGTGGAGATGAAGGGGCAATGTGGAGATGAAGGGGCATTGTGGAAGGGGCAATGTGGAGATGAAGGGGCATTGTGGAGATGAAGGGGCAATGTGGAGATGAAGGGGCATTGTGGAGATGAAGGGGCATTGTGGAGATGAAGGGGCATTGTGGAAGGGGCAATGTGGAGATGGGGGCATTGTGGAAGGGGCAATGTGGAGATGAAGGGGCAATGTGGAAGGGGCAATATGGAGAATGAGGGGCAATGTGGAAGGGGCAATATGGAGATGAAGGGGCACTGTGGAAGGGGCAATATGGAGATGAAGGGGCACTGTGGAAGGGGCAATATGGAGATGAAGGGGCATTGTGGAGATGAAGGGGCATTGTGGAAGGGGCAATATGGAGATGAAGGGGGCATTGTGGAAGGGGCAATGTGGAGATGGGGGCATTGTGGAAGGGGCAATATGGAGGTGGCCAATGTAGTTGAGGGGGACAATGTGATCGGGCGGGGGGGCCCATGGCAATTCTTGCACCAGTGCCCAGTGGCTTCTAGTTACGCCTCTGTTGGGAGCTGAATGTGGTGACTTCTAGCCTTGATTTTAACACAGACAATATAATGAAGAGAGAACTGACTGTTAGCACTTCCAGTAGTGTATTGTTATCAGGCTCCATGCTGTAGCACCTCTGTTACAATACACGTCTTATCTGGAGGATAGAAGTATCTTAATGCCCCAATAATCATTAATGCCCCATATCACATGTGAATAGAGCGTCAGACTGGAGAGCTGGGGAGCCACAATCCCATCCTCTCGTATAGAGCGTCAGACTGGAGAGCCACAATCCCATCCTCTCGTATAGAGTGTCAGACTGGAGAGCTGGAGAGCCACAATCCCATCCTCTCGTATAGAGCGTCAGACTGGAGAGCCACAATCTCATCCTCTCGTATAGAGCGTCAGACTGGAGAACCACAATCCCATCCTCTCGTATAGAGTGTCAGACTGGAGAGCCACAATCCCATCCTCTCGTATAGAGTGTCAGACTGGAGAGCTGGAGAGCCACAATCCCATCCTCTCGTATAGAGCGTCAGACTGGAGAGCCACAATCCCATCCTCTCGTATAGAGCGTCAGACTGGAGAGCCACAATCCCATCCTCTCGTATAGAGTGTCAGACTGGAGAGCCACAATCCCATCCTCTCGTATAGAGTGTCAGACTGGAGAGCCACAATCCCATCCTCTCGTATAGACTGTCAGACTGGAGAGCCACAATCCCATCCTCTCGTATAGAGTGTCAGACTGGAGAGTCACAATCCCATCCTCTCGTATAGAGCGTCAGACTGGAGAACCACAATCCCATCCTCTTGTATAGAGTGTCAGACTGGAGAGCCACAATCCCATCCTCTCGTATAGAGTGTCAGACTGGAGAGCCACAATCCCATCCTCTCGTATAGAGTGTCAGACTGGAGAGCCACAATCCCATCCTCTCGTATAGAGCGTCAGACTGGAGAGCCACAATCCCATCCTCTCGTATAGAGTGTCAGACTGGAGAGCCACAATCCCATCCTCTCGTATAGAGCGTCAGACTGGAGAGGCACAATCTCATCCTCTCGTATAGAGCGTCAGACTGGAGAGCCACAATCCCATCCTCTCGTATAGAGTGTCAGACTGGAGAGCCACAATCCCATCCTCTCGTATAGAGTGTCAGACTGGAGAGCCACAATCCCATCCTCTCGTATAGAGCGTCAGACTGGAGAGCCATAATCCCATCCTCTCGTATAGAGCGTCAGACTGGAGAGCCACAATCCCATCCTCTCGTATAGAGCGTCAGACTGGAGAGCCACAATCCCATCCTCTCGTATAGAGCGTCAGACTGGAGAGCCACAATCCCATCCTCTCGTATAGAGCGTCAGACTGGAGAGCCACAATCCCATCCTCTCGTATAGAGCGTCAGACTGGAGAGCCACAATCCTATCCTCTCGTATAGAGTGTCAGACTGGAGAGCCACAATCCCATCCTCTCGTATAGAGTGTCAGACTGGAGAACCACAATCCCATCCTCTCGTATAGAGCGTCAGACTGGAGAGCCACAATCCCATCCTCTCGTATAGAGCGTCAGACTGGAGAGCCACAATCCCATCCTCTCGTATAGAGCGTCAGACTGGAGAGACACAATCCCATCCTCTCGTATAGAGCGTCAGACTGGAGAGCCACAATCCCATCCTCTCGTATAGAGTGTCAGACTGGAGAGCCACAATCCCATCCTCTCTCGTATAGAGTGTCAGACTGGAGAGCCACAATCCCATCCTCTCGTATAGAGTGTCAGACTGGAGAGCCACAATCCCATCCTCTCTCGTATAGAGCGTCAGACTGGAGAGCCACAATCCCATCCTCTCGTATAGAGCGTCAGACTGGAGAGCCACAATCCCGTCCTCTCGTATAGAGCGTCAGACTGGAGAACCACAATCCCATCCTCTCGTATAGAGCGTCAGACTGGAGAGCCACAATCCCATCCTCTCGTATAGAGCGTCAGACTGGAGAGCCACAATCCCATCCTCTCGTATAGAGCGTCAGACTGGAGAGCCACAATCCCATCCTCTCGTATAGAGTGTCAGACTGGAGAGCCACAATCCCATCCTCTCGTATAGAGCGTCAGACTGGAGAACCACAATCCCATCCTCTCGTATAGAGCGTCAGACTGGAGAGCCACAATCCCATCCTCTCGTATAGAGCGTCAGACTGGAGAGCCACAATCCCATCCTCTCGTATAGAGCGTCAGACTGGAGAGCCACAATCCCATCCTCTCGTATAGAGCGTCAGACTGGAGAGCCACAATCCCATCCTCTCGTATAGAGCGTCAGACTGGAGAGCCACAATCCCATCCTCTCGTATAGAGCGTCAGACTGGAGAGCCACAATCCCATCCTCTCGTATAGAGCGTCAGACTGGAGAGCCACAATCCCATCCTCTCGTATAGAGCGTCAGACTGGAGAGCCACAATCCCATCCTCTCGTATAGAGCGTCAGACTGGAGAGCCACAATCCCATCCTCTCGTATAGAGCGTCAGACTGGAGAGCCACAATCCCATCCTCTCGTATAGAGCGTCAGACTGGAGAGCCACAATCCCATCCTCTCGTATAGAGCGTCAGACTGGAGAGCCACAATCCCATCCTCTCGTATAGAGCGTCAGACTGGAGAGCCACAATCCCATCCTCTCGTATAGAGCGTCAGACTGGAGAGCCACAATCCCATCCTCTCGTATAGAGCGTCAGACTGGAGAGCCACAATCCCATCCTCTCGTATAGAGCGTCAGACTGGAGAGCCACAATCCCATCCTCTCGTATAGAGCGTCAGACTGGAGAACCACAATCCCATCCTCTCGTATAGAGCGTCAGACTGGAGAGCCACAATCCCATCCTCTCGTATAGAGCGTCAGACTGGAGAGCCACAATCCCATCCTCTCGTATAGAGCGTCAGACTGGAGAGCCATAATCCCATCCTCTCGTATAGAGTGTCAGACTGGAGAGCCATAATCCCATCCTCTCGTATAGAGCGTCAGACTGGAGAACCACAATCCCATCCTCTCGTATAGAGCGTCAGACTGGAGAGCCACAATCCCATCCTCTCGTATAGAGCGTCAGACTGGAGAGCCACAATCCCATCCTCTCGTATAGAGCGTCAGACTGGAGAGCCACAATCCCATCCTCTCGTATAGAGCGTCAGACTGGAGAGCCACAATCCCATCCTCTCGTATAGACTGTCAGACTGGAGAGCCACAATCCCATCCTCTCGTATAGAGTGTCAGACTGGAGAGCCACAATCCCATCCTCTCGTATAGACTGTCAGACTGGAGAGCCACAATCCCATCCTCTCGTATAGAGTGTCAGACTGGAGAGTCACAATCCCATCCTCTCGTATAGAGCGTCAGACTGGAGAGCCACAATCCCATCCTCTCGTATAGAGCGTCAGACTGGAGAGCCACAATCCCATCCTCTCGTATAGAGTGTCAGACTGGAGAGCCACAATCCCATCCTCTCGTATAGAGCGTCAGACTGGAGAGCCACAATCCCATCCTCTCGTATAGAGTGTCAGACTGGAGAGCCACAATCCCATCCTCTCGTATAGAGCGTCAGACTGGAGAGCCACAATCCCATCCTCTCGTATAGAGCGTCAGACTGGAGAGCCACAATCCCATCCTCTCGTATAGAGCGTCAGACTGGAGAGCCACAATCCCATCCTCTCGTATAGAGTGTCAGACTGGAGAGCCACAATCCCATCCTCTCGTATAGAGCGTCAGACTGGAGAGCCACAATCCCATCCTCTCGTATAGAGCGTCAGACTGGAGAACCACAATCCCATCCTCTCGTATAGAGCGTCAGACTGGAGAGCCACAATCCCATCCTCTCGTATAGAGCGTCAGACTGGAGAGCCACAATCCCATCCTCTCGTATAGAGCGTCAGACTGGAGAGCCACAATCCCATCCTCTCGTATAGAGCGTCAGACTGGAGAGCCACAATCCCATCCTCTCGTATAGAGCGTCAGACTGGAGAACCACAATCCCATCCTCTCGTATAGAGTGTCAGACTGGAGAGCCACAATCCCATCCTCTCGTATAGAGTGTCAGACTGGAGAACCACAATCCCATCCTCTCGTATAGAGCGTCAGACTGGAGAGCCACCATCCCATCCTCTCGTATAGAGCGTCAGACTGGAGAGCCACAATCCCATCCTCTCGTATAGAGCGTCAGACTGGAGAACCACAATCCCATCCTCTCGTATAGAGTGTCAGACTGGAGAGCCACAATCCCATCCTCTCGTATAGAGTGTCAGACTGGAGAGCCACAATCCCATCCTCTCGTATAGAGTGTCAGACTGGAGAGCCACAATCCCATCCTCTCGTATAGAGCGTCAGACTGGAGAGCCACAATCCCATCCTCTCGTATAGAGTGTCAGACTGGAGAGCCACAATCCCATCCTCTCGTATAGAGCGTCAGACTGGAGAGCCACAATCCCATCCTCTCGTATAGAGCGTCAGACTGGAGAGCCACAATCCCATCCTCTCGTATAGAGCGTCAGACTGGAGAGCCACAATCCCATCCTCTCGTATAGAGCGTCAGACTGGAGAACCACAATCCCATCCTCTCGTATAGAGCGTCAGACTGGAGAGCCACAATCCCATCCTCTCGTATAGAGCGTCAGACTGGAGAACCACAATCCCATCCTCTCGTATAGAGTGTCAGACTGGAGAACCACAATCCCATCCTCTCGTATAGAGCGTCAGACTGGAGAGCCACAATCCCATCCTCTCGTATAGAGCGTCAGACTGGAGAGTCACAATCCCATCCTCTCGTATAGAGCGTCAGACTGGAGAGCCACAATCCCATCCTCTCGTATAGAGCGTCAGACTGGAGAGCCACAATCCCATCCTCTCGTATAGAGTGTCAGACTGGAGAGCCACAATCCCATCCTCTCGTATAGAGCGTCAGACTGGAGAGCCACAATCCCTTCCTCTCGTATAGAGCGTCAGACTGGAGAGCCACAATCCCATCCTCTCGTATAGAGCGTCAGACTGGAGAGCCACAATCCCATCCTCTCGTATAGAGCGTCACACTGGAGAGCCACAATCCCATCCTCTCGTATAGAGTGTCAGACTGGAGAGCCACCATCCCATCCTCTCGTATAGAGCGTCAGACTGGAGAGCCACAATCCCATCCTCTCGTATAGAGCGTCAGACTGGAGATCCACAATCCCATCCTCTCGTATAGAGCGTCAGACTGGAGAGCCACAATCCCATCCTCTCGTATAGAGTGTCAGACTGGAGAGCCACAATCCCATCCTCTCATATAGACTGTCAGACTGGAGAGCCACAATCCCATCCTCTCGTATAGACTGTCAGACTGGAGAGTCACAATCCCATCCTCTCGTATAGAGTGTCAGACTGGAGAGCCACAATCCCATCCTCTCGTATAGAGTGTCAGACTGGAGAGCCACAATCCCATCCTCTCGTATAGAGTGTCAGACTGGAGAGCCACAATCCCATCCTCTCGTATAGAGCGTCAGACTGGAGAGCCACAATCCCATCCTCTCGTATAGAGCGTCAGACTGGAGAGCCACAATCCCATCCTCTCGTATAGAGCGTCAGACTGGAGAGCCACAATCCCATCCTCTCATATAGAGTGTCAGACTGGAGAGCCACAATCCCATCCTCTCGTATAGAGCGTCAGACTGGAGAGCCACAATCCCATCCTCTCGTATAGAGCGTCAGACTGGAGAACCACAATCCCATCCTCTCGTATAGAGTGTCAGACTGGAGAACCACAATCCCATCCTCTCGTATAGAGCGTCAGACTGGAGAGCCACAATCCCATCCTCTCATATAGAGTGTCAGACTGGAGAGCCACAATCCCATCCTCTCGTATAGAGCGTCAGACTGGAGAACCACAATTCCATCCTCTCGTATAGAGCGTCAGACTGGAGAGCCACAATCCCATCCTCTTGCATAGAGTGTCAGACTGGAGAGCCACAATCCCATCCTCTCGTATAGAGCGTCAGACTGGAGAGCCACAATCCCATCCTCTCGTATAGAGCGTCAGACTGGAGAACCACAATCCCATCCTCTCGTATAGAGCGTCAGACTGGAGAGCCACAATCCCATCCTCTCGTATAGAGCGTCAGACTGGAGAGCCACAATCCCATCCTCTCGTATAGAGTGTCAGACTGGAGAACCACAATTCCATCCTCTCGTATACAGTGTCAGACTGGAGAGCCACAATCCCATCCTCTCGTATAGAGCGTCAGACTGGAGAACCACAATTCCATCCTCTCGTATACAGTGTCAGACTGGAGAGCCACAATCCCATCCTCTCGTATAGAGCGTCAGACTGGAGAGCCACAATCCCATCCTCTCGTATAGAGCGTCAGACTGGAGAACCACAATTCCATCCTCTCGTATAGAGTGTCAGACTGGAGAGCCACAATCCCATCCTCTCGTATAGAGCGTCAGACTGGAGAGTCACAATCCCATCCTCTCGTATAGAGTGTCAGACTGGAGAGCCACAATCCCATCCTCTCGTATAGAGCGTCAGACTGGAGAGCCACAATCCCATCCTCTCGTATAGAGTGTCAGACTGGAGAGCCACAATCCCATCCTCTCGTATAGAGTGTCAGACTGGAGAGCCACAATCCCATCCTCTCGTATAGAGCGTCAGACTGGAGAGCCACAATCCCATCCTCTCGTATAGAGTATCAGACTGGAGAGCCACAATCCCATCCTCTCGTATAGAGTGTCAGACTGGAGAGCCACAATCCCATCCTCTCGTATAGAACGTCAGACTGGAGAGCCACAATCCCATCCTCTCGTATAGAGCGTCAGACTGGAGAGTCACAATCCCATCCTCTCGTATAGAGCGTCAGACTGGAGAGTCACAATCCCATCCTCTCGTATAGAGTGTCAGACTGGAGAGCCACAATCCCATCCTCTCGTATAGAGCGTCAGACTGGAGATCCACAATCCCATCCTCTTGTATAGAGCGTCAGACTGGAGAGCCACAATCCCATCCTCTTGTATAGAGTGTCAGACTGGAGAGCCACAATCCCATCCTCTCGTATAGAGCGTCAGACTGGAGAGCCACAATCCCATCCTCTCGTATAGAGTGTCAGACTGGAGAGCCACAATCCCATCCTCTCGTATAGAGTGTCAGACTGGAGAGCCACAATCCCGTCCTCTTGTATAGAGTGTCAGACTGGAGAGCCATAATCCCATCCTCTCATATAGAGTGTCAGACTGGAGAGCCACAATCCCATCCTCTCGTATAGAGCGTCAGACTGGAGAGCCACAATCCCATCCTCTTGCATAGAGTGTCAGACTGGAGAGCCACAATCCCATCCTCTCGTATAGAGCGTCAGACTGGAGAGCCACAATCCCATCCTCTCGTATAGAGTGTCAGACTGGAGAGCCACAATCCCATCCTCTCGTATAGAGCGTCAGACTGGAGAGCCACAATCCCATCCTCTCGTATAGAGCGTCAGACTGGAGAACCACAATCCCATCCTCTCGTATAGAGCGTCAGACTGGAGAGCCACAATCCCATCCTCTCGTATAGAGCGTCAGACTGGAGAGCCACAATCCCATCCTCTCGTATAGAGTGTCAGACTGGAGAGCCACAATCCCATCCTCTCGTATAGAGTGTCAGACTGGAGAGCCACAATCCCATCCTCTCGTATAGAGTGTCAGACTGGAGAACCACAATCCCATCCTCTCGTATAGAGTGTCAGACTGGAGAGCCACAATCCCATCCTCTCGTATAGAGCGTCAGACTGGAGAGCCACAATCCCATCCTCTCGTATAGAGCGTCAGACTGGAGAGCCACAATCCCATCCTCTCGTATAGAGCGTCAGACTGGAGAACCACAATCCCATCCTCTCGTATAGAGCGTCAGACTGGAGAGCCACAATCCCATCCTCTCGTATAGAGTGTCAGACTGGAGAGCCACAATCCCATCCTCTCGTATAGAGCGTCAGACTGGAGAACCACAATCCCATCCTCTCGTATAGAGTGTCAGACTGGAGAACCACAATCCCATCCTCTTGTATAGAGCGTCAGACTGGAGAGCCACAATCCCATCCTCTCGTATAGAGTGTCAGACTGGAGAGCCACAATCCCATCCTCTCGTATAGAGTGTCAGACTGGAGAACCACAATTCCATCCTCTCGTATAGAGCGTCAGACTGGAGAGCCACAATCCCATCCTCTCGTATAGAGTGTCAGACTGGAGAGCCACAATCCCATCCTCTCGTATAGAGTGTCAGACTGGAGAGCCACAATCACATCCTCTCGTATAGAGCGTCAGACTGGAGAGCCACAATCCCATCCTCTCGTATAGAGCGTCAGACTGGAGAGCCACAATCCCATCCTCTCGTATAGAGCGTCAGACTGGAGAGCCACAATCCCATCCTCTCGTATAGAGCGTCAGACTGGAGAGCCACAATCCCATCCTCTCGTATAGAGTGTCAGACTGGAGAGCCACAATCCCATCCTCTCGTATAGAGCGTCAGACTGGAGAACCACAATCCCATCCTCTCGTATAGAGTGTCAGACTGGAGAGCCACAATCCCATCCTCTCGTATAGAGTGTCAGACTGGAGAACCACAATTCCATCCTCTCGTATAGAGCGTCAGACTGGAGAGCCACAATCCCATCCTCTCGTATAGAGTGTCAGACTGGAGAGCCACAATCCCATCCTCTCGTATAGAGCGTCAGACTGGAGAGCCACAATCCCATCCTCTCGTATAGAGCGTCAGACTGGAGAGCCACAATCACATCCTCTCGTATAGAGCGTCAGACTGGAGAGCCACAATCCCATCCTCTCGTATAGAGCGTCAGACTGGAGAGCCACAATCCCATCCTCTCGTATAGAGTGTCAGACTGGAGAACCACAATCCCATCCTCTCGTATAGAGTGTCAGACTGGAGAGCCACAATCCCATCCTCTCGTATAGAGTGTCAGACTGGAGAGCCACAATCCCATCCTCTCGTATAGAGTGTCAGACTGGAGAGCCACAATCCCATCCTCTCGTATAGAGTGTCAGACTGGAGAGTCACAATCCCATCCTCTCATATAGAGTGTCAGACTGGAGAGCCACAATCCCATCCTCTCGTATAGAGTGTCAGACTGGAGAGCCACAATCCCATCCTCTCGCATAGAGCGTCAGACTGGAGAGCCACAATTCTATCCTCTCGTATAGAGTGTCAGACTGGAGAGCCACAATCCCATCCTCTCGTATAGAGCGTCAGACTGGAGAGCCACAATCCCATCCTCTTGCATAGAGTGTCAGACTGGAGAGCCACAATCCCATCCTCTCGTATAGAGCGTCAGACTGGAGAGCCACAATCCCATCCTCTCGTATAGAGCGTCAGACTGGAGAGCCACAATCCCATCCTCTCGTATAGAGCGTCAGACTGGAGAGCCACAATCCCATCCTCTCGTATAGAGCGTCAGACTGGAGAGCCACAATCCCATCCTCTCGTATAGAGCGTCAGACTGGAGAACCACAATCCCATCCTCTCGTATAGAGCGTCAGACTGGAGAGCCACAATCCCATCCTCTCGTATAGAGTGTCAGACTGGAGAGCCACAATCCCATCCTCTCGTATAGAGTGTCAGACTGGAGAGCCACAATCCCATCCTCTCGTATAGAGCGTCAGACTGGAGAGCCACAATCCCATCCTCCCGTATAGAGTGTCAGACTGGAGAGCCACAATCCCATCCTCTCGTATAGAGCGTCAGACTGGAGAGCCACAATCCCATCCTCCCGTATAGAGTGTCAGACTGGAGAGCCACAATCCCATCCTCTCGTATAGAGCGTCAGACTGGAGAGCCACAATCCCATCCTCTCGTATAGAGTGTCAGACTGGAGAGCCACAATCCCATCCTCTCGTATAGAGCGTCAGACTGGAGAGCCACAATCCCATCCTCTCGTATAGAGCGTCAGACTGGAGAGCCACAATCCCATCCTCTCGTATAGAGCGTCAGACTGGAGAGTCACAATCCCATCCTCTCGTATAGAGCGTCAGACTGGAGAGCCACAATCCCATCCTCTCGTATAGAGTGTCAGACTGGAGAACCACAATCCCATCCTCTCATATAGAGCGTCAGACTGGAGAGCCACAATCCCATCCCCTCGTATAGAGTATCAGACTGGAGAGCCACAATCCCATCCTCTCGTATAGAGCGTCAGACTGGAGAGCCACAATCCCATCCTCTCGTATAGAGCGTCAGACTGGAGAGCCACAATCCCATCCTCTCGTATAGAGCGTCAGACTGGAGAGCCACAATCCCATCCTCTCGTATAGAGCGTCAGACTGGAGAGCCACAATCCCATCCTCTCGTATAGAGCGTCAGACTGGAGAGCCACAATCCCATCCTCTCGTATAGAGCGTCAGACTGGAGAGCCACAATCCCATCCTCTCGTATAGAGTGTCAGACTGGAGAGCCACAATCCCTTCCTCTCGTATAGAGTGTCAGACTGGAGAGCCACAATCCCATCCACTCGTATAGAGCGTCAGACTGGAGAGCCACAATCCCATCCTCTCATATAGAGCGTCAGACTGGAGAGCCACAATCCCATCCTCTCGTATAGAGCGTCAGACTGGAGAGCCACAATCCCATCCTCTCGTATAGCGCGTCAGACTGGAGAGCCACAATCCCATCCTCTCGTATAGAGCGTCAGACTGGAGAGCCACAATCCCATCCTCTCGTATAGCGCGTCAGACTGGAGAGCCACAATCCCATCCTCTCGTATAGAGTGTCAGACTGGAGAGCCACAATCCCTTCCTCTCGTATAGAGCGTCAGACTGGAGAGCCACAATCCCATCCTCTCGTATAGAGCGTCAGACTGGAGAGCCACAATCCCATCCTCTCGTATAGAGCGTCAGACTGGAGAGCCACAATCCCATCCTCTCGTATAGAGCGTCAGACTGGAGAGCCACAATCCCATCCTCTCGTATAGAGTGTCAGACTGGAGAGCCACAATCCCATCCTCTCGTATAGAGTGTCAGACTGGAGAGCCACAATCCCATCCTCTTGTATAGAGTGTCAGACTGGAGAGCCACAATCCCATCCTCTCGTATAGAGTGTCAGACTGGAGAGCCATAATCCCATCCTCTCGTATAGAGTGTCAGACTGGAGAGCCACAATCCCATCCTCTCGTATAGAGTGTCAGACTGGAGAGCCACAATCCCATCCTCTCGTATAGAGTGTCAGACTGGAGAGCCACAATCCCTTCCTCTCGTATAGAGCGTCAGACTGGAGAGCCACAATCCCATCCTCTCGTATAGAGTGTCAGACTGGAGAGCCACAATCCCATCCTCTCGTATAGAGTGTCAGACTGGAGAGCCACAATCCCATCCTCTCGTATAGAGTGTCAGACTGGAGAGCCACAATCCCTTCCTCTCGTATAGAGCGTCAGACTGGAGAACCACAATCCCATCCTCTCGTATAGAGTGTCAGACTGGAGAGCCACAATCCCATCCTCTCGTATAGAGCGTCAGACTGGAGAGCCACAATCCCATCCTCTCGTATAGAGTGTCAGACTGGAGAGCCACAATCCCATCCTCTCGTATAGAGCGTCAGACTGGAGAGCCACAATCCCATCCTCTCGTATAGAGTGTCAGACTGGAGAACCACAATCCCATCCTCTCGTATAGAGCGTCAGACTGGAGAGCCACAATCCCTTCCTCTCGTATAGAGTGTCAGACTGGAGAGCCACAATCCCATCCTCTCGTATAGAGTGTCAGACTGGAGAGCCACAATCCCATCCTCTCGTATAGAGCGTCAGACTGGAGAGCCACAATCCCATCCTCTCGTATAGAGCGTCAGACTGGAGAGCCACAATCCCATCCTCTCGTATAGAGTGTCAGACTGGAGAGCCACAATCCCATCCTCTCGTATAGAGCGTCAGACTGGAGAGCCACAATCCCATCCTCTCGTATAGAGCGTCAGACTGGAGAGCCACAATCCCATTCTCTCGTATAGAGCGTCAGACTGGAGAGCCACAATCCCATCCTCTCGTATAGAGCGTCAGACTGGAGAGCCACAATCCCATCCTCTCGTATAGAGCGTCAGACTGGAGAGCCACAATCCCATCCTCTCGTATAGAGCGTCAGACTGGAGAGCCGCAATCCCATCCTCTCGTATAGAGCGTCAGACTGGAGAGCCACAATCCCATCCTCTCATATAGAGCGTCAGACTGGAGAGCCGCAATCCCATCCTCTCGTATAGAGCGTCAGACTGGAGAGCCACAATCCCATCCTCTCATATAGAGTGTCAGACTTGAGAGCCACAATCCCATTCTCTCGTATAGAGTGTCAGACTGGAGAGCCACAATTCCAGCTTCTTGTATAGAGTGTCAGACTGGAGATCCACAATCCCAGCCTCTTGCATAGCGCTTCAGACTTGAGAGCCACAACGCCAGCCTTTCAGTTAAAGCTCCCTGAGGAGGAGACAAGAGAAAGGGACCCCCCACCAACACTACACACACACACACACACTCGCTTTATAACTATGAAGACCTATCTGACATTAACACTTTCAGTACCACAAGGGTGCCCTACACATTGGGGAGATTCAGTAAGCGGAGATAAAGAGGTGGAGATGACTTCTGCAGTGATATCACTTCTCCAGTTCCTATCTTATTTTATGGAGCCTCTTCACTAACATCTCCAAAATGTAAGACATGTTAGTGAATTGTCTCCATACAATAACATAGGAATTGGAGTAGTGATAAACTGGAGAATTCATCTCCACTTTATCACCTCTTTATCTTCACTTACTGAATCTCCCCCATTTAGACGTAATGTGCAGGACACCACTGTGGCACCCAGTTAACTCATTGTGAAATACTGTAAAATGTAGTTGGCCCCTAGAATTGCTCCTTATATTAACCGTCTGAGTGCCAGGGAGCTATCCAACTCATTGCGTTACAGTGCATTTGATACCTCTCTGACACTCAAAGGGTTAAAAGTTGCAAGCACTGCATGCTATTAGACAGCAGTGTGTCATCTCTTCCCAAGACTATTGCATCAGCAGACTACAGCTCCCAGGCTCTGAGAGTATTAGCCAATCAGGGAGCAGGAGTGTGTCCTTACTATGGAAGCAGTAGTGAAGGAAGAGGAAGCTCCTGTGGAATTGTTGTGCATGTAAAAGGAACTCAGGCACAGGACTGATCATATGCTCACACAGTAATGAGATTTTATTTCCAGTACAGGAAGGAAAACATCACGTCTAGACATGACTGTGTCCATGACCTGTAGTGGGAACAGGCCGGTGCTGAAGTGTTTGTGTCCTATTGATAGCTCTGAATACACGGACAACGTGCACGTCAGCAGATACAGTAATATGTGTTTACACACAATACCTTTGCCTATATATATATATATTAGCAATATTGGCACAGCTTTGTCCATGCAGTTAATAAAACAAATTAAAGAGCAAATTAGAAAGAAGTCCCATGCAGTCATATGTATGACTAAGTATTAGAGCGGTAAAGGAAAATGATACCTTTATTGTCTCACTGACTGGCACCAAGATGCAAGATTTCAGGGTCTCCAGAAAACTTAAACGCAAACAATTATTTTATGACAAACAAAAAAACAATGAATCGTCCCAAACCACAGAACTAAATCACCACTACACCTCACCTGCAAGAGGACTCACATGGACACCACTGCCACCACAAAGCAACCCCAGGTATATAGACAGCTTCAGAACTATACCTGACAAGCAATACAAACAACCTGACTGCCGAGGAACAGAGATCAATGTGAGTGTATATAGAGTCCATGGCTACATAGGAACCAGTGCATTCCTGGAGTATATATTACTGCTGTGCATCTTGCATGGAAAGGTAGGTTGTGTGTATTCGTGTGTATTTGTGTGTGTGTACCGTTCTCCATTGGTGTAATATTAGAGGATACTGTGACGGTACCAGCGGACTCCCAGCCTTGGTGCCCCCGTCAATGGTCACTCCTTCCACTATGAGCCGGATGGACATCCAACAGCATACCGCAATATACCCCAAAACTAGGCAAAACTAGTATCAGGGTAACCAGCACACACTCTGGATACAGCAAGCTTACCCCACCAGACAACACCAATGTAGGTTAAGACAAGAACTCTCTTTATTGTAACAAACCACACATATTTATAGTCAAACCTTACACTGAAATACCTGGACAAATCAGATAAAATAGGGACATAATCCAATCACCATACAGTAAACAAAAGGCCAGCAGCAGATGGTCTAACAAATACAATGACTCAGACATGATTACCTTTCACACACAAAAGGGTTACTGAACTCAGGCAATGGACACAAAGACTTGAGGGGCTTGAATGGATTAACACACAGCAGGGGGTCTCAGTACAGATCACAATACACTGGCTTGAGTGGCTACAATACGCATTGGAAGTAACTTTAGGTAAACTCAAATAATTAACCCCTAACGGTCCATTTCCTTGGAAGCAAGCCAGCAGTCCATGGTTGTCAGTCTCTTTGGGCCCAGAAATGTCCGCAGTCTGTGGGGTTCTTGGGATAACAGTTCCTTGTTTGACAGTCTCAGGGAGAGGCCATACCCTGTTCCGGGGCTAGGTCCATAGTCTGTGGCAGGAGGCTGGTCCTCAGGTCCCTCCAGGAGCCAGGGGCCCAGTGGTTCCTGTGACAGATATCATGTATGCTGTTGTGGTTTATTATATGGTCTAGAGGATTGGCCCATTAACCAGGTACAGTGTCTTCAGTGAGGATTAGCCCTCAGGAAGGCAGTCTCTGTGCTATTGGGCACACACATGGGTGGCCTCTTATTAACGCTCCGTTGTGCTCTGGATGTTAGAGGTTTTATTCCGGATTGGTGGATCCCATGGGGATTGTCATTCCTTTCTTTTAGAAAAGTGGAGCCCAGTAAAGTATCTCATTGGCACTCGCTGAAGCTGCTAATTAAAGTGCAAGTAGCATCTTATGACAACTTTGGTTCATTAGAAAGAGATATGAAAACCACCCATATATCACGATAACTATTTTCTATTTCAAATAAACTTTTTTTGAGATATTTAGTTCTATTTTTTTGTGACTTTATGCATGTAAACCAGTACTGGGTGGAACAGTCGTGTGCTGCTCTCCTGCCCACCTAATGCTCCCTCATACCTCCCTACCTCCTTTTAATAACTGTAAAAAAGGGGTCACATAAGACATCTCTTTACAGTCAAAAAACAATATGACAATGTTTATTTTTTATGCTTTGGAGGCCATAGCATAAGGGAGTGGTACTATTGGATGACTGACACAACAGCGCATTAAACATGTCACAGGCATGAAAAGGGTGACATGAGAATCTTAACTACATCAGAAGGGCGAGATTTTCATGTTGCAGGCTTAAAGGGATAATAATACTTAAATATTACTAATCCCTACAGCAAAGTACTACTTAAAAAAAACGTATTGCCCCCAGTGTCATCTCTCAAACCTTTATGGTTTGAGAGATGATCGCTTCTAAAGTTGCCCTCTCCCTCCCCCTTAGTCAGCATGCTAGCTGACTGAAAGGAAGAGAGTCATACGATTTTCAGGCGGCTCTCCAGCACAGCCGGATCGCGTTACTAAAAAAGAAAACTTTCACTAAAATGGTCTTCTACGTGTTCTTGGCTTGCAAGCACACGTAGAAGACCGTTTTAGTGAAAGTTTTTTTTTAATTAATGCGATCGTGGCTCTGCTGCAGAGCCGCCTGATGATCTCTGACCGGATTTTCCTGAGTCAGCTAGTACGCTGACTACGGGGAAGGGGGAGGGAGAGGGAAACTTTAGAAGCGTTCATCTCTCAAACCATAAAGGCTTGAGAGATGACACTGGGGGCAATACGTTTTTTTAAGTAGTACTTTGCTATAGGGATTAGTAATATTTAAGTATTACTATCCCTTTAAGCGTTGCATTCAAACATTTAAACAACGTATTATGTAGATCAATGTGAAATTTTAGTATCTAATGAAAAAATGAATTTCAATCACTTTTTTATACTTTTCTTTTGTTTTCAAGTCTTTCCTGGAGACATCTTCATTTTCATCCTGAATTATAAATGATGTAGATTAACTTGCATTAGATTATTTCTCTTTGGATTCAGACAAAAGTCTGTAGAAAATCATATCAATTTAGCATAGGTCACTAATCAAAATGAACTGTTTTTTTTCTTTTTAATGGCGTCTATATTGCCATCTATAAAAATCCTTTTCTTACAATAATTACTACAGACTGGATTTCAAATTTATCTTCACATTACCATCGTCATAATTAATGAAATTATGTAACGGTTTTAAGGACACTCAGACTCGGAAGGTTACGGTAAAAACACAGTTTTATTAATAGAACAGAGATAAAGTGACCCACACGGGTCCAGTGCATACAAATGACACAGGTCAGGCTACAATAACGTATAGTATCCCACACAGGTCCAGGAGGTACAGATGTACAAGACTGACACACGTCAGGTCACCAGGACAAATTAACCCACTCAGATCCAGTAGGCACCAAAGATGCAATAGTGACACAGGTCAGGTCACAGTTCGTGTGATCCTGGAAGAACAAGCAGGTATACTACTAGGCCATGGAAGGCTGGCAGGCCCTAGTAGTGACTGGATAACGGATACTCCCTACGCAGGGAGTGACCCCCAACCGTACACCACAGGTAAAGGACAGAGAGGAGACCAATACTATCCCACAGGATAGTAAGATTGAGACTAGGCAACAGAGCCAAATATTGGCTAGGAGAGGAGACCAATGAACAGATGCCCTATCAATCTATCGGAGGCCACTGGACTGTAGGGTACTGTAGACACAATGGCAGAACTGCCTGAATGGTAGGATACTCAATACTGCCAGACACAATCTTGGGGAGGATTCCCAGAACGTCTGTGACCCTGAAACGCTATAGCACCAACCCGTGATGGGTAACCAAACGCTCAGACCTGGACAGAACTGCCAAGCAATGGAAACTGACCGAAGTGCCCAGAGAGAACCCAACCTTGGAATAGCGAGAGGACAGGTCAAGCGTACCGGGTTCAAGCAACGGCACTGATACCGAAGCAGAGATATGATAGCTGTAACGGATACCCAGGTCCTTGGGTTGGACTCAGGCCGTCGTTCCAGGTTTCTTCCTCCAGAGGTCAGCTACAAGCAGGCAGCTCCACCGGTTACTCAAGCAGCATTCCTTCCTGGGATGGGGGACAACAGAAGTCCCTTGATACCATCCAGCGACAGAGAGACAGGAGCCAGTTGAAGTCCAAACTGCACACACTTTATTGAACAAAACCACCTCTTTTATACAGTCAAATACAGTACCACAATAGGAATGGGAAGGGCCAGGTATTCTAATACAGGCTTGGCCCAGGGACCAATCAGACACAATGGGTATATGACACAGGGAACAAAAGACAAATGGTAACTGGAGACAAAGGGCCAATGGCAGAGGGTGACAAAAGGACCAATAGCAGTTAAGGGAAAAGGGCCAATGGCAAGTGACCTCACAACACAATACTGCTAGGGGTAGTACAAACAGATCTGATTACTTCTAGATAAGGACAAAGACTTGATTGGAGGGAATACACATCTTTACACAATGGCCAGGGGGTTGAAGCATCTTTGAATATTCCGCTTCAACCCCTGGCCAATCAGGAGTCTGGAATCTGATGGCCAATCCTGGCCATGATCATCATGGCCATCTCAGCCAATCAGAACTGGTAGGCGGGCAAACAACAGACCAATCCAAAGGGCGCCTACTTTTCCCATGCAAAGTCAATGGAGTCCCTTTAACTCAGACTGGCCAATCAGGGAGTGAGCTACGGTCCCATTCTAAGTCAATGGGAAATTCTTCTCAGACTCGATGTTCAGCATCCAAAGTTCACCCCCGTGAATTCCACTCTTCTATGACATAGTTCCAGTAACGGGTCCCTACCCGTTACAATAGCGTATAGAGAAGGTAGGGTCACAGAGCAGTGCTGCCGAGGCAGTGTAAACCGGAGGTAACCAGTAACTGTCTGAGACAACCTGAGCACAGGGAGAGCAAGAAGTGGTACCATGGATACACTGAGCAGGAAGCTTCTCAAATCGGGTGTACACAGAGCAGGAACGTAAGCCAATCCGAGTCGGTACACAGAGCAGGAACACCAGCCGGGCCGGGTCGGTACACAGAGCAGGAACGTCAGCCAATCTGAGTCGGTTCACAGAGCAGGAACGTCAGCCGGGTCGGGTCGGTACACAGAGCAGAAACGATCAGGCGGGCCGGGTTAGTACACAGAGCAGGAACGTCAGCCAATCTGGGTCGGTACACAGAGCAGGAACGATCAGGCAGAGTAGTCAGGCAGTCTGGGTCATACACAGAATACACACGAATCTCAGGAACAACACTGGCAACTAGAACACCATGAAAGGGCAGCGCTAAAGTGACAGGGCTCAGAATATAAGGGCTAGAACAGGGCGGAGATAAACCTCAGTAGCCAATAAAAGAGAATCAGGAAGTAGCCCTTACATAACAATGTCGCCAGCGAAAGCACGGGCACCGTGATAGATTATCAATTGGTTCATCAATTAATTCAGAAATTTGTGTGCTGTGTTACTTGGTGAATAAGGCCCTGTATCCTTACAGTTGAAGTGAGTGTGCTGTTATTTGGTGAATAAGGCCCTGTATCCTTACAGCTGAAGTGAGTGTGCTGTGTTACTTGGTGAATAAGGCCCTGTATCCTTACAGCTGAAGTGAGTGTGCTGTGTTACTTGGTGCATAAGGCCCTGTATCCTTACAGCTGAAGTGAGTGTGCTGTGTTACTTGATGAATAAGGCCCTGTATCCTTACAGCTGAAGTGAGTGTGCTGTGTTACTTGATGAATAAGGCCCTGTATCCTTACAGTTGAAGTGAGTGTGCTGTGTTACTTGGTGAATAAGGCCCTGTATCGTTACAGTTAAGTGAGTGTGCTGTGTTACTTTGTGAATAAGGCCCTGTGTCCTTACAGTTGAAGTGAGTGTGCTGTTACTTGGTGAATAAGGCCCTGTATCCTTACAGCTGAAGTGAGTGTGCTGTGTTACTTGGTGCATAAGGCCCTGTATCCTTACAGCTGAAGTGAGTGTGCTGTGTTACATGATGAATAAGGCCATGTATCCTTACATTTGAAGTAAGTGTGCTGTGTTACTTGTTGAAGGTCACAATGAGAAGATGTTTGTGAGTAAAGGAATAATTTAGATCACAGCAGTGGATACTGTAGTACATTTGAAGAAATAGGTTGGCAGACACAGGGTTAAGTGACAGATGCAGTGATAGATAATGTAATGGTGATGTGGGAGTAAAATGGCGAGATTGGGACTATGGATGAATGGCAAGGGGATAGGTGAGTGGGGGTGACAAGGGAGGAGGAGATGAGAGATTGAGGAGAAGAGGGACAGTGAAGTGTTACAGTAAAGTAATGGGTGAGGGGGAGAAATGACTGTACATAGACAGTGAAGTAGACATGAAATACAGGGCTGTAGGGTTACTGCATTATACAGACCTAGTGTAGCAGTTGGTTGGAGTGAAGCACTTTAACTCTGAGAGTGAGAGAGGTACGCAACACATTGCTGTGTAATGAGTTGTATAGTCCTCTGGCAGTGAAAGGGTTAAGTGACGCATGTTGGGCGTTCCTTGCATTAGTGGGCCGTGGTGGTCGGCTGGGACAGAGTCGGATTATATGTCCATGGGCAAGGGATCAATACAGGGACCCCTAACAGCTAATAGGCTTCAAAACAGAAAGGCTCATATACTAAGTAAAGTGGTAGAATTTTGTGGAAAAGTAACAGCAGCACAGGGAACAATAGGTGAGGTCTGTTAAGCCTAGGTTAAGACTGATGTTGGGGGGAGAGCTAACTGTTCCTTACAGCCGCCCCTGGGTGTGTGTGGCAGGGGATGCAGGTTTTCTCTCATATATATACACTACCAATGTGGGACGGCATTGCCCGTCATGTTATGACCGTTGGGCGCACGTGTGTGAAATGTAGACACACTGATAAACAAAGATATATGCAACACACAGGCAGATACACACACAGTGAGCGGCAGAGACATGCAAAAGACATGCACACACACACTGGAGATGCACACAAATATGTAACAGAGATGTACACACACACACAGGCAACATATATGCGCATAAACACATGCGCGCATGAGTTGTGCACCCCTCCGGCACTCAAAGAGTTAATGTATAGAGAGGCATGTCAGAGTTAAATAGCAGTGGGAAGTGTATTCATACCTGGGAACATTGACTTGTGGAGTCCCTGGAGGGGAGTCATGTGGTGCTGATGTGGAGACACAAATGGGGCAATCTGGGTTAAGTGTGTACCTGATGGCTGTCTGTCCTGTGTCTTGCATGGCAAATGATGACAGTGAAGAAGTAATTCTGCAATGAAGGCCTACCTTAACCCTCTGAGTGCCATTTTGTTCCCCTGGTGCTGCACTACAGGCCCTGCTGAGGCCACTGAGAGTCACGGTGAGTGACTGTGTGTCAGCCATATTTCTTTCTGGCGTTGTGTGTGTTTGGTGCTGTGTGAGTGGGGCATGTGTGTGTAATATCTGGGAACTTGTACTTGTGGAGTCCCTCATGTGGTGCTGATGTGGAGAGAGCAATGGGGCAATTTGGGTTAAAAGTGGGTGGGGCTTAATTGTGAGTAGGGGGTGGGGTTTAACATAAATGTGGAAAAGCGTTAGTAATAGGCTGGGGAAAGAGGAGACGTGGGAGGGAAATGCAAGTTTACAGTGTGAGGGGTTTGAACACACTCCCTAAGGGGTAAAACTTGATACACAACCCTGTGGCAGTCAGTGGGTTAAGTGTGTACCTGATGGCTGTCTGTCCTGTGTCTTGCATGGCAAATGATGACAGTGAAGAAATAATTGAGCAATGAGGGCCTACCTTAACCCTTTGAGTGCCATGTTGTTCCTTCGTGGCTGTAGTACAGGTCCTGCTGAGGCCACTGGGAGTCAGGGTGAGTGACTGTGTGTCAGCCATATTTCTTTCTGGCTTTTGTGTGTGTGAGTGGGGCATGTGTGTGAGTGGGGTGTGTGTGCTGTCTGAGTGGGGCATGTGTGTGTGTGTTTGGTGCTGTGTGAGTGGGGCATGTGTGTGTGTGTCTGTGGTGTAGGAGCAAGTGGCAGCCATTTTGTTTTTTCTGACTTTGATAGTGGTGGGCGGGCTGCATACTAGGGGAGGGCCAACTCCCTGCATGATTTTCACACCAATAGCAGTGGCCTTCGGCCACTGCAATTGGTGTGAAAATCACGCTCCTATTGAATCACTCAATGGGAGCTGTAACTCCTCCTTATTGCCACCCTTGGGTGTATGTTTCTCTTGAGGAGACATAAATTATGCAATGAGCCTTTCTCTTTTATATATATAGATGTTTTTATTGGTTTGAATTATACAGTGTTTGAATTGATTCATGTTCTTGATTTTACATTGTATAATTTTAGAGACTAAACCTCATTTGAAGTAGCGCTGTTTGCACTTTGTGTTGATTCAGACGTCTCAAAAGATCCTGTTTTTGGAGTCCAGTGGAGTGTAAAACGATATGAGAATTAGATATATTAGTAATTTTTCTGTCCGTTGAAGGGTTTGAATAACGGGACATTTTCCTTCTTTGTCTGAGTCCCAACTGTGATATTGATTTATACATATCAAGGGCACTGGAATGGTTTGATATTATAAATATATATGGCACATATGTGGGAGCGTTGCTGTTTCAGCCCTTATTTATAGAAGTAATTATACACATTATTATAGGACAGAAAAGTTACCTAAGAAGCACAGATTTGGTTAAGTAATCTTAGCTTAATTCATGTAAAATACTAACAAAGTGCACTACTTGATAAACTCTTAAAATGACCTTATTTTGCTACCCCCGAGGAAACATTTTGACACCATCAATTTTAAAATGTCTCCTCTGCACAGACTTCAGGAGATTGGCATTGTAATCCTCCCGGCCTGAAACGTTCTTCCTACACAGGCCCTACAGTAAATGTCCTGGTCTGTCTTCCTGTTACTGATCCATTTGTCTCCTAACTCTGATTCCATCTCCAGTCTGTGTTGCCAGCTCTGCCAGTATATGACTGGTGAGGGACTCACCTGCCTTGAGGATGACAGATCTATAAAACCACTAACTGACTTGTCAAATGGCTTGATAACCGTTCCTACCACAGGAATATTGATCTAGTGCCACTGATTGAGCCATTACCATTAACACCCTGTAGCACAAGGGGGCAGCCAAGAGCGGAGGGATTGCAAGAGCTAGAGAGATTGTGGTGCTAGATTGGGGAAGAAGGATATTGTAAGTACCATTATAGGATCTGGTCACCAGAGAACTTACAGAAACATTTTGGGAGCTGGAGTATGGAAGATGTCTAATTGCCACCATAGCATGGAACAGGAAAGAGATACCAAATGTAACTGCCAAGGAACAGTGGGAAGTCATTAAGCTACCAAGACAGACTGTGACCAGGAGCTGGACAGCAGAGGACAACCCCATTTCCACAGGGACTGCAACCAGGGCTGGGATGTGGATACCTAGAAGAGAGATGCTGCGGACAGATACATAATAATAATAACTAGTATTTATATAGCACCTTTCTCCCAGTGGGACTCAAAGCGCTTTCAGCGCACGCTCTCGGAATTAACCAAATCGGCAGCTGAAATAATAGATGTTATTGTTACCCAATCAATGGTACTCATTTATCGACCCTCGGAAGGATGAAGGGCTGGGATTCAAACCTGCAACCTTGCGGTTGGAATAGGCTCTATAGTCAGGGACATTACCACTGAGCTATCTCACCAGCACCACGTGAAACAGGCATAAAAGTTCAGGAGCACTGAACAGGAATTCAGGACTGAGACACAGGTACAGATCATTAGATAGGCACTGGATATAGGCCAAACAGGGACCGTGAAAGCTCAGGACTAAGTTGAAGGAATCAGATACAATAGAAGCTTGGAAAACAGATGTGCTTACAGCTGTGGATCAACTCAAAGTGACAAGAAAACAGCTCAACAAAAAAGACAATCGGCCAGCCAACAGAAAACACAAATACCATAAAAATACTATACTCTCATTAATTCTGTACTGACTTCTCTTGTCACACCTCTGGACATGGAAATATTATACACTAGTATGAAATATAAATATAGAAATGCAATAAAAATGCCACATGCAATTTCTCATTAAAATCACATTTATTGCATAATACCAAAGGGGCCTCTTAAAACAACAAAACTAATCCTACTGCAATCTTCTAGTGAGTTAGACTAGGAACACGAAAAATAGAAAATGATGAAAAAGTTTGTTCACTGAACATTACATGAAAATGATCCATCTGGTTAGTGTGACGAATGGAAAACGTTGTCTCCTCCAGGTCACTCGTTATACAGTCTATTAGTACATGGAAGTCAGTGCCGGTTAGTACGATGAATGGAAAACATTGTCTCCTCCAGGTCACTCGCTATACAGTCTATTAGTACATGGAGGTCAGTGCCGGTTAGTGTGAT
This sequence comes from Rhinophrynus dorsalis, assembly GCA_037306005.1. Taxonomy (NCBI): domain Eukaryota; kingdom Metazoa; phylum Chordata; class Amphibia; order Anura; family Rhinophrynidae; genus Rhinophrynus; species Rhinophrynus dorsalis. Next base: position 5,414,472 of record CM074720.1, on the reverse strand, counting down.
GAATGGAAAACATCGTCTCCTCCAGGCCACTCGTTATACAGTCTATTAGTACATGGAGGTCAGTGCCGGTTACTGTGATGAATGGAAAACGTTGTCTCCTCCAGGTCACTCGCTATACAGTCTATTACTACATGGAGGTCAGTGCTGGTTAGTGTGATGAATGGAAAACGTTGTCTCCTCCAGGTCACTCGCTATACAGTCTATTAGTACATGGAAGTCAGTGCCGGTTAGTGTGATGAATGGAAAACGCTGTCTCCTCCAGGTCACTCGTTATACAGTCTATTAGTACATGGAGGTCAGTGCCGGTTAGTGTGATGAATGGAAAACGCTGTCTCCTCCAGGTCAGTCGTTATACAGTCTATTAGTACATGGAAGTCAGTGCCGGTTAGTGTGATGAATGGAAAACATCGTCTCCTCCAGGCCACTCGTTATACAGTCTATTAGTACATGGAGGTCAGTGCCGGTTAGTGTGACGAATGGAAAACGCTGTATCCTCCAGGTCACTCGCTATACAGTCTATTAGTATGCGGAAGTCAGTGCCGTTTAGTGTGACGAATGGAAAACGTTGTCTCCTCCAGGTCACTCGTTATACAGTCTATTAGTACGTGGAGGTCAGTGCCGGTTAGTGTGACGAATGGAAAACGTGGTCTCCTCCAGGTCACTCGCTATACAGTCTATTAGTACATGGAGGTCAGTGCCGGTTACTGTGATGAATGGAAAACGCTGTATCCTCCAGGTCACTCGCTATACAGTCTATTAGTACATGGAGGTCAGTGCCGGTTAGTATGATGAATGGAAAACGTTGTCTCCTCCAGGTCACTCACTATACAGTCTATTAGTACGTGGAGGTCAGTGCCGGTTAGTGTGACGAATAGAAAACGTGGTCTCCTCCAGGTCACTCGCTATACAGTCTATTAGTACGTGGAGGTCAGTGCCGGTTAGTATGATGAATGGAAAACGTGGTCTCCTCCAGGTCAGTCGTTATACAGTCTATTAGTACATGGAGGTCAGTGCCGGTTAGTATGATAAATGGAAAATGTTGTCTCCTCCAGGTCACTCACTATACAGTCTATTAGTACGTGGAGGTCAGTGCCGGTTAGTGTGACGAATAGAAAACGTGGTCTCCTCCAGGTCACTCGCTATACAGTCTATTAGTACGTGGAGGTCAGTGCCGGTTAGTGTGACGAATAGAAAACGTGGTCTCCTCCAGGTCACTCGCTATACAGTCTATTAGTACATGGAGGTCAGTGCCGGTTAGTATGATGAATGGAAAACGTGGTCTCCTCCAGGTCAGTCGTTATACAGTCTATTAGTACATGGAGGTCAGTGCTGGTTAGTATGATGAATGGAAAACGTCGTCTCCTCCAGGCCACTCGCTATACAGTCTATTAGTACATGGAGGTCAGTGCCGGTTAGTATGATAAATGGAAAACGTTGTCTCCTCCAGGTCACTCACTATACAGTCTATTAGTACAGGGAAGTCAGTGCTGGTTAGAACTTCGATCAGCTATAACATTTTTCTTTACATACTTTCTATCTCACCTGCATTGTACAGTTACCATTCTGATTTTTATATTTTACATATCAATAAAGAGGTTATGTTTATAAAAGCTTGTTTTGCAGCCTGTTCCGTTAGGCAGTATTTGGCACTGGTGGTGCAAACATTTTGTCTTTTTCCTGGTTAGAACTTCGACCTGCCTTGCTGGGCTTCACGAGTTCCTTATCCATCAGTGCTTGATATATGGACATTAAGGTCCAACACTCCATCTCACAGCGTCTTACCTCTGAGCTGGGCAACCTTCCTGGCATTTCTCACCCACTTGATGTGTTATTGCCCCCTAGGTATAACACTGTATATGGTTAGGATATCTTGCCCTCCATCTCTCACCCGTTGGGCAGATGAAAACCTTTATATGTCCTTTGCTTTGCGTCTCACTCACTCCGACACATAGTTCAAGAGTTTTCAATCCGTTACTCCATGTTCTTTCTGACGTTGTGTGTCCAACTGACACGACCAAAGCTGGACTGATAGGAAAGACGTGGCATACAGAAAAAACACAGAGAATGCCAAAAAAAACGATAGAGGGATTGGATTATTTTAGTTATGAAGAAAGACTAGACAAATTAGGGTCTGGATTCTATTGCAGATGTTAATTTTATCATTGCTTTTATCTTCAGTTTTCTCCATAGACTTCAAAAGAAAAATGTTTGATAAAACGGGTGTTAACATTTATCACCTGTAACGGAGTCCAGCCCATTTACATTAGAGAAGCCGTGCATAAACTTACGGTGTTATATAAACGAAGACATCCGCTCCTCCACTCATTAATTTATTAACTCATTAGATAAGAGATATCTACGGGGTGATATGATTACCATTTACACATATATTCAAGGGCAATAAAAGGCATCCTCTAGGAAACTCATTACTTAAATTGATAGAAATACATGAAATGACATACATTTAATGCGGTAGATATTTAAAAAATAAACTAATTGTGCCATTTCTGATCTTCCAAAGCTTTATGGTTTGGGAGATATCAGCTCCCCCTTCCCTCCCCTTGCGCTGACGTCAGTTTTCTAAATTAGAGTCAGAGATCCCAGTCCATAGACCGTCCTGCGGCTCTTCAGCAGAGCTGTGATCGCGGTAGTTACAAACAAATACTTCATTTGAATGGTCTATAACTTATGCTTGCAAACCAGGCACATGTTGTAGACGGTTCAAATGAAGGATTTCTTTGTAACTACCGCGATCACGGCTCTGCTGAAGAGCCGCAGGATGGTCTATGGACTGGGATCTCTGTCTCTAAGTTAGAAAACTGACGTCAGCGCAAGGGGAGGGAAGGGGGAACTTTGCAGGCTGATATCTCCCAAATCATAGAGCTTTGGGAGATTGGAAACGGCACAATTAATTTATTTTTTAAATATCTACCGCATTAAATGTTTGTAATTTCATGTATTTCTATCACTTAAAAGACCTGAGCAGAAAACAAGGGGGCATTCTTTAATACTAGTGGAAAGGTGCTTTCTACTAAAACAAAGGCAGGGGTTTTTTTACAGTTAGGAAGTACAATTCCCTTCTTCGGGGAAGCTGTGTTGGCAGGTGCTGTAGACACTTTCAAAAAGAACTGTATACATTTCTAACTCAGGATAATACTGAGAAATATGACAGCAGGCCGCAAAGCATATAGGACATTCATCCAGGGAAACATCCAGATGCCTTTTGGATTCGGGAAATAGTTTTCTACCAACTTTTCGCTTTATTGGCTTTGATGTGTTGTTTTTTGCCTTCCTCTGGCATGGGCCGAATTTAATGGTCTTTTCCAACCTAATGAACTATGTTAATGTGGTGTAGTTGATTTGCCCCAGATTTGCTCCTCTTTATCATTGTGAATATGGCCCGTTATTCCTAAACCACAGCACCGTGAACACTGAGCCGCAGACCTCTAGTTTCCTAGCGATGAAACTTGTTTATAAATAAGTGACATGTCAGCATAAGACATCAGTGTACAGAAAAACAGAGAAATTAATAAAATAATAAAAATAAATGCTCCGAGGGAATATTTGTTTAACCTCAACTATGCAAAAAATCCCAAACACCACGTTATGTATCTGTTTGACTCTCGGCTGGACAAGAGCTGTCAGTCTATGGGAGATATTGTCCTGTTTCACTGCTGGATCTCAGGGTGGAGGAACTAATACACAGTGTATCAGATGTGAGGTCACACGTTATACACAGAGACCCTCCAACACACACTGTACTTACACATTATACACAGAGACCCTCCAACACACACTGTACTTACACATTATACACAGAGACCCTCCAACACACACTGTACTTACACGTTATACACACAGACCCACCAACACACACTGTACTTACACGTTATACACACAGAGACCCTCCAACACACACTGTACTTACACGTTATACACAGAGACCCACCAACACACACTGTACTTACACGCTATGCACAGAGACCCTCCAACACACACTGTACTTACACATTATACACAGAGACCCTCCAACACACACTGTACTTACACGTTATACACACAGACCCACCAACACACACTGTACTTACACGTTATACACAGAGACCCACCAACACGCACTGCACTTGCACGTTATACACACAGAGACCCTCCAACACACACTGTACTTACACGTTATACGCAGAGACCCACCAACACACACTGTACTTACACTTTATATACAAAGAACCAACAACACACACTGTACTTACACATTATACACACAGACCCACCAACACACACTGTATTTACACGTTATACACACAGAGACCGACCAACACACACTGTACTTACACGTTATACACAGAGACCCACCAACACGCACTGTACTTACACATTATACACACAGACCCACCAACACACACTGTACTTACACGTTATACACAGAGACCCACCAACACACACTGTACTTACACATTATACACAGATACCCTCCAACACACACTGTACTTACACGTTATACACAGAGACCCACCAACACACACTGTACTTACACGTTATACACACAGACCCACCAACACACACTGTACTTACACGTTATACACAGAGACCCACCAACACACACTGTACTTACACTTCATACACAAAGAACCACCAACACACACTGTACTTACACATTATACACACAGACCCACCAACATACACTGTATTTACACGTTATACACACAGAGACCGACCAACACACACTGTACTTACACGTTATACACACAGAGACCCACCAACACACACTGTACTTACACATTATACACACAGACCCACCAACACACACTGTACTTACACATTATACACAGAGACCCACCAACATACACTGTATTTACACGTTATACACACAGAGACCGACCAACACACACTGTACTTACACGTTATACACAGAGACCCACCAACACGCACTGTACTTACACATTATACACACAGACCCACCAACACACACTGTACTTACACGTTATACACAGATACCCACCAACACACGCTGTACTTACACATTATACACACAGACCCACCAGCACACACTGTACTTACACGTTATACACACAGACCCACCAACACACACTGTACTTACACGTTATACACAGAGACCCACCAACACGCACTGCACTTGCACGTTATACACACAGAGACCCTCCAACACACACTGTACTTACACATTATACACACAGACCCACCAGCACACACTGTACTTACACATTATACACACAGACCCACCAGCACACACTGTACTTACACATTATACACACAGACCCACCAACACACACTGTACTTACACATTATACACACAGACCCACCAGCACACACTGTACTTACACATTATACACACAGACCCACCAACACACACTGTACTTACACATTATACACACAGACCCACCAACACACACTGTACTTACACATTATACACACAGACCCACCAACACACACTGTACTTACACATTATACACACAGACCCACCAGCACACACTGTACTTACACGTTATACACACAGACCCACCAACACACACTGTACTTACACGTTATACACAGAGACCCTCCAGCACACACTGTACTTACACATTATACACACAGACCCACCAACACACGCTGTACTTACACGTTATACACACAGACCCACCAACACACACTGTACTTACACATTATACACACAGACCCACCAACACACACTGTACTTACACGTTATACACAGAGACCCACCAACACACACTGTACTTACACGTTATACACACAGACCCACCAACACACACTGTACTTACACGTTATACACAGAGACCCACCAACACACACTGTACTTACACTTCATACACAAAGAACCACCAACACACACTGTACTTACACATTATACACACAGACCCACCAACATACACTGTATTTACACGTTATACACACAGAGACCGACCAACACACACTGTACTTACACGTTATACACACAGAGACCCACCAACACACACTGTACTTACACATTATACACACAGACCCACCAACACACACTGTACTTACACATTATACACAGAGACCCACCAACATACACTGTATTTACACGTTATACACACAGAGACCGACCAACACACACTGTACTTACACGTTATACACAGAGACCCACCAACACGCACTGTACTTACACATTATACACACAGACCCACCAACACACACTGTACTTACACGTTATACACAGATACCCACCAACACACGCTGTACTTACACATTATACACACAGACCCACCAGCACACACTGTACTTACACGTTATACACACAGACCCACCAACACACACTGTACTTACACGTTATACACAGAGACCCACCAACACGCACTGCACTTGCACGTTATACACACAGAGACCCTCCAACACACACTGTACTTACACATTATACACACAGACCCACCAGCACACACTGTACTTACACATTATACACACAGACCCACCAGCACACACTGTACTTACACATTATACACACAGACCCACCAACACACACTGTACTTACACATTATACACACAGACCCACCAGCACACACTGTACTTACACATTATACACACAGACCCACCAACACACACTGTACTTACACATTATACACACAGACCCACCAACACACACTGTACTTACACATTATACACACAGACCCACCAGCACACACTGTACTTACACGTTATACACACAGACCCACCAACACACACTGTACTTACACGTTATACACAGAGACCCTCCAGCACACACTGTACTTACACATTATACACACAGACCCACCAACACACGCTGTACTTACACGTTATACACACAGACCCACCAACACACACTGTACTTACACATTATACACACAGACCCACCAACACACACTGTACTTACACGTTATACACAGAGAATGTGTCACCACAAATATTACACAGAGATTCTAGGAGTAACTGTCATCCTAACCCACAGACCCACCCACTGTATTTAATGGGCAAATTCCACTCACATAGAGCAGTGTTAGTAGGGTTAGTCCTCTGAGTCAGTGCTACTCATTGAGGAGTCAGTATCAGGCAGTGAGGAGTCAGTGCCACTCAGTGAGGAGTCAGTGTCAGTCAGTGAGGAGTGCTGTGTTACTTGGTGAATAAGGTCATGTATCCTTACAGTTGAAGTGAGTGTGTTGTGTTACTTGGTGAATAAGGCCCTGTATCCTTACAGTTGAAGTGAGTGTGCTGTGTTACTTGATGAATAAGGCCCTGTATCCTTACAGTTGAAGTGAGTGTGCTGTGTTACTTGATGAATAAGGCCCTGTACCCTTACAGTTGATGTGAGTGTGCTGTGTTACTTGATGAATAAGGTCCTATATCCTTACAGTTGAAGTAAGTGTGCTATGTACTTGGTGAAGGTCACAGTGAGAAGATGTTTGTGAGTAAAGGAACTGATACTGATACTGCAGTACATTTGAAGAAATAGGTTGGCAGACAGCAGGGGCGGGCTGACAGGACCCAGGGCTCCTGGTCCAAAAAGAGGTCTGGGCCCCCTGCAGAAATCTCCACATTGCCCCTTCATCTCCACAATGCCCCTTCATCTCCACAATGCCCCTTCCACAATGTCCCCTTCATCTCCACAATGCCCCTTCCACAGTGCCCCTTCCACAATGCCTCCTTCATCTCCACATTGTCCCCTTCATCTCCACAATGCCCCCTTCATCTCCACATTGCCCCCTTCATCTCCATCTCCACAATGCCCCTTCATCTCCACATTGCCCCCTTCATCTCCACAATGCCCCTATCTCCACTTTACCCCTTCATCTCCACAATGCCCCCTTCATCTCCACAATGCCCCTTCCACAATGCCCACTTCATCTCCACATCGCCCCTTCCATCATGCCCCTTCATGTCCACACTGCCCCTACCTCCAGTCCCTGGTGGTCTAGCGGCGCGGCTTAATACTGTGCGAAGTCCCGCGCGCCCCTAGTAATGCAGAGGTTGGGAGATGATGTCATCTCCCAGCGCTCTGTATTACTAGAACGGCGCGCCGGCGGCCGGTGTTGGAGAGCTGCTGAGCAGCGCTGGAAGTGGCGGCGGGCCCCCTTCGGTAACGGGCCCTCTGTCCATGACCGAATGTCCGTATGGTCAGTCCGCCCCTGGCAGACAGAGGGTTAAGTGACAGATGCAGTGATAGATAATGTAATGGTGATGTGGGAGTAAAATGGCGAGATTGGGACTATGGATGAATGGCTAGGGGATAGGTGAGTGGGGATGACAAGGGAGGAGGAGATAAGAGATTGAGGAGAAGAGGGACAGTGAAGTGTTACAGTAAAGTAATGGGTGAGGGGTAGAAATGACTATACATAGAGTGAAGTAGACATGAAATACAGGGCTGTAGGGTTACTGCATTATACACACCTAGTGTAGCAGTTGGTTGGAGTGAAGCACTTTAACTCTGAGTGTGAGAGAGGTACGCAACACATTGCTGTGTAATGAGTTGTATAGTGCTCTGGCAGTGAAAGGGTTAAGTGACACATGTTGGGCGCTTATACACTATGTGGGATGGCGCTGGCCGTCATGACTGTTTGGCGCACGTGTGTGAAATGCAGACACACTGATAAACACAGACATATGCAACACACAGGCAGACACATACACACAGTGAGCGGCAGAGACATACAAAAGACATGCACACACACAGACACACCGGAGATGCACACATGCACACAAATATGTAACAGAGATGTACACACACACACACAACATATATGCGCAGAAACACATGCACGCATGAGTTGTGTACCCCTCTGGCACTCAAATGGTTAAGGTATAGAGAGGCATGTCAGAGTTAAATAGCAGTGGGAAGTGTGTTCATACCTGGGAACTGACTTGTGAAGTCCCTAGAGGGGACTGATGTGGTGCTGATGTGGAGAGACAAATGGGGCAATCTGGGTTAAAAGTGGGTGGGGCTTAATCGCGAGTAGGGGGCGGGGCTTAACATAAATGTGGAAAAGTGCTAGTAATAGGCTGGGGAAGGAGGAGAAGTGGGAGGGAAATGCAAGTTTACAGTGTGAGGGGTTTGAACACGGTCCCTGAGGGGTAAAACTTGATACACAACCCTGTGGCAGTCAGTGGGTTAAGTGTGTACCTGATGGCTGTCTGTCCTGTGTCTTGCATGGCAAATGATGACAGTGAAGAAGTAATTCAGCAATGAGGGCCTACCTTAACCCTTTGGGTGCCATTTTGTTCCCCTAGTGCTGTAGCACCCTTCAGTAGATGTATTACAGGTCCTGCTGAGGCCATTGGGAGTCAGTGTGAGTGACTGTGTGTGTGTGTGTGTGTGTGTGTGTGTGTGTGTGTGTGTGTCAGCCATATTTCTTTCTGGCTTTTGTGTGAGTGGTGCTGTGTGTGTGTGAGTGGGGCATGTGTTTGTGTGTCTGGTGCTGTGTGAGTGGGGCATGTGTGTGTCTGGTGCTGTGTGAGTGGGGCATGTGTGTGTTTGTCTGTGGTGTAGGAGCAAGTGGCAGCCATTTTGTTTTTTTCTGACTTTGATAGTGGTGGACAAGCTGCATAGTGGGGGCGGGCCAACTCCCTGCATGATTTTCACACCAATAGCAGTGGCCTTCGGCCACTGCAATTGGTGTGAAAATCACACCCCTATTGAATCACCCAATGGAAGCAGTAACCCCTCCTTATTGCCGCCCCTGGGTGTGTGTGTCTCCTGAGGAGACATAAATTATGTTATGAGCCTTTCTCTTTTATATATATAGATTAGAAAAGTCCTGTCTGATTTATTTAGATTTATAGATTATGTTAATGAAGGCACGCCATGCAGATACTTCCTTAGATAGATAGATTATGTTAATGAAATCATGCCGTGCAGACACTTCCTTAGATAGATTATGTTAATGAAGGCATGCCATGCAGACACTTACTTAAATAAATAGATTATGTTAATGAAGGCATGTCTTGGATAGATAGATTATGTTAATGAAGGCATGCGTTTCAGACACTTCCTTAGACAGATAATGTTAATGAAGGCATGCGTTTCAGACACTTCCGTAGACAGATAGATTATGTTAATGAAGGCACGCCATGCAGACACTTCCTTAAATAGATTATGTTAATGAAGGCATTCCATGCAGACACTTCCATAGATATATTATGTTAATGAAGGCATGCCGTGCAGACACTTCCTTAGATATATATTTATATAGATTATGTTAATAAAGGCTTACTATGCAGACACTTCCTTAGATTTATAGATTATGTTAATGAAGGAACGCCATGCAGATACTTCCTTAGATAGATTATGTTAATGAAGGCATGCCTTAAATTGATAGATTATGTTAATGAACGCATGACGTGCAGACACTTCCTTAGATAGATAGATAATGTTAATGAAGGCATGCCGTGCAGACACTTCCTTAGATAGATGATGTTAATGAAGGCATGCCATGCAGACACTGCCTTAGATAGATAGATTATGTTACTGAAGCATGCCGTGCAGACACTTCCTTAGATAGATAGATTATGTTAATGAAATCATGCCGTGCAGACACTTCCTTAGATAGATAGATTATGTTAATGAAGGCATGCCGTGCAGACACTTCCTTAGATAGATTATGTTATTGAAGGCATGCCGTGCAGACCCTTCCTATCTTAGACCTAATTTACTTCCACCACTCACTGGCACTGGAAGGGTTACATGTCAGTGAGTGGGGAGGTAATATAGGGATAAGACAGGAAGTGCCTGCACGGACTTAATTACCATCATATAAATAACTCAAACGCTACTTTTTTTTAAAATAAAAACGTCAAATCTATATATATAAAAGAAGACTTTATGCCTGCCAAAACACACCCAGGGGTGGTATTAAGGAGGAGTTACTGTTCCCATTGGGTGATTCAATCATGCAGGGAGTTGGCCCGCTCCCACTATGCAGCCCGCCCACCACTATCAAAGTCAGAAAAAAACAATATGGCCGCCACTTGCTCCTACACCACAGACAAACACACATGCCCCACTCACACAGCACCACACAAACACACACATGTCCCACTCACACACACAGACCACCACACACACATGCCCCACTCACACAGCACCACACACACACATGCCCCACTCACACAGCACCAAGCAGACATGCCCCCACTCACACACGCAGCACCACATACACACACAAAGCCAGAAATACATATGGCTGACACACACACACAGTCACTCACCCTGACTCCCAGAGGCCACAGCAGGACCTGTAGTGCAGCACCAGAGGAACAAAATTGCACTCAAAGGGTTAAGGTAGGTCCTCATTGCTCAATTACTTCTTCACTGTCATCATTTGCCATGCAAGACTCAGGACAGACAGCCATCAGATTCACACTTAACCCACTGACTGCCACAGGGTTGTGTATCAAGTTTTACCCCTCAGGGAGTGTGTTCAAACTCCTCACACTGTAAACTTGCATTTCTCTCCCACTTCTCCTCCTTCCCCAGCCTATTACTAACACTTTTCCATATTTATGTTAAGCCCCGCCCCCTACTCGCGATTAAGCCCCGCCCCCTTTTAACCCAGATTGCCCCATTGCTCTCTCCACATCAGCACCACATGAGGGACTCCACAAGTAAAAATTCCCAGGTATAACACATACATACCCCACTCACACAGCACCAAACACCCATACACACACACACAAAGCCAGAAAGAAAGATGGCTGACACACAGTCACTCACCTTGACTCCCAGTGGCCTCAGCAGGACCTGTAGTAAAGCCACTGAACGGTGCTGCATCAGCAGGGGAACAAAATGGCACTCAAAGGGTTAAGGTAGGCCCTCATTGCTGAATTACTTCTTCACTCTCACCATTTGCCATGCAAGACACAGGACAGACAGCCATCAGATTCACACTTAACCCACTGACTGCCACAGGGTTCTGTATCAAGTTTTACCCCTCATGGAGTGTGTTCAAACCCCTCACACTGTAAACTTGCATTCCCCTCCCACTTCTCCTCCTTCCCCAGCCTATTACTAACACTTTTTCACATTTATGTTAAGCCCCGCCCCCTACTCGCGATTAAGCCCCGCCCACTTTTAACCCAGATTGCCCCATTTGTCTCTCCACATCAGCACCACATCAGTCCCCTCTAGGGACTTCACAAGTCAGTGTTCCCAGGTATGAACACACTTCCCACTGCTATTTAACTCTGACATGCCTCTCTATACCTTAACCCTTTGAGTGCCAGAGGGGTACACAACTCATGAGCACATGTGTTTCTGCTCATATATGTTGCGTGTGTGTTTGTGTACATCTCTGTTACATGTGTGTGTCCATGTGTGCATCTCCAGTGTGTCTGTGTGTACATGTCTTTTCCATGTTTCTGCCGCTCACTGTGTGTATGTGCATACCTCCCAACATTTCACAGGGCCAAAGAGGGACACGTTAGTTTTAGGTAATATTATTGGGGGTGTGGCTGGTGGGCGGGGCATTAGTAAGAATTTTTAGGTTATTTCATGACCTATTACTGGCTATTTATGTAACTGAATAAATGATGTAGTTCAAGACCAAAGTATTTTATTTGCACAGACTAATGTATAAACACATATACTGAAGTTTATTGCTTTATTGCTGTAGAGCAAAGTAATACACACCACACAGTCAGGGCTGGTGCAAGGATTTTTGCCACCCTAGGCAAAACCTAATTTTGCCGCCCATTTCGCTCCGCCCCTTGTGTCCCACCCCTTTATACCCTGCCTACTTATACCCAACCTCTTTTCATGATTGTCCTCTCTCTGCCCCCTGAGCCACTCTGCCCCTGTTCTGGAGATGCCTGTAAGAGATGCCCCCCACCAGCTCCAACTTGCCCCTTATCAGCTTCACTTTGGCCCACCAGCTCCACTTTGCCCCTATCAACTCCAACTTGCCCCCATCAGCTCCAACGTGCCCCCACCAGATCCATTTTGCCCCCTCAGCTTCACTTTACCCCCTCAGCTCCAACTTACCCCCATCAGCTCCACTTTGCCCCCCATCCTCTCCAACTTACCCCATCAGCTCCACTTTGCCCCCATCCGCTCCAACTTGCCCCCACCAGCTCCACTATGCCCTCTCAGCTCCAACTTTCCACTATCAGCTCCACTATGCCCCCAGCAGCTCCAACTTGCCCCCATCCGCTCCAACTTGCCCCCCCATCCGCTCCAACTTGCCCCACCAGCTCCACTTTGCCCCCCCTCAGCTCCACTTGCCCCCCCTCAGCTCCAACTTGCCCCCCCTCAGCTCCACTTTGACCCTCATCAGCTCAAACTTGCCCCCACCAGCTCCACTATGCCCCCTCAGCTCCAGCTTTCCCCTAACAGCTCCAACTTGCCCCCATCATCTCCACTTTGCCCCACATCTGCTCCAACTTGCCCCCTCAGCTCCACTATGCCCCCTCAGCTCCAACTTGCCCCCCATCACATACCTGTATCTCCCGCGCAGTCTTCTCTTCAGTAATGCAGAGCGCGGCGGGAGATCATGACTCCCAGCGCACTCTGCATTACTAAAGATCCGACCAGATGAGGGAGCGCTGTAGCAACACAGACCTGACTGTGTTGTGGTTCCTGGCGTGGTGTGTGGGTGCAGCTCTTCTCCGCTGCATGCCCGCGCCCCCAGTACGTGTGCGCCCTAGGCCGGCGCCTACCTCGCCTATAGGTGGAGCCGGCCCTGCACACAGTCTGACCTCCTAAAAAGAGGGACAACAGGGTGGGAAAGAGGGACAGAGGGATTTGGCCCTCAAAGAGAGACTGTCCCTCCTAAAGAGGGACACTTGGGATGTATGGTATGTGTCTGCCTGTATGCTGCATATGTCTGTGTTTATCAGTGTGTCTGCATTTCAAACACGTGCGCCCAATGGTCATAACATGACGGGCAACGCCGTCCCATGTTGCTAGTCTGATATAGAGGAGATTTCGAAAGGTCTTTAAAAATCATGAACTTGTCTTAAGGTGCTAGTGTCCCTTTAAACAAGGCTGTTTTTAGAAGTGCATTTTGGTTGGTTTTGCGGGGCTCAGCTCGGCCCCTGTAATCATGCGGTGGGCGCTGAGGAAAGGCGCTGCCTCGGGTGGATGTTTTCTTTGTCAATGTGTTCCTGGTTAGGAAGGAATATTTCTCTTCTCCCCTGGGGTGAAAGGATGTGGGATCTAAACAGCCTTCTGACCGCTCGCTGCACATAAACATTTCCATTCCCACATCGTCCGTGTACACGGGACAGACTGATTAATGGGGGGGAATGGTCCTATACTGAGAGGCACAACATACCTCCTACACCATATGGACGCTAATCCCCGCTTTCCGCTGAGATTGCCCTGTTTTGGGGCTGTGTCTGGCACTGGGGTTTAACCCTTTAAGCACCAGAGGGCCTTGCAGTGCATTGTTTTACAGTGTGTTGCACACTTCTCCAGACCTTAAAGGGTGAATATTCTTCTTCTTTTCATTTATCCCAGTACTGGATCTTTAAAGGGATAGTAACACTTAAAATGTAAAAAAATATATATTGTAGTGTTTATATTCCTGAGTAAAACAAGGGAACTCCCACTGCTGAAAGGTATTTTATTCAAAGGTTATTACAGCTCAAAGTTGAATTTTTTAGGTGCAATATCACAGTGGCCTGAAATTGTACAGTGGCGCTGTTGTTACACCATCCTATGGACAGTTCTGGTCCCGGGACCATAAATCTCCATAGGATGGTGTAGCAACAGCGCCACTGTACAATTTCAGGCCACTGTGATATTGCACCTAAAAAATTCAACTTTGAGCTGTAATAACCTTTGAATAAAATACCTTTCAGCAGTGGGAGTTCCCTTGTTTTACTCAGGAATATAAACACTACAATATATATTTTTTTACATTTTAAGTATTACTATCCCTTTAATCCCGTGATGAACATTAAGATGGTAAATCATCATTACCCACCTTTTCCCCCAACACCACCCCAACCCACAAAGGAAAGTGTAACATCACAATTCAACCTTAACCCCTTAACGACCGGCCGATCAGCGAGGCTCGGTCAGTTAAGGACCACGGAGCATTTTTTTTTTTTTTCTTCCTTCCATTTCTGGACTCCCCGAACAGTGTGCAGCCACGGGGGGAGCCCGGAATTCCATGACGGTCATAGTACGTCATGGGTCATTGAGTCAGATCGACCCATGACGTACTATGACTGTGAAGGGTTGTTAAGGGGTTAAACCTATGGATAACAACAAGAGACATGAAATAGGTGGCAATAAAGAGGTCACGACTTTATTAAATTGGCTTTGATCTATTTACCCTTCGAGGTCCCTCCCCCCATGTCCATTTGCCAGCATGGACCCGGTCTACTGCTGCAGCAGGTTGGGCTCCTTTGCCCACCCAACTGCTTGCCATCCGAGGTACGTAGGGAATTCTCAGGCACCGCTGCCATTCCTGGGAACTCTCCACATCTGCCCCAGGGACTACATTTTGTGCAGTGAACTACCAGGTCTCTGGGGACAGAGGCTAATTCTCCAGAGGTGGGGAGTTTCTTCTGACGCTCCGCCCACATTTCCGCCCACTTCTCCTCCTTTCTGCCCACTTCCCATCCACTTTATGACACTTTCTGTTAAGTCCCACCCAAGATTAAACCACTTCTTTGTGAGGCAAATCTCATCATTTATATTCCCCAGCAGCACCACATGAGCCCGGGGACTCTAGAAGAAAAACTTCCCAGGTATGACCACTGCCTGCCCTGGACCTCCGCAATGGCACCACTCATTTCCAACTGTGGGGATAAGTGGATGCCGGTACCGACACCTCCCCAGGCCCTCCCCTTTTACCTCAGTGCCTCTCTAGTATAGCCCACCTACTAAGCAGAACCCGCAGTGCAGCTAGGCTGAAGGGGAAAACTGGAACCTTCTGTGGGTGGGACCCAGCTCCCAGTCAGCCGGGCTCTAGGGAAAACTGGAACCTTCTGTGTATGGGACCCGGCTCCCAGTCAGCCAGGCTGTAGGAAAAAACGGAATCTTCTGTGTGTGGGACCCAGTCCCCAGTCAGCCAGGCCCCCTGTCCCCAGTCAGCCAGGCCCCCTGTCCCCAGTCAGCCAGGCCCCCTGTCCCCAGTCAGCCAGGCTTCCAGCCCCCCCAATCAGCCAGGCCTCCTGGAAATGGCTCGTTCTGAGGCTACACTGTGCTGAGATGGCCTAGGGGATCAGTATGTAAAACAATTCCCTTTTTTGTATTCATAGTCCCTCCTCTTCCACCCCTCATGCCCCAGGTGATTGGCCCCCATTCCCAACAAGAAAAGGGGGGAGCAGTCCCCCACCCAGGGCAGAGGGAGGAAGACGGGGGCTGTCTGCCATCTTAATGGATCTCAGGGGTATTCAGCCCCTTCAGTAATTTCTTATCCACGGAGACGGACATGACAGTTGGGGGAAGTTATATTCAGACTGAAGCAGGGCGAGTGCATGGACCTACTTAACCCACGGTGCAGCCAGGCTTCACAGTGTGTAGCACAACTCTGGTCCTTAATGGGTTAAGATTACCATATGAAGTGGGCGGAGTTTGCTACCACCTGTCATGGCCGCCCCCATTGCCTGACACCCAGGGCTGATTGGAGATGATATCTCTTACATAATGGCACAAGGGCAAAATTCATAGGGGCCATTAGAATTTTCTGGTCACAGTTAAGTAAGTGGGGAGCTATTAACCCTTTGAGCACCAGAGGAGTATACAGCACATTGCAATGAGTTAGATACCTCTATGAATGATTTACTTATCTGGAACCCAGAGGGTTAAAAATAACAGAGCTTATTTAAAAGGTGATAAATATCCTTTACTGGGTTGAAGGTCCTGGTTTGGGTTAAATGAAAAGAAGTGGAATATTAACCCTTTAAGAACCAGAAGCATACGCAAAACTGTGAGCAATTATAATTGTAATGTAAAGCGTTGTGCGTCCCTCTATTCCTGAAGGTATTAATGTATATTTATTATGATGTGCAGATCACCTGGGTAATGGGGAGACGTGGGTAATGGGGAGACGTGGGTAATGGGAAGACCTGGATAATGGGGAGACGTGGATAATGGGGAGACGTGGTAAATGGGGAGATGTGGTTAATGGGGAGATGTGGGTAATGGGAAGATGTGGGTAATGAGGAGACGTGGAAAATGGGGAAACATGGGAAATGGGGAGACGTGGGTAATAGGGAGACGTGGGTAATGAGGAGACGTGGATAATGGGGAGACGTGGGTAATGGGGAGATGTGGTTAATGGGGAGACGTGGGTAATGGGAAGACGTGGATAATGGGGAGACGTGGGTAATGGGGAGACGTTCGTAATGGGGAGACGTGGATAATGAGGTGACGTGGATAATGGGGAGACGTGGGTAATGGGGAGACGTGGGTAATGAGGAGACGTGGATAATGGGGAGACGTGGGTAATGGGGAGATGTGGTTAATGGGGAGACGTGGGTAATGGGAAGACGTGGATAATGGGGAGACGTGGGTAATGGGGAGACGTTCGTAATGGGGAGACGTGGATAATGAGGTGACGTGGATAATGGGGAGACGTGGGTAATGGGGAGACGTGGGTAATGAGGAGACGTGGATAATGGGGAGATGTGGGTAATGGGGAGACGTTCGTAATGGGGAGACGTGGATAATGGGGAGACGTGGGTAATGGGGAGACGTTCGTAATGGGGAGACGTGGATAATGGGGAGACGTGGGTAATGGGGAGACCTGAATAATGGGGAGACGTGGATAATGGGAAGACGTGGTAAATGGGGAGATGTGGTTAATGGGGAGACGTGGGTAATGGGGAGACGTGGGTAATGGGGAGACGTGGGTAATGGGAAGACGTGGGTAATGGGGAGACGTGGGTAATGGGAAGACGTGGGTAATGGGGAGATGTGGGTAATGGGAAGACGTGGGTAATGGGGAGACGTGGATAATGGGGAGATGTGGATAATGGGGAGACGTGGGTAATGGGGAGACGTGGTAAATGGGGAGATGTGGTTAATGGGGAGACGTGGGTAATGGGGAGACGTGGGTAATGGGGAGATGTGGATAATGGGGAGACGTGGGTAATGGGGAGACGTGGTAAATGGGGAGATGTGGTTAATGGGGAGACGTGGGTAATGGGGAGACGTGGGTAATGGGGAGATGTGGATAATGGGGAGACGTGGGTAATGGGGAGACGTGGGTAATGGGGAGATGTGGTAAATGGGGAGATGTGGTTAATGGGGAGACGTGGATAATGGGGAGATGTGGATAATGGGGAGACGTGGATAATGGGGAGACGTGGTAAATGAGGAGACGTGGATAATGGGAAGACGTGGGTAATTGGGAGACGTGGATAATGGGGAGACGTGGATAATGGGAAGACGTGGATAATGGGAAGACGTGGGTAATGGGGAGATGTGGATAATGGGGAGACGTGGATAATGGGGAGACGTGGTAAATGAGGAGACGTGGATAATGGGAAGACGTGGGTAATTGGGAGACGTGGATAATGGGGAGACGTGGATAATGGGAAGACGTGGATAATGGGAAGACGTGGGTAATGGGGAGATGTGGGTAATAGGGAGACGTGGGTAATGGGAAGATGTGGATAATGGGGAGACGTAGATAATGGGGAGACATGGTGTAACCGATCCTACTACGTTACTGGAGCCCTTGTCTGGGCGTACAACTTATTAAGGACACAAGAGACTGTGTGCCATGGGACATATTGGACACCCAGTTATGGCCGGTCTTATGACCTCTCAGGCCCTTATTTCAGACCGGTGAACACTGAAAGGCAGGGTGCCTTGTTTGGGAGCGACATCGACTCTCAGAGTGGCTACGTCCACAGAGACTGAACCTACAGGGATGTCGTGGTGGGAAATACGCCGTGGTATTCATTCCCCGACTACTAGTCTGAGATTTCCGGCTTGGTATGCGATTGTCGCCTCCGGGTCGAACACTCGGTGGCGGGGGCAAGAGGCAAAGGCTTGTTCGATCGAATCCCTGAGGCAGACATGCAAATAACTTCCATAGCCTAACATGGAGAACTGTAGGCAGCTCACTGATTGGTCAAGGTTGGAGAAGGACATTCAAAGTAGTCGAACAAAGGCTCCAACCTTGGGCCAGTGTCCCTGCAGATGTGTATTCTAGCCACTCCAGCCATTGTATGTTTGTGAACTGTATTGAGACCCCCTGCTGTGTGGTTATTCAATCATGTCTGCCCTATTATGTTTCCCTGAACCATTTGTTGTTGATTATTTGTCCCCTCTGTGGTGATTGAATTATCCCTGTGTCTACCCCATTGTGTTCTGCCCTACCATTTCCTATGCCCTATTGTATTTACTGTGATTGTGTTAAGCCTCATGTACTGTGCTCCAAGTTAGTGTGGTTTGAAAATGTATAAATATGCTGTGGTTTCACTGAATAAAGGAGTTAGTTATCTTGAAGTGAACAAGGAGTCCTGGTGTCTTATTTCTCTGTTGGTTTAAAGTATCCCCTCTGATGCCCATCTGAGCTTGAGTATCCTGTATCGTCGACTGTCTGCTGCCAGCTATCTGCAGATCTAGTGTATGCTGTCAGGTGGCGACTTGGACTCCGTTCAACATCCTTGTGTTCCTGCGTCATCCTCCAGAGTATCCAACAACCGGGAGTAGAGGCCTCACTCTCTACGGCCCGTGGTACCAGTCTGCGACTCGACTCTGGCTCTGAGTCCCTTCGACCCTTTCCTGTTTGCCTAGACTTCTTCAGACTCTGAGGGATCCTGCAGGCTGACACAGTACAGTGCTGCTGACCCTGTTGACCCTGAGCTGGTGGGAGGGGATGCATTCCTCACCAGTGACCCTTTGATTGACCCTTTCCCTGGTACTATTGCCCTGGAGAATGGGGAGTGTGGCCTCTCCAGGGGCACGGATGCTCCGGCCATGGGGAGTGGGACTGCAGTCCTCCCCAGTGGATATGTGACTTCTGAACTGGTGGGTGGGAATACGTTCCCCACCAGCCCCTTTAAGAACCCTGAAACGGTGAGTGGGAGTGAGCTCACCAGGCCCTGTGATACCCCTGCTGTGGCGAGTGGGACAACGGTGTGGTGAGTTGTTGCCCCTTTCCCTGTGATCGTTGAACTGGCGAGTGGGAGTGAGCGCGTCACCCCGTGTGAAGCCCCTGCTGTGGTGAGCAAGATGCAGGTCCTCCTTAGCAGCCACAAGATTGTTGCCCCTTCCCCTGTTGCTACTGCCCTGGAGGATGGAGAATGCGTTCCCTCCAGGGGCACTGATGCTTTTGCCATGGAGAGTGGGACCATGGTCCTCCCAAGTGGCTATGTGACCCCTGATGTGGTGAGTGGGACCCAGGTCCTCACCTGCAGCCCCAACAGTGTGGCCCCCGAGTCTGTTGACCCTAGCCTGATGAGTGGGAAGCCATACCTCACCAGGGCCAGTGATGTCTCAGTTGTAGAAAGGGGGACCCCTGTCGCCTCTGATGACCCCATGTACCTTGTCCCAGCACAGGAGAGTGGGAGCAACAGCCTCTCCTGCAACGTTGGGGTACTTTCCCTTCATGGAGGGGGAGATGCCCTCATCCACCCACTATGTGGTCCCAGCTTGACCCCCTTGAAAATGACCCAAGCCCTTTGTGCATTAATGTAATCATGTATGTCTTATTGTGTATACCTGAGCCATCTGTTGTTGGTTACTTTGTATTAGGTGCTGTGATTACATTATCCCTGTGTGTCTTCACCATGTACTGTGACCTATTGTATCCACTGTGATTGTATTATGTCTTCTGTAGTTGAGGTGTCGTGATTGCATTATGCCTATGAATACGCCTATTGTGTTATGTCTTCACCATGTACTGTGATTGAATCATGTCTCCTGCACTGCCCAAGTTAACTGTATAAATAAGATGGGGTTTCAAATAAAGTGGAGTTAGTCATTTGGAACTAAGGAGTACAGAGTCTTAATTCCTGAATGGTTTAAAAAGTACACTTTGACTCCCATTCATGAGCCCTATGTTCCAGTGTTCCAGCCAGTTATCCTGTTTCACCATACAGGCTACCCATTTGTAGCTGCATCTAGGAGGGTGAGACCCAGAACGATGGTCTAAGTCAGCCCGTGGACTTAGGCTCCTGTTACACTGGTGGCAAGCGGTGGGATTATCTCCTTCAGCAACCCGGGATCCAGATGATGAAACATGCCGCCCAACTGGAGTTTTATACAATTTGTGCTGGAAACTCACTGGACACTCCTGGAAAGGGGTGAAGGTTTTGACCCGGTTTCCAAGGGAATGGCGAGCCTAATGCCTGATCCGTCGATAGAGATGATAGATCGACTGATGACATCGGTGAGGCAGCATTATCACAGTGAACTCGACAAAGCCCATTATGCTTCCCCTTCTTGGAAGAGGAGGAATGAGGTCCTTCCCAGCAGCTATGTTGACCCCAGCCTGGTGAGAAGGAATTAGCTCCTCACCAGGACAAGTGATGTCCCTGAATATGTTGACCCCAGCCTGGTGAGTGGGAATCTGATCCTCATCAGGGCAAGTGATGCCCCTGCATCAGGGAGTGGGACAGACATCCTCCCTGATGTGCAGGGGCCCCTTCCCCTGCTAACCCTGTTGCAGTGAGTGGGACTCCAGTTCTCACCAGTGGCTCCTGTGCTGTTGCCCCTTTCCCTGCTAACTCTGCTGCGGTGAGCGGGACCCAAGTCCTCACCAGCGGTCCCCTTGTTGTCCCTGATTATGATGCCCTCAGCAGACTGACGCAATACAGTGCTGCTGACCCTGTTAAACTTGAACTGGTGAGTGGGACCGAGGTCCTCACCAGTGATGGAATTTGCCCTAAACTGATGAGTGGGAATCCGCTGCTCATCAGCCCCAAAGATACCCCTGCATTAGGGAGTTGGACAATAGCCGCCCTGATGTTCATGCTGCCCCTTTCCCTGCTAACCTTACCGTAGTGAGTGAGACTCAGGTCCTCACCAGTAGTCCCTTGGTTGCCCCTGAATACATTGATCCCAACCTGGTGAGTGGGAATCTGCTCCTCACCAGGGCGAGTGATGATAACAGGGAGCAGGGCCAACATCCTCCCTGTGGATTCTATTGTTTCAACCTTGGGGAGTGGGATCAGTGTCCTCCCCTGTGTTCCTATTTCCCCTGGACTGGTGAGTGGGAGTACACTCCTCACCAGTCATCTTGATGCCCCTACTCTGAGAAGTAGGATCACCATCCTTCCCAGTGGCCCCCTGAACCTTGACACAGCCCTAGGTAGCATGACCCCTATCCTCTCTAGTGGTCCCACTGACCATGCCTCAGGGAATGGGACCACCGTCTTCCCTAGGGGCTCTGACGCCCCAGCACAGGCGAGTGGGAGCAACGTCCTCTCCTTCAACCCTGTGGTACCTTCTGTCAGGAAAGGGGGAGACGTCTCCATCCACCCTCAGTGTGGCCCCAAACTGGACCCCTGGAATTCAAAGAGGGGCTGGCAGAATCAGCCTTTCCCCAGCCCAGTTACATCGGTAGGAGCCCTTTTGCCCCATGGAACTCCACCCCATAGACTGGCCCTGGATCCAGAGCCAGTGGCCCCAGACCCAGGGAAATCTGACTCAAGCTCTGCCTGGATCACAGACTGGCAGAGTCCCCCCAACCTATTGCTAGCCCAGGACCAGGGGCTACCACTTTCTTCTGGCCCAGGACAAGAGGCTCACAAGTTGTTTCCAGTCACAAGCTCTCTCTCATATATAGTCCAAAACGAAGCAGGGACACCTCTGGCAAAGACATGCCAACCAATTACGACTCACACTTCAGAAACTGGAAGCCCCAGAGCAATGAACTCCACCAAAAGCAGGGACAGCATCAACCACATATAAGGAGGACTCATATCCATCTGCTGAAGAGGAGTATGTGTTCCCATTCAACTCATCTGAGATGCTAATGCCAGCACCCACCAGAGACACTGAAGAGACCAAAGCACCTATACTGCCAGCAAGGGATCAAAGAACACTGGTCGTAGATGGGCACATGGGCACCGTGTCCACTCCATCCTGCCAACACACATGAGTAATTCGACCTCCCAACAGATGTCAGTGCACCGAGAACATCAAATCCCACAGTAAGCCTGATCACCACTGAAGAAAGAAGAACATCTCACTCTCTTTCTCTCCCTCTCTATCTCTCTCATATCTTCTTGTTGCAGTGGGAAAGGAGATGTGATGTCCACATACAGCCGACACATCCTTGGTGGCAGTAAGTCATCACCCGCCAAAAGCGGAAGAGCAGACACATCCAGTCCAATGGCCCCTTTGTCCTCGCCGGCTGGCTGGGTGCCAAACCAGCATCGTTGCAGCCATTGAAGGAGACGCGTCGCATGGACCAGCACCAGCCCTCATCTTCCCTCTCACAGACTCCCCACTTGATCACTGTACTGCATTCAAGAAATCCAGCTCCAACTGCACAGCACAGGGTGGTGGTAATTTTGTACCGGCAAACAACACAATGTGAAGATGTGCGTAATGGGGAGATGGGGAGGTTCCTGAGTACAGTAAATACATCACACTCTAATCCGGCTGCAGGCTTAAAGGAACAGTAGAGAAACAACAAGAAACAGTGTAACCCTCTAAGTGCAGTATACAGGACGTTCAACAAAGAATAAAATCAAATCCCTCTCAGGGTACTCATATATTTCAGAGGCCAACTCACCTCTGAGAAAATTCTCATTGACTGGATTAAACCCCCCAGTCTCGGTATTCACCACTCGGTCTTTTGGTTCTCCTGATTCCTGCTGGTCTTTTCAATCAGTACTCTCCTCCTTCCCAGCTCGCTTCCATAAGCCAGATAAGTATAAGCCTCAATAAGTGAGATCTATCATAGCTACAGAGAGGCTACTATTTACTGGCTCCCCATATATTAGAGAAAAACAGGAGACCAGATCATATAGTATATATAAAAAAAGTCGCAGTTTATTAAAATATACACAGAACGCTCAATGTTCTTCAATAAAAAGTTTATATAAAATATAAGTCTCACCTACGTGTTTCATAATGATATTGTTACTTTCTCAAGTGTAGGAATCTAGATGAACATGTCAACAGTCATTAAATAGTCTTACCGGCATATTGGTTCCTCCTCTATCCTGCCCCCTTCAAACACTTTGGCGCGGATAAGTCTGGGCAGTTCAGTTAACACCTGGAAGACACGTCACCAAAAAATGTCCCACCCTCTCTCCACACATGGCGAATTTCGAGAAAGCGTTCCATCATTGGAACGCACAGTAGAGAACTCCCAATCTCTGACACAGCTATTCCGCATTCTTCTCTCCCATTGCTGCGCACGTGCAGCCCTTCTATACCGCTTCCAAGCTGGTCAGAAATACGGGGATATATATATATACGGGGATATCTATATATATATAAAAGACGACTTCTGTGTGCCTGGCAAACACACCCAGGGGTGGTATTAAGGAGGAGTTACTGTTCCCATTGGGTGATTCAATCATGCAGGGAGTTGGCCCGCCCCCACTATGCAGCCCGCCCACCACTATCAAAGTAAGAAAAAACAATATGGCCGCCACTTGCTCCTACACCACAGACAAACACACATGCCTCACTCATACAGCACCACACAAACACACACAGACCACCACACACACACATGCCCCACTCACACAGCACCAAACACACATGCCCCCACTCACACAGCACCACATACACACACAAAGCCAGAAATAAATATGGCTGACACACACACACACACACACTCACTCACCCTGACTCCCAGTGGCCTCAACAGGACCTGTAGTGCAGCACCAGGGGAACAAAATGGCACTCAAAGGGTTAAGGTAGGCCCTCATTGCTCAATTATTTCTTCACTGTCATCATTTGCCATGCAAGACACAGGACAGACAGCCATCAGGTACACACTTAACCCACTGACTGCCACAGGGTTGTGTATCAAGTCTTACCCCTCAGGGAGTGTGTTCAAACCCCTCACACTGTAAACTTGCATTTCCCTCCCACTTCTCCTCCTTCCCCAGCCTATTACTAGCACTTTTCCATATTTATGTTAAGCCCCGCCCCCTACTCACGATTAAGCCCCGCCCACTTTTAACCCAAAGTGCCCCATTGCTCTCTCCACATCAGCACCACATGAGGGACTCCACAAGTAAAAGTTCACAGGTATTACACACACATGCCCCACTCACACAGCACCACCACACACACACAGCCAGAAAGAAATATGGCTGACACACAGTCACTCACCCTGACTCCCAGTGGCCTCAGCAGGACCTGTACTACAGCCACTGACGGGTGTGACAGCACCAAGGGAACAAAATGGCACTCAGAGGGTTAAGGTAGGCCCTCATTGCTCAATTATTTCTTCACTGTCATCATTTGCCATGCAAGACACAGGACAGACAGCCATCAGATTAACACTTAACCCACTGACTGCCACAGGGTTGTGTATAAGGTTTTACCCCTCAGGGAGTGTGTTCAAACCCCTCACACTGTAAACTTGCATTTCCCTCCCACTTCTCCTCCTTCCCCAGCCTATTACTAACACTTTTTCCACATTTATGTTAAGCCCCGCCCCCTACCCGTGATTAAGCCCCACCCACTTTTAACCCAGATTGCCACATTTGTCTCTCCACATCAGCACCACATAACTCCCCTCCAGGGACTACACAAATCAGTTCCCAGGTATGAATACACTTCCCACTGCTATTTATCTCTGACATGCCTCTCTATACATTAACCATTTGAGTGCCAGAGGGGTGCACAACTCATGCACGCATGTGTTTCTGCTCATATATGTTGTGTGTGTACATCTCTGTTACATATGTGTGTCCATGTGTGCATCTCCAGTGTGTCTGTGTGTACATGTCTTTTGCATGTTTCTGCCGCTCACTGTGTGTATGTGCATACCTCCCAACATTTCACAGGGCCAAAGAGGGACACGTTAGTTTTAGGTAATATTATTGGGGGCGTGGCTGGTGGGCAGGGCATTAGTAATAATTTTTAGGTTATTTCATGACCTATTACTGGCTATTTATGTAAGTGAATAAATGATTTAGTGCGAGACCAAAGTATTTTATTTGCACAGACTAATGTATAAACACATATACTGAAGTTTACAAAAATATGTATATGAGCTTTATTGCTGTAGAGCAAAGTAATACACACCACACAGTCAGGGCTGGTGCAAGGATTTTTGCCACCCTAGGCAAAACCTAATTTTGCTGCCCATTTCGCTCCGCCCCTTGTGCCCCACCCCTTTATACCCCGGCCTACTTATACCCAACCTCTTTTCATGATTGTCCTCTCTCTGCCCCCTGGCCCAGTCTGCCCCTGGTCTGGAGATGCCTGTAAGAGATGCCCCCCACCAGCTCCAACTTGCCCCTTATCAGCTTCACTTTGGCCCACCACCTCCGCTTTGACCCTATCAGCTCCACTTTGTCCCCCATCAACTCCAACTTGCTGCCTCAGCTCCTACTTGCCCCTACCAGCTCCACTTTGCCCCCCACCAGCTCCAACTTGCCCCCACCAGCTCCACTTTGCCCCCCATCAGCTCCACTATGCCCCCACCAGCTCCACTATGCCCCCAGCAGCTCCAACTTGGCACCATCAGCTCCACCTTGCCCCCATCAGCTCCACTTTGCCCCCCATCTGCTCTAACCTGCCCCCCCTCAGCTCCACTTTGCCCCCCCTCAGCTCCACTTTGCCCCCTCAGCTCCAACTTGCCCCCATCAGCTCCATTTTGACCCCCATCCGCTCCAACTTGCCCCCCATCCGCTCCAACTTGCCCCCACCAGCTCCAACTTGCCCCCACCAGCTCCACTATGCCCCCTCAGCTCCAACTTGCCACCATCAGCTCCAACTTGCCCCCCATCCGCTCCAACTTGCCCCCCATCCACTCTAACTTGCCCCCACCAGCTCCACTTTGCCCCCCTTCAAGCTCCACTTTGCCCCCCCCAGCTCCACTTTGCCCCCCTCAGCTTCACTTTGCCCCCTCAGCTCCACTTTGCCCCCCTCAGCTCCACTTTACCCCCTCAGCTCCAATTTGCCCCCATCAGCTCCACTTTGACCCTCATCCGCTCCAACTTACCCCCATCAGCTCCACTTTGCCCCCACCAGCTCCACTATGCCCCCTCAGCTCCAGCTTTCCCCTATCAGCTCCAACTTGCCCCCATCAGCTCCACTTTGCCCCACATCTGCTCCAACTTGCCCCCAGCAGCTCCACTATGCCCCTTCAGTTCCAACTTGCCCCCCATCACATACCTGTAGCTCCCGCGCAGTCTTCTCTTCAGTAATGAAGAGCGAGGCGGAAGATCATGACTCCCAGCGCGCTCTGCATTACTAAAGATCCGACCCAATGAGGGAGCGCTGTAGCAACGCAGACCTGATTGTGTTGTGGTTCCCGGCGTGGTGTGTGCGGGCGCAGCTCTTCTCCGCTGCATGCCCACGCCCCCAGTACGTGTGCGTCGTAGGCCGGCGCCTACCTCGCCTATAGGTGGAGCCGGCCCTGCACACAGTCTGACCTCCTAAAAAGAGGGACAGAGGGATCCGGCCCTCAAAGAGGGACACTTGGGATGTATGGTATGTGTCTGCCTGTGTGTTGCATATGTTTGTGTTTATCAGTGTGTCTGCATTTCACACATGTGCGCCCAACGGTCATAACATGCCGGGCAACGCCGTCCCACATTGCTAGTATATCTATATTTGGGTCCAATATCATTCCCCATGTATAATAGGAGTGGGAAGGGACTCAAGGTTCCACATATTGCCACTGGAATCCCCCGAAACTGCCCAAATCCACCCGCTACCTTTATCACCTCAAACCTCCCCAAAAATCACTACATCACAGCTTACCCTAGGATTCACAAAAATGAACTCAACTCTATTCCCTCATTCATCCCTAAGGGCACCTGGGTGTTCAAAGTCATGATCCAAAACATCTCTTTCTTTCATAAAACCCTATATTTGTTTGGATCATTTAAAGGCACACCTTCTAAACCTATTACTTTTAGTTTTTTTATACCACCAAGTTGACACTTACAAAAATGGCAGGGAACACCATGATCCCTATCTCCATTGATTATTTTCCTCCGGTGCTCCCCCACTCTTACCAGAAGACACCTTGTCGTCCTGCCAACATACTTGTCACAGACCAACATGTAAATTCCATACTTCGTCTCGCAATTGATAAACTGCCTTATTTGATATTCCTTCTCATCCCTATCTGTAAATGTCTATGTGCGGAGGCACATATGCTGGCATGTGGCATAATGTTGTTTATTGCACCTATAGGTGCCCACAATGGGTTGTATATCAAATAAACTGATTTTCTTTATTTCAGGTTCCTTAGGACGGCTAGGGGCTACATCGTTTCAAATATTCTTACCCTTTTTATAAATTAACCTAGGTCTCTCTGGTAGATCTTTCTTCAAAAGTGTATCCTGATGGAGAATTCCCCAATGCTTATTGTGGATTTTTCCGATATCCCTAGAATACGCATTATAACGTGTCACAAAGGGAACTCCTTCCTCAAAGAAATTCCTTTTTTCTTCTTTAGAATTACACTTTGGGATCAAAATGTGACTTCTATCTAGTGATCTCGCTCTCATTTATGCCTTCTCAACATTTTTCTCTCCATATCCCTTTTCAAAAGGTCTTTAGTCATTTCTCCACTCTGTCTGTCATAATCCTCCAATGAGCTACAGTTGCGCTGCAGGCGATGAAATTGTCCATACGGGATGTTTCGCAACCAGCTTAGTAAATGACAGCTATCGGCTTTAATATAGGGATTATAGGATACCTCTTTTTTATATGTTCTACTTTTATACCCTCCTGTCCAGTTCCTCTCAAACAGCGGTCCAAAAAGTTAATCTCCCTTTTGCGGATAGTATGGGTAAACTGAATCCCCCTGTCATTCCTATTCCATTCCTCTATCTTCATTAAAAGGGACTCTTCATTTCCCCTCCACATCAGGAGCACATCATCGATATATTGACCATAAAACACCAGACTGCCCCCACACCCGCCAACCACCATTTCTCTCTGGGATTCAAAATGACTCATGAACAAGTTGGCGTATGTGGGGGCAAACCTGGTGCCCATAGCCGTAGCCCTGATCTGGAGATAATGGGATCCCTGGAACGTGAAGAAGTATATTATATTATATGTATATTAGACAGAACTTTGAATCAGGACATTGAAACAATGTAACCATGTACAGGGGAGGACTGACCATCGGGCAATTCGGTCACGGACCGAGGGCCCGCGACCAAAAGGGGCCCGCAGCCACCAGCAATAAAAAATGTCTCCCCTAGTCCTCTCTCCCGTTTATTTGCCTGCCCATTGCCCGCCGTGTAGGAGCCTGCTGCAGGCGCACCGCTCCATGACGTGGCATAAAAATAGGGGTCGCACGACCGGGCCCATCACCCCCTTGCCACTTGACCGCATCAACTGTTGACCGGCGCTCTAGTAATACAGAGCGCTGGGAGATGACATAATCTCCCAGCGCTCTGTATTACTGAGAACAGTGCGGGAGCTTCACCTCTGTGCCGAAGGAGGCACAGATCACTCATGTTGCCACACCGCTAGACCACTAGGTACTCGAGGTAGGGGCATTGTTAATATATGTATGGGGGCAATGTAGAGATTGAGGGGCAATGTGGAAGGGACATTGTGACTATATGCTGGCAATGTGGAACTGAACTTGGGACATTGTGGAGATTGAGGGGCATTGTGGAGATGGGGGCAATGTGATGATTGAGGGGCATTGTGGAAGGGATATTGTGGAGATTGAGGGACATTGTGAAGATAAGGGGGCAATGTGGAGATTGAGGGGCAATGCGGATGGGACATTGTGAAGATATGGGGGCAATGTGGAAGGGACATTGTGGAGATTGAGGGACATTATGAAGATATGGGGGCAATGTGGAGATTGAGGGACATTGTGGAAGGGACATTGTGAAGATTGAGGGGCAATGTGGAAGGGGCAGGTACTGGATGTCATGGGGCTACTGAATGGCCTGGAGGGGGTTACTGCATGGCCTAGGTGGGTAATGGATGGCCTGGGGGGGTAATGGATCTCCTTGGGGGGTTAATGGATGGCCTTTGGGACACTGGATGGGGGGGTAGTGGATGGCCTGAGGGGGTGTGCGTGTAATGGATGGCCTGAGGGTGTGCGTGTGTAATGGATGGCCTGAGGGGGTGTGTGTGTAATGGATGGCCTGAGGGGGTGTGTGTGTAATGGATGGCCTGAGGGTGTGTGTGTAATGGATGGCATGAGGGTATGTGTGTGTAATGGATGGCCTGAGGGTATGTGTGTGTAATGGATGGCCTGAGAGTGTGTGTGTAATGGATGGACTGAGGGTATGTGTGTGTAATGGATGGCCTGAGGGTATGTGTGTGTAATGGATGGCCTGAGAGTGTGTGTGTAATGGATGGCCTGAGGGTATGTGTGTGTAATGGATGGCCTGAGAGTGTGTGTGTAATGGATGGACTGAGGGTATGTGTGTGTAATGGATGGCCTGAGGGTATGTGTGTGTAATGGATGGCCTGAGAGTGTGTGTGTGTAATGGATGGCCTGAGGGGGTGCGTGTGTAATGGATGGCCTGAGGGGGTGTGTGTGTAATGGATGGCCTGGGGTGGTAATGGATGGCCTGAGAGTGTGTGTGTAATGGATGGCCTGAGGGTATGTGTGTGTAATGGATGGCCTGAGGGGGTGTGTGTGTAATGGATGGCCTGAGGGAGTGTGCGTGTAATGGATGGCCTGAGGGAGTGTGTGTGTGTAATGGATGGCCTGAGGGGGTGTGCGTGTAATGGATGGCCTGAGGGAGTGTGTGTGTAATGGATGGCCTGAGGGGGTGTGTGTGTAATGGATGGCCTGAGGGAGTGTGTGTGTAATGGATGGCCTGAGGGAGTGTGTGTGTAATGGATGGCCTGAGGGAGTGTGTGTGTAATGGATGGCCTGAGGGGGTGTGTGTGTAATGGATGGCCTGAGGGGGTGTGTGTGTAATGGATGGCCTGAGGGAGTGTGTGTGTGTGTAATGGATGGCCTGAGGGGGTGTGTGTGTAATGGATGGCCTGAGGGAGTGTGTGTGTGTGTAATGGATGGCCTGAGGGGGTGTGCGTGTAATGGATGGCCTGAGGGAGTGTGTGTGTAATGGATGGTCTGAGGGAGTGTGTGTGTAATGGATGGCCTGAGGGGGTGTGTGTGTAATGGATGGCCTGAGGGAGTGTGTGTGTAATGGATGGCCTGAGGGAGTGTGTGTGTAATGGATGGCCTGAGGGGGTGTGTGTGTAATGGATGGCCTGAGGGGGTGTGTGTGTAATGGATGGCCTGAGGGTGTGTGTGTAATGGATGGCCTGAGGGTGTGTGTGTAATGGATGGCCTGAGGGGGTGTGTATAATGGATGGCCTGAGGGAGTGTGTGTGTAATGGATGGCCTGAGGGGGTGTGTGTGTAATGGATGGCCTGAGGGGGTGTGTGTGTAATGGATGGCCTGAGGGGGTGTGTGTGTAATGGATGGCCTGAGGGGGTGTGTGTAATGGATGGCCTGAGGGGGTGTGTATAATGGATGGCCTGAGGGGGTGTGTGTGTAATGGATGGCCTGAGGGGGTGTGTGTGTAATGGATGGCCTGAGGGAGTGTGTGTGTAATGGATGGCCTGAGGGTGTGTGTGTAATGGATGGCCTGAGGGAGTGTGTGTGTAATGGATGGCCTGAGGGAGTGTGTGTGTAATGGATGGCCTGAGGGTGTGTGTGTAATGGATGGCCTGAGGGTGTGTGTGTGTAATGGATGGCCTGGGGTGGTAATGGATGGCCTGAGGGGGTGTGTATAATGGATGGCCTAGGGGGTACTGAATGGCCTGGGGTGGTAATGGATGGCCTGGAGGGGGGGTACTGGATGGCCTGGAGGCCCCCCAGGCTATTCAGTACCCCCCAGGCCATACAGTACCTCAGGCCACCACACGTTTGCAAGTTATATCTGTAACATTGTACTCACTACAGGCACAGCCACCAGGCCAGACAGCCAGCACACCCTCCAGCTATCCAACCAGTTGTCAAGCAGCCTCCAACCAACCGGTAAGAAGCTAGCCAGCAGTATAAGGTTAGTTTTATTTATTATATTTTTTAAACGCAAAATTAATTTTATTAAAACTGGTTTACTTCTAAAATGGTGAGGAGAACCTTAATTTGTGTAATGTGAATCTTCTGGATGGGAGGAGAGTGTGAGTGTGTGTGGGGGGGGGGGTAGGTGCGCGGGGCTGAGGATGTAGTGGGAGGAGGGGCATATGATGTCACAGGGAGGGGCCAATTATGTCATGGGGAGGGGCCAATGATGTCATTGGGCAGGGGGCCCAGACCTTTTTTTGGAGCAGGGGCCCTGGGTCCTGTCAGTCTGCCCCTGAACAGTATGGCCCAGTAATAACCACTACAGCCCAGTAATAACCAGTATAGCTCAGTAATAACCAGTACAGTCCAGTAATAACCAGTACAGCCCAGTAATAACCAGTACAGTCCAGTAATAACCAGTACAGACCAGTAATAACCAGTACAGCCCAGTAATAACCAGTACAGCCCAGTAATAACCAGTACAGTCAAGTAATAACCAGTACAGCCCAGTAATAACCAGTACAGTCCAGTAATAACCAGTACATCCCAGTAATAATCACTACAACCAAGTAATAACCAGTACAGACCAGTAATAACCAGTACAGCCCAGTAATAATCACTACAACCAAGTAATAACCAGTACAGACCAGTAATAACCAGTACAGCCCAGTAATAACCACTGCAGCCCAGTAATAACCAGTACAGCCCAGTAATAATCACTACAAACAAATAATAACCAGTACAGTCCAGTAATAACCAGTACAGCCCAGTAATAATCACTACAACCAAGTAATAACCAGTACAGACCAGTAATAACCAGTACAGCCCAATAATAACCAGTACAGGCCAGTAACAATCAGTACGGCCCAGTAATAACCAGTACAGACCAGTAATAACCAGTACAGCCCAGCAGGGAAATGCTTCATCATTTACACACAGGGACCTGGAGACCAGTCTGGCACTCACAGTGTTAATTCCTGTCCTGTTAGAGGTCTGTGAGGATGGACTAGGGAACAGTTAACCCTTGCAGTTCTGTAGGGGTGAGCTCTGCTCTGGACTGACCTCTGGCACTATGCAGGGCTGGTCAACTTATATCACAACTCCCATCGACCAATGGATAAATACCATCCGAGCATGATGGGAATAGTAGTAGAACAACAGCTGGAAGGCCACAGAATGTCCACCCCCATTGTCCAGATGTGCCTGTATAACGGCCCCCCATGGCCCATGGGGAAATGAGCTGTGAGGGGGGTCGTGTCCATGGAATGTGTTCAGCGCTTGTTATGTAAGAATCGGCCTTTTATTAATTACAGCATGTTCTTGTCTTTCCTGAGACCCTGATGTCTTTCCAGTGCATTTTATTGTACAAGAACCCTGTAATTTATATCGTTTTCTGTATAACAGTATAACATTCCCCAATCCGTACAAAAATGTTACACATTTAGGCCTGGATCCAATTGTAGGTGATGACTTTTTCAATGGTTTTCCACATTTCTCCTTAGATTTCAATAGCAATCTGTCAGATAAAAAACAGTAGTAACATTTATCCAGGGCCGGATTTACATCTCAGGAGCCTGTAGGCACAGAAATCTGAAGCGCCCCCCTCCCCCCGGGGGCCATCTGCACTGGACACCTCCACAATGCTCCTAATCTCCACATTGCCCTCATCATCTCCATATTGCCCTCACATTGGCCCCCATCAGCTTCAACTTGCCCCCCATCAGCTCCACATTGCCCCCATCATCTCCATAATGCCCTCACATTGCCCCTATCAGCTCCAACTTGCCCCCCCATCGGCTCCATGTTACCCTCACATTGCCCTCCATCAGCTCCACATTGCCCCCACCATCTCCAAATTGCCCCCCATCAGCTGCACATTGCCCCCACCATATCCATGTTGCCCTCACATTGCCCCTTTCGGCTCCAACTTGCCCCCACCATCTCCATGTTGCCCTCACATTGCCCCCCTTCGGCTCCAACTTGACCCCACCATCTCCATGTTGCCCTCACATTGCCCCCATCAGCTCCAACTTGCCCCCCATCAGCTCCAACTTGCCCCCCATCAGCTCCATGTTACCCTCACATTGCCCTCCATCAGCTCCACATTACCCCCACCATCTCCAAATTGCCCCCCATCAGCTCCACATTGCCCCCACATCTCCAAATTGCCCCTCATCAGCTGCACATTGCCCCCACCATCTCCATGTTGCCCTCACATTGCCCCCATCAGCTCCAACTTGCCCCCCATCAGCTCCATGTTACCATCACATTGCCCTCCATCAGCTCTACATTACCCCCACCATTTCCAAATTGCCCCCTATCAGCTCCACATTGCCCCCACCATCTCCAAATTGCCCCCCATCAGCTTCACATTGCCCCCACCATCTCCATGTTGCCCTCACATTGCCTCCTCCCATTGCCCGTTTCCTACCTCCCCCCGTTGTCTATTTCCTACCTCCCTGGCAGGAGATCTGTCATCTGTGCCTCCTTTGGCATAGTCCTGTAAGTACTGAGCTCCTGCACGGTCTCCTATTCAGGAATGCAGAGCGCTGGAAGATGATGTCATCTCCCAGCGCTCTGCAATCCTAAAGAGCCGACGAGGGAGCTCACACTTACAGGACTATGCCAAAGGAGGCACAGATGACAGATCTCCTGCCAGGGAGGTAGGAAATAGACAACGGGGGGGGGGCAATGTGAGGGTGACATGGAATGGGCGCCGGCGCAGCCAGTGAGGTGGCTAGTATAAAAAAAAAAAAAAAAAAAAAAGAATCCCAATGGCAGGCTCCCCTCGATGGCGTGCGCCTGTAGGTAGGTGCTACTTTGCCTTATGATAAATCCGGCCCTGCATTTATCACATGCCATAGAATATAGGTCTTTACTTCATACTGACAAAAAAACAATTATGATAAAAAAAAAGAAAGAAATAGTCAAAATGGATGGTAAATCCATGGTATAAGCTACTTGTGGAAGTGGCATAAGCTAATATGGTACAGAAATGTAATAATAAGTAAAGTCTGTTCTGGAGATTATATAAAAAATTAACATTTCAAACTGGACCTACCTCCTGTTAGCATTTAGCTTCATTAATAGTCTAATTAAATGGAATGTTCCTTGTGCTTTTTGTTTCTCACTCTGTGGAATGGTTTCAGACACTTTTGGTTAGAAATTATGGACTCTCTACCCTCATTAGACCTGTGCTCTCAGACCTGTGTAGCACAACCTGTAAAATGAATTAATTGCCTTGTAATTGCCCTTCTACTCCTGACTTCTCATTCTGAGACTTCCAGATCCGATCAGCTTCCACCAAAGGGGTGAGATAAATTAATGAGGATAATCATGTAAATACTGTAAAGATGGATTATCCCATTGAAAAGAAAGGACTTACCAAAGTAGGAGTCCATCATACAGCAGCCAGGCATATCTCCAACAGGGAACCGTGAGATTCAACGTAATCCAAACACCTCCGAATTGCACTGTTGCTCAGGATACATCAACCTGAAGAAACAAGAAAACAGTGAAAAAGGGGGAAAAGTACCGGGAGGGATAATATTCACCTCCGTGTCTTTAATAAAATTCTGACTTTCCATCACAGATGTTAGAAAAATCCACAAATTTTATGTCAGCACGGAGGCTTCATATTATGCTAGTTCAAAGCTGACAACTATCACGGTCCCCGTGATTCCCTGTCAATCTCTGTGATAATACCTGTGCATTGGAGGAGGCTGATTGGCCTGCCCAGGATGTTCCTTTATATACTGGGCCTATGGCACCTGTCAGATGCCCTTTCGTGGTGTTCCTAATCCAGCACTTGTTGCTGTGTTCCTGTGTACCGACCCGGATCATCTGACCATTCTCTATTCCTGCTCCGTGATTTGACAC
This sequence comes from Rhinophrynus dorsalis, assembly GCA_037306005.1. Lineage (NCBI taxonomy): Eukaryota > Metazoa > Chordata > Amphibia > Anura > Rhinophrynidae > Rhinophrynus > Rhinophrynus dorsalis. The sequence goes on along the minus strand of CM074720.1, from coordinate 5,378,539 downwards.
GGTTTTGGCTGACGTTCCTGCTCCGTGAATGACCCGGCTTTGGCTGACGTTCCTGCTCCGTGATTCGACCCGGTTCTGGCTGACGTTCCTGCTCCGTGATTGATCCGGCTCTGGCTGATGTTCCTGATTTGTGATTGACCCGGTTCCGGCTGACGCTTCCTGCTCCGTGATCGCATCCTGTGTTCCTGTGTTCCCGGTCGCCTGCCGGCGACATTCTGAACTGTTCATAGTATCGCTCTGACTAATCACTTCTCTGCTACTCTGAGCTGTGGCCTCCGTTACCGTGCAGTCTTATAGCCTTGCTGAGCTGTTGTCTCCGTTACCGAACCTGCCCTAAAACCTTGCTGTGCTGGTTGCCTCCGTTATCGAGCCTGTATCCGTACACTTGCCAAGCCTGTGCGTTCCATATGAGTCAATTACACTTACTGAGCCTGTGCCTATCCGTTCACACGAGCACTGCAGTTTCCGTTCCGGTGCTCGGTCTGCACCGTGGTAGCACCACCCAGTGCTAGTGGCCTCCTGTTTGCTCTTGCCGTGTGTTGCTCCGTGACGGCACCTGAAGGGTGTCTCGGCTCTGGTCTCCAAGTGCTCACTGTGTTACGCTATCTATCGCACTACCAGTGTGTTGGCTCACTATCGCTTGTGCAGTGTTGGTTCGTACTGGCACCCAAGGGGTGTTCTGGCTCTGTTCCCATTGGCACGCAGGGTTTCTTTCAGTTGCGAGTACTAAGGGCTTTTCAGGTTCCAGTTCCATTTGCTCCAGCAGTGGCTTTCATCCATTACATTCCTCTAAGGAGGTATTAGCCCAGCAATGGTCTAATCTTTGCTGTTCACTTGGGTGTCCTATTATACAGCTATCTGAGAGTGATTCAGTTCAGTTGCCTACTACACCTTTCCTTTGCACCATCAAGAGACTGATATTAACTCCTGGGCGTTGGCTAATTACCATCACAGAGACTGTTCAGTTGCTCACATGTTAACCCTTGTCCTTTCATTTATTCTGATTGTGACGGGGGGTACAGGGGTTACTTATTGGTAGGCCGAGGGTTAAGAGATTTATCCAGCCAGACAAAAAGATAATAAATTGCATTTATTAGAGAGGTCACGGCACAAAACATAGGACAACAATTACAGGCAAACAAACAGGGGTAAAACATAAAAACTAAGCACTTCTGCTGTTCTCTTCTTAGTTGCATAACTTGCCAGGGGTTACAAATAATACTCACAGTCCACTTTAGCTTAATGCTGGAGCTTATTCATAGTCCCACTAGAGGCAAGAGTAGGCATCCTGCCCACTACACATGCTGCTGGAGCACATGAAGGTTCCTTGTATCTTTTAGTCCTGGCAGAGGAGTTGGGGAAGACATCCTAAGATCCTTGTGGTAGGAACATCAGGGTACTCTCTCTCTGTGTCTGAAGCTTCCTTGACTTACAGCCCACAACTGAAAATGGGACCTGGCACTACAGTGCCCGCTCACTCTAACTCTTCTGGTGAGGGCACTCGCCAGTCCCAGTTTCTGCAGTGCTGCTTTAGGATGCCCAGGGACCCTAGGCCTCCCACCATTATGGAGAGGCCCTTTCTCCTGGCCCTACATTTTGCAACCCTCCCTCTCTCACTCCCTTCTCTCTCTAGGTTTTCTCTACCCACCCCCTACAGGATGTGTTGTCACAGGTACCATCTTCCAGGTCTGTTCTGCTTGGCCTGATGTGAGGGGGGGGGGAGATGCACACATTCCTCTACCCCCCCCTCTCTATCTGACAAACACTGGCTATCTCATAGCACAATCTCTGGGTTTAGCTAGACTGAATGGCACCATTCCTCTGTCCATCCTACACACTAACTAACCCATTCACTGCTGGTAACTGGACAACCCTCTCTAATGCATGCACACACAGGGGACATTAAGGTTTCAAGAATGGGAACATGTTAAGACAATGCAGTCACTGAAAACAGACACATTTCATCCTCTGGGTGACACCCATTCCGTCACAGTCTGTCCCCCCTTTTCAGATGGGGACCCCAGAGATCAGTCCACACGGACAGATCACTGGGTCCCCACATATTAACTAATTTCCTATACTTCTATCAATACAGACATCAAGCCTACAAAGCATTTGTATATACAGTACATCATTTGTATCTTTAGTGGCGATAGTTCCAAAACAAAGTCCAGTGATTCAGGATACTTTCCAGGGCAAGACATATCCAATTAGAGTGCAGGAAAAAACAGGCCCAAAACATTTCAAATAGGCAGATCTTCTGGTGTTGCAATGCATTTTCCTCACACACACACAATAGCTTACTGCCATCAAAATTAAGAGACCGTCCCAGAACACCATCCCACCTAAATCAGTCCAACATAAAGAATCAGAACCAGTCCCCTCACAATCAGTGCTCCCACAGGAGTGTCACTTACCCCTGCAAAGACTTCCAACATTGCTTTTGGGGTGGATTAACTTTTCCATTAAAATTCCCACTGTAACTGGTTTCTGAATAGAGCATCCTCCACTGGATTTTCCTTTAAGCTGAGAAGGTAGTGCAATGTTCTCTCTGGATTACCCTTCTGGTCTCTGTGTCACATTACTCCCATGATTGGATTCTGTGGCACCCAACACTGGTTCAGCACATTCTGAATTTTCCCTCTGGATCTGGTTGCTTTGGAGCTCTGTTTTTTGATGTTTGACCACTTTGCTTTGAAGTACTGGATCATCCAGGCAAGTCTGTAAAGCTGTAAATCACTGCATTGCTAGGGCATAGTGGGTGCTGGATGCAGACTACCCCCTAGTCCCATTTTGTCTGGCAGTGCTGATAGGGTACTTGCTCACATGTCCCTTAGGCTAACTCTAAGGCAAAACAAAAATAACAGGAGGGGTTCCCATACTGTTGTCCTTGGCCGTGTCTTTTTGTCTGGGTGCTAAAGTGACCACGCTACTGAGCTGGCACAACTAGCACACATAGTGGTCAGGGCTGCCCTCAGACACCCTGAACACCTAAGCTGGATATCCCACAAGCTGCCACCAGTGTGACGGGGGGTACAGGGGTTACTTATTGGTAGGCCGAGGGTTAAGAGATTTATCCAGCCAGACAAAAAGATAATAAATTGCATTTATTAGAGAGGTCACGGCACAAAACATAGGACAACAATTACAGGCAAACAAACAGGGGTAAAACATAAAAACTAAGCACTTCTGCTGTTCTCTTCTTAGTTGCATAACTTGCCAGGGGTTACAAATAATACTCACAGTCCACTTTAGCTTAATGCTGGAGCTTATTCATAGTCCCACTAGAGGCAAGAGTAGGCATCCTTCCCACTACACATGCTGCTGGAGCACATGAAGGTTCCTTGTATCTTTTAGTCCTGGCAGAGGAGTTGGGGAAGACATCCTAAGATCCTTGTGGTAGGAACATCAGGGTACTCTCTCTCTGTGTCTGAAGCTTCCTTGACTTACAGCCCACAATTGAAAATGGGACCTGGCACTACAGTGCCCGCTCACTCTAACTCTTCTGGTGAGGGCACTCGCCAGTCCCAGTTTCTGCAGTGCTGCTTTAGGATGCCCAGGGACCCTAGGCCTCCCACCATTATGGAGAGGCCCTTTCTCCTGGCCCTACATTTTGCAACCCTCCCTCTCTCACTCCCTTCTCTCTCTAGGTTTTCTCTACCCACCCCCTACAGGATGTGTTGTCACAGGTACCATCTACCAGGTCTGTTCTGCTTGGCCTGATGTGAGGGGGGGGGGAGATGCACACATTCCTCTACCCCCCCCTCTCTATCTGACAAACACTGGCTATCTCATAACACAATCTCTGGGTTTAGCTAGACTGAATGGCACCATTCCTTTGTACATCCTACACACTAACTAACCCATTCACTGCTGGTAACTGGACAACCCTCTCTAATGCATGCACACACAGGGGACATTAAGGTTTCAAGAATGGGAACATGTTAAGACAATGCAGTCACTGAAAACAGACACATTTCATCCTCTGGGTGACACCCATTCCATCACACTGATCATTATAGTTTACTCATACGTATTTGAGTCTGTCTATTGTCATTACTGTTTATGCCTGTCCTGGCCACCAGGGGCGCTGTCCTTTGATTTTATTTTAATAAAACTGTGTTTTTACTTTTAACCTTTGTCTGAGTGTCAGAAAACCATAACAGTACGAAAGGGCCATGACCTCTGACAGTAAAGGTGACGGTAATACACAGAACCTCCACTGGAGGATGGATGTTCACGAGCAACGGCTGGACCAGTTGGCACTGGCTATGCAAACCATACTAGAACGTACGGTACACCTTGATAAACCTAACCAAAATCCGGTGGTCCCCCCAGTTATGACACCGGATAACATTGCTGGGCAAATGGTTGCTTCCTCCAGAAGTTTAACGGCGGCAGCGCCGTTACCGTTAAGATATAATGGCGAACCTACTCTGTGCAGGGGATTTATTAACCAGCTAGAGATATTCTTGGAACTGACACCTTATGCCTTCCCGAACGACCATAGCAAGGTGGGGTTCATGATATCGCTATTAACTGGTAAAGCCCTGGCGTGGGCTAACCCTTTATGGGAAAAGGCCAAACCATGTACTCTGAACTTCGATGAATTTGTCAAAAAGTTTCGGAAAGTATTCGAGCTACCTGAGAGAGCCACCTCTCTGCCAAAAGATTGATGGAAATACAGATGGGCGAGCGTACTGTAGGCGATTACATTATAGAATTTCGGATACTGGCAGCAGAGGTAGGTTGGAATAATGAGGCGCTGGTGGCCGCTTTCACCCAAGGGTTATCAGACGCTATTAAAGATGAGATTGCGGCCAGAGAAGTGCCTACCGATTTGGACGAGTACATAGACTACGTTATGCTCATTGATACGCGCATGCGCGAGAGGCGTCTGGCAAAGAGGGCAAGATCCAAAACCTATGGGCATGATGGTTCTTTAAACCCACCCTCGCCTCCCAATCCTCCTGACCGGGTATCCGAACTGGATGAGCCTATGCAACTCAGGTTCACCAGACTGTCTAAGGAGGAGCGGGCACACCGCAAAAGGCAGGGTCTATGCTTATATTGTGGTAAAAATGGGCACATACTACGTACATGTCCAGTACGGCTGGGAAACGCACGCACCTAGGGTACCTTGGGGGACAGGCCCTAAGTGGTGTACAATCGTCCCCAGATCCCTGTTCCAAAAACCCCACCATTCCGGTGAGTTTCCTCATAGGTGACCAAGCTATGGAGGCACTAGCTTTGGTAGATTCTGGCGCAGCAGGCTATTTCATGGACCGGGCATTTGCTGAAACGCACAATATTCCTCTGTCTAAAAGAGATACTCCGCCAGCCATTGAAGCTATTGATGGCAGACCTCTAGAACCAGCACTCATCACTATGGAGACTACTCTCATCACTATGTCTATTGAGGTTCTCCACAGGGAGGAGGTATGTTTCCAGATCATACATTCACCCCATCACGCGGTCATTCTGGGGTTCCCTTGGTTATTGCTGCACAATCCCCAGTTTGACTGGCAAAGATGTGAGGTCAAGTCTTGGTCCGATTATTGCACTGGTCACTGTCTGTCTCATCCAGTCAAGATTATGTGTACCTCTCCCTCCGTGCCAGCTGAATACAGCAAGTTCAGTGACGTATTCAGTAAAGGAGAGGCTAGCACATTACCGCAGCATAGGCCGTATGACTGCGCTATTGATTTGCCTCCGGGAGTGGTGCCACCGAGGGGCAGGACGTACCCATTGTCCTGTGATGAAAATAAGGCCATGGAGGAATACATTGAGGATGCCCTTAAAAGGGGAATCATTCGCAAATCATCCTCTCCGGCAGGTGCAGGGGTTTTTTTGTGAGAAAGAAAAGTGGCGAATTACGACCATGTATTGATTACCGTGGACTTAATAAGCTCATGTCCAAGAACTCATACCCCATACCACTCATTATGGAGTTATTTGACAGGTTGAAAGGCTCTTCTATATTTACGAAACTCGATTTACGTGCCGCCTACAACCTGATAAGGATCAGGGCCGGAGATGAGTGGAAAACGGCATTCAATACTAGGTCAGGACACTATGAATACTTAGTGATGCCTTTTGGATTATGTAATGCACCTGCCGTATTTCAAGAGTTCATCAATGACATCCTCCGCGATTTGCTACAGTCCTGTGTAGTCGTGTACCTCGATGATATATTGATTCACTCTTCTAACCTAACCCAGCACATCCAGGATGTGTCAGAGGTGTTGCTCTGGTTATGCAAGAAGAAATTGTTCTGTAAATTAGAAAAATGTGAATTTCATTGTTCCAACGTACCCTTCTTGGGTTTTGTAATATCTAAGGATGGCATTGCCATGGATGAAGAAAAATTGGCAGCAGTCCTACAATGGCCACGACCAAAAGGGTTAAAAGCTATCCAACGGTTCCTGGGCTTTGCCAATTATTACAGGAAATTCATTCAGAATTTTTCCACCATTGTAAAACCTCTCTCTGACCTCACGCACAAGGGCGCTAATCCCTCTCAATGGTCTGAGGCAGCAGAAAAGGCCTTTGAAACCCTCAAATCTGCGTTTGCTTCTGCTCCTATACTGTCCCACCCCAATCCCACCCTGCCGTTCACGTTAGAGGTCGATGCCTCGGAGGTTGTGGTTCCTTCCCAACGCCCCAAGGAAGGTGGTAACCTGAGACCGCTTGGGTTCTTTTCCAAGAAACTATCCAGTGCCCAAAGCCATTACGAAATTGGAAAAGACGCTGGCCATGTCATAATGGCTAGCCAAAGGTTGATATCCATTTGATCCCATGACACTGATGACCACACAGCCATCCTTTGATGGAATTGCTCATCGTAGTACCATCACGACAAGCCACCATAAACTCAACACTCACTCCAGATGGTACCTAAATCACAAAATAATGCTGAACGTCTTTGAGGAAAGAATAGCAAATGCACATACCCAGCTCCCAAAGACTTTAGGTATTTTGTGATACCTCCCCTGCTCTTTCGCCTCCTTCTTCTAGTCGTTCTTACAGTCTTTATCCTCCGCACCTTCCTCCAGCTGAAGAAGTGAGTATATCTCAACATACTCGCCTTTCCATATCTTTTCCCTGACTTCTGATTTTAGATGGAGACCCAGAGGGCCTGAATATATATATACAAGTGTATCAGATTGCTCCACATAATAATAATCCTTTATTTATATAGCGCACACAGATTCCACAGCGCTTTACACTCATATTGGTTCCTGTCCCCATTGGGGCTCACAATCTAAATTCACCTATCAGTATGTTTTTTGAGTGTGGGAGGAAACCGGAGGAAACCCACGCAAACACGGTGAGAACATACAAACTCATTGCAGATGTTGTCCTTGGTGGGATTTGATCCCAGGACCCCAGCGCTGCAAGGCAACAGTGCTAATCACTGAGCCACTGTGCTGCCCTCACATCAATAAAACCCACAGAAATGTGGGTATAAACTACTGTATATATCTTATAAATTAGTCTGTGTAAAAAAATACTTTCATCTTCTTCTAAATCATTCACTTACACAAAGAGTAACTTAACCATTTCAATGCCAGAGGGGTATGCAATGCATTGCTTACCCCTGGCACTCAAAGGGTTAAAAATTCTCTAAAATACACCCCCAGCCACGCCCCCAGTAACACCACCTAAAACACAAGTATCCCTCTCGGCCATGTGAAATGTTGGGAGGTATGTTACTTACACTGCTCACACGTTATGTATGTATGTTCTGATTTGTATCTGTGTGTCACTGTTTGTGTATGTCAGTGCATGTGTGTGTGTGTGTGTATGTATGTGTGTTGCATGCTTCTCTATCACTGTGCGTCCCCCTGTATATGTGTGTCTGTGTATCACTGTGTGTAGCTTTCTGTAGCGTATACCTTACGCTATATTTCACTATCATAACATTTATTTTAAAAAAACAAAAAGAAATTCCCTGCATAACATGACGGGCAATTCCGTCCCAAATTGCTAGTATATATATATATAGTTTTCTTTTTTATTAAACAAATTAAATTCTTGTTAGTTGGCACAAGCACCAGTCTGAATGGGGTGCTTGTGCTTACCTCAGATACGCGTGGCAAAAATGGCCGCCAACGCACATCTGCTTTTTTATATACCTGGCGTCATACTGGCCTCTTTCTGACACCCTCCCCCCAGACGTGCGGCTCCTGCACTATGCGGATTCACCGCTCCGTAGCTGGTGCTTGACCTCTCTTTTATCTAATTGACATTCTGGATTTAGCGCTCCTTTAATTGTAGAATTTATTACAAAGGGAAACATATTTCTTGTAACCGTACACCTCCGATCTGGTGAACAAAATGACAATGTACAGAGAAATGAAACACAATGTACAGTGTTTCCTTGTGGACACGCTTCTATACACAGTATCAGGAATAGACGCGGCTCCCGTGCTTACTGCAGACAGGAAGAATTACCAGCATGCCCTGAGGGGTACACAGAGGAGGCCGACAGGAGGGGAAATGCAGGAGAGGCTGTGATCAGGGAGGAAATGGCAAAATAAACTTACTAAGCCAAACTGGATATTTATATTACTCTTTGCTGTCTGTATAGAACCCTTTGGATGCTGGAGGAATGTATAACGTACTGGACTTTCTACCCTCCAAGAGATGAAGGGACAGTGGTGTGTGAGAAGTGGGTGTGAGTGTGTAGGTCTGTAAGTGTGTGTGTGTATCTGTGTGTGTGAGGTGTATGTGAACGTGTGGTGTGTGAGTGTATATATGTGTGTCTCTGTGTGTATGTCTGTGTTTATATGTGTGGTGTGTGTGTATTTGTGTATGGTGTATGTATGTGTTTGTATATGTGTCTGTGTGTATATATGTGTATGTATGTATGTGTGTGTGTCTCTGTGTATATACGTGTGGTGTGTGTGTATATATTTGTGTATGGTGTATATATGTGTTTGTATATGTGTGTATGTCTGTGTGTATATGTGTGGTGTGTGTGTGTGTGTGTATATGGTGTTTATATGTGTTTGGTTATGTGTCTGTGTGTATATATGTGGATGTATGTGTATGAATGTGTGTGTACGTGTCTCTGTGTGTATGTCTGTGTATATACGTGTGGTATGTGTGTATACATTTGTGTATGGTGTATAAATGTGTTTGCATATGTGTGTGTGTCTCTGTGTGTGTATGTCTGTGTATATACGTGTGGTGTGTGTGTGTGTATATGGTGTATATATGTGTTTGTATGTGTGTGTGTGTGTGTGTGTGTGTGTCTGTGTGTATATATGTGGATGTATACACAGTACCTTGCAAAAGTATTCAGGCCGTTGCCCACTTCTCTCATATTACTGAATACATACAGCAAACTGTCATTTTGTTCTATGATATTTTATTTTTAAACACTGAAACTTAAAATCAGTTATTGTAAGGTTTTATATTGGTTTTATATTGTAAAATTAAAGACTTTAAACCTTGCCTGTATGCTGTGTCTTCTGGCTCTGATTTGTCTGCGTTATAGCAAGTAAAGGGCTCCTGGAGGGCAGACTTGCGCATCTCTGGGTTAGGGCAATTACGCTTTACACCAGTCTTGTGGCACTACTGCAGTCTTCCCACTACTGAGGTCAGACTCAAGGACTGTAATTCCCAGGTTCTGTTTTAGTTCCCTTCTAGAGCTTCAGTTTGACCTCTGTAGTGGAAAAACTGCTAGAAGGGATAATTATCACGGCACCTGTGATCTGGGCGACATTCTGTCCATCTCGCTGATACTGCTCTCCTATTGGCTGCTCTGTACTGCTCCTCCTAGTGACAGCCTTTTTATACCCTGGGCTGTCACTCGGCTAGTGCCCTTTCATGGTGTACCTGATGCCTGGCGCTAGTTGTTGTTGATCTGATGCAGTGTATGACCTCGGACTGCCTGACCACGCCATTGTCTTGTTCCTGATACTGTGTTCCAATTCAGATTGGCTGACGTTCCTGCTTCCTGTTCTGACCCGGCCTGGCTGATGACCCAGCTCTGTGTACCGACCCGGCGCGTCTGAGGATCCTGCTCCGTGTACCGACCCAGCTTGGTTGACATTCCTGCACTGTGTCCGACTCGACTTGGCGGTGATTCCTGCTTCTGCTGTGCCTGGTTGGGCTCCTCCGAACTGTTCCTGCTGCTGCCTGTCTGGCACCGTTACAGCTTCCTGGGCCTCCTTGTATTCCGTTATTCCGGTTGCCAGTATATTCTGCCAGTGGTCAAGAGCCTCATTGCCTCCACACCGTGTTGCACTTGCTTGGTCTTTGTGGTTCAGTTGAGCTCCTCTGGTAGTTGCCGTTATCCAGACCATAGCGCTATTAACCCCTTTGGGGGAAGGGCCTCGTTTTACTACTACTACTCTGGGTTTTGTTGGGCTCCGTTTCAGTGTGCGATTAGTCTCCATTTGATTCCGCTGTGCGCTTCCGGTTGCCATCCATTTATACTATCGCATATTAACCCTTTAAGGCAGTACGTGCACACGGTGTTGGGCTGCTCCGGTAGGTCCTCTGATTAGGCACGAGCTCTGACCAGCCTGTCTATCACTGGTGGGCGTCCATCATTGCATCCGCTTACAGGCGTCCAGTGCCTGTGGTTGAAGTCCTGTCATTGTCTCCTCACCTTGCCTATAGGCAACATTGGGCCTTAGTTACGCAGACTACCAGTGGTTCACTGGTTACAGTGGACATTCATACACTGTATCAAATCCATTAACCTGACCTGTGTCAGTATTGTGTGTATATTACATACTGGACCCGTGTGGGTTAAATTGCTTGTAACCTGTCTTGTGTCAGTTTCTACTGTTGTTACTGGACCCGTGAGGGTTACTTCATTCCTTGTGTGTCTTAATAAAAGTGTGTTTTTACCCACATCTACCGTGTCTGAGTGTACTGAACCGTAACAATAATAAGGGATTATATTCAGGATTACACTGCGGAAAATAAGATTATTAGCAGGAATTAACATGGCTTTATGAGGAATAAATCATGCCAAACTAATCTGCGGAGCTTCTATGAAGAAGTAAGTAGTAACCTAGACAATGGCAAGGCAGTAGATGTAGTATATCTAGATTTTGCAAAGGCATTTGATACAGTGCCACACAGAAGGCTGGTGTATAAAATAAGGAAATTGGGGCTAGGAGATAACCTTTGCAATTGGATATAAAACTGGTTGAAGGATAGGGAACAGTGTGTGGTTGTAAATGGAAAATTCTCCAGTACAGTTAAAGTGGAGAGTGGAGTACCTCAGGGTTCAGTACTTGGTCCACTGCTTTTTAACATGTTTATAAATGACCTGGAAAGAAGCATAAAAAGCAATGTTTCAAAATTCTCAGATGTCTGACACTAAATTATGCAGGGTAATTAATTCAAAGAAGTATGTTTCTCCCCCACAGAGGGATTTACATAAAATAGAAGATTGGGCAATCAAATGGAATATGAAGTTTAATGTGCATAGCTGGGAACTCTCTGAGACTCCAGATTTAACACTGTATTACCGGGTCTCTGGGGCAGAGTCTAATTTGCGGGATGTGGGGAGTTTCTGTTGTAAAGTTCCCAGGTATGTTAATGTGGGGAAGTGTAAAGTCATGCATTTGGGAAGAAAAAAATCTCAAATCTACTTATAAACTTAATGGAATAATTTTAGGTGACTCGTTGCTAGAGAAAGACCTGGGTATCCTTGTCAACTACAAACTGGGAAACAGTGACCAGTGTCAAACAGCAGTAACAAAGGCAAACAAAGTCCTGTCTTGTATAAAAAGAGGTATTGAAGCAAGAGTGGATAACATTATTTTGCCATTGTACAAATCATTGGTAAGACCTCACCTTGAGTATGCAGTGCAGTTTTGGGCACCAGTTCTGAAAAAGGATATACTAGAACTAGAGAGGGTACAGCGAAGAGGAACAAAATTAATTAAGGGAATGGAGGACTTGATGTATGAGGAACGACTAGACAAACTTGGTTTATTTACTCTAGAGAAAAGATGACTAAAAGGAGTAAAGGTGTAAATGAAGCCTTTTCAAGATTCAGTCCTGGGCCCAATGCTTTTTCATTTGTTTATCAATGATCTAGATGTGGGAATATAAATTAGAATCTCAGTCTTTGCTGATGACACTAAGCTGTGTAAGGAAATACATACAGAGCTGGATGTTTTTCTCTACAGAAAGATTTAGATAAACTAAGTGAATGGGCAGAAAAACAGCAGATGAGATTTACTGTAGATAAATGTAAGGTTATGTATTTGGGATGTAGAAACAAACATACTACATAAACTCTAAGTGGGAAACAACTTGGTGAATCCTCATTAGACAAATATACAATGCCTAATATTATCAAACAAAGCACACAGCAAGTCCCAGGAATTATTGATACAAAATCATCAAAGAAAAGACATGTCATGGTAATCAGGCAAAGAAGGACAGACACAAAGATAAAATATAACCACCTTCATTTATTATAACACCAATAATGGTAGCGCCCACACAGAACCCCAGACATATGCAAATAGGACCCAAGATCCCTCCAGAGCTGCACACTGTGCTGAGCCCTGCGCTACTCAAGATCTCGAGACTAGGGAGGCAGCTCAAGTGGGACAACAGAAGAATGGTAGAATATGTGTAAGTCACCACTTGGTCTGTGAATGGAGGCAACAGAGAGTAAGAGCTCAGGGAAGGCAACCAGAGGCTACACTGAGCGGGTAGTAGCCAGGGCTACTGGTCAGGCAAGCCGGGGTCATACATAGAGCGAGTAGTCAGCCAGAGCCACAGGTCAGAACTGATGTGGGTAGACAGACAAGCCGGGGTCATACAAAGAGCGATTAGTCAGCCAGAGCCACAGGTCAGAAACAATGTTGGTAGTCAGACAAGCAGGGGTCATACACAGAGTGAGCAGTCAGTCAGAGACACAGGTCAGAACCAATGTGGGTAGTCAGACAAGCCGGGGTCATACACAGAGCAAGATTCTCAGGCAAACACGGGTCACAACTGAGAGCAAGAGTAACGAGCAGGAACACCACGTAAGGGCAATGACTCCCAGATCCAAGGAGGTTTATAAAGGAGCAGAAGGAGGCAGGACCCAATGAGGCCACCCAGAATAGGCCCATAAACAGGCATCCGTGCTAGTGCCTGTTACCTGATGTCAGCAATGGGGAAGTGGCCGGAGGCCATGCTGACCGGCGGCCATACAGAGGTAGGAAGCACAGGAAAACTTAGCCTCAAAGGGAGACTGGGATAAGAGAGAAAAGAAGAAATGGTCCATTTATTTCTATAGCAACTTGAATATAATGTTTCCATACCAAGGACCCAAATATATGCAGGGGACTAGTTCAGTGTTTCGTTAAATTCAAAACGAATTACCCTTATTTTATTTGTATAATACACCCTTTTTAAATGCAAAATCAATAAAGATGGTGTTTTTAATAAAAGTATTGTACACCTTAATCTGGATCCATTTAACACAACACTGAACTAGCCCCCTAGATATATTTAAGTCCTTGGTATGGCAACACTATATTCAGGTTGCTATAGAAATAATGTGGACCATTTCTTCTTTTCTGTCTTCTTTTTTCTTTGATGATTTTGAATCCTCATTAGAGAAAGATTTATGTGTACTGATAGACAATAGACTTCACAGCAGTGTGCAGAGTCACTCAGCTGCTGCAAGAGCAAATAGAGTACTAGCCTGCATAAAAAGAGGTGTAGATACAAGGGATGCTAATATTATCCTACCTCTGTATAAATCCTTGGTTAGGCCTCATCTAGAATATGGAGTACAATTTTGGGCACCAGTTCTTAACCCCTTAAGGACCAGCCGCACACGCACGGTGCGGTCACTTAAGGACCATTTTTTTTTTTCGGATTCTGATTCCAGACTCCCCGAACGGCGTGCAGCTGCGCAAGGAGCCCGGAATTCCATGACGGTCCAGGACCGTCATGCAGTGGCAACGCTAGGATTTCTACTTAGAGGGGGCACACATGGGGCCAGAAGAAAAAATGGGGGGCCAATTTAATGAGCAGTATCAAAGTCTTTACACCTAAAATAATGACATTCAGGCCACTGGTTATGTGAGTACGCACACCATAGCAATGGAAAACATTGGTAGACTGGTAAAATATTGATTTATTTTCCTAGCAATTGTTAAAGCTGGGACAGATACTGATAGGGAAGTCAGTAATACCTGGGACAGACATAAGTCTATAGTGAGAAGAATGTAAAACTGAGTATTGTATTAGATAGGGAAATAGGTAGACTGGATGGGACAGATACTGATAGGGAAGTCAGTAATACCTGGGACAGACATAAGTCTATAGTGAGAAGTATGTAAGACTGAGTATTGTATTAGATAGGGAAATGGATAGACTGGATGGGACAGATACTGATAGGGAAGTCAGTAATACCTGGGACAGACATAAGTCTATAGTGAGAAGTGTGTAAGACTGAGTATTGTATTAGATAGGCAAATGGGTAGACTGGATGGGACAGATACTGATAGAAAAGTCAGTAATACCTGGGACAGACATAAGTCTATAGTGAGAAGTATGTAAGACTGAGTATTGTATTAGATAGGGAAATGGGTAGACTGGATGGGACAGATACTGATAGGGAAGTCAGTAATACCTGGGACAGACATAAGTCTATAGTGAGAAGTATGTAATACAGAGTATTGTATTAGATAGGGAAATGGGTAGACTGGATGGGACAGATACTGATAGGGAAGTCAGTAATACCTGGGACAGACATAAGTCTATAGTGAGAAGTATGTAAGATGAGTATTGTATTAGATAGGGAAATGGGTAGACTGGATGGACAGATACTGATAGGGAAGTCAGTAATACCTGGGACAGACATAAGTCTATAGTGAGAAGTATGTAAGACTGAGTATTGTACTATATAGGGAAATGGGTAGACTGGATGGGACAGATACTGATAGGGAAGTCAGTAATACCTGGGACAGACATAAGTCTATAGTGAGAAGTATAAAAGACTGATTATTGTATTAGATAGGGAAATGGGTAGATTGGATGGGACAGATACCGATAGGGAAGTCAGTAATACCTGGGACAGACATAAGTCTATAGTGAGAAGTGTGTAAGACTGAGTATTGTATTAGATAGGGAAATGGGTAGACTGCATGGGACAGATACTGATAGGGAAGTCAGTAATACCTGGGACAGACATAAGTCTATAGTGAGAAGTATGTAAGACTGAGTATTGTATTAGATAGGGAAATGGGTAGACTGGATGGACAGATACTGATAGGGAAGTCAGTAATACCTGGGACAGACATAAGTCTATAGTGAGAAGTATGTAAGACTGAGTATTGTACTATATAGGGAAATGGGTAGACTGGATGGGACAGATACTGATAGGGAAGTCAGTAATACCTGGGACAGACATAAGTCTATAGTGAGAAGTATAAAAGACTGATTATTGTATTAGATAGGGAAATGGGTAGATTGGATGGGACAGATACCGATAGGGAAGTCAGTAATACCTGGGACAGACATAAGTCTATAGTGAGAAGTGTGTAAGACAGAGTATTGTATTTGATAGGGAAATGGGTAGACTGGATGGGACAGATACTGACAGGGAAGTCAGTAATACCTGGGACAGACATAAGGCTATAGTGAGAAGTATGTAAGACTGAGTATTGTATTAGATAGGGAAATGGGAAGACTGGATGGGACAGATACTGATAGGGAAGTCAGTAATACCTGGGACAGACATAAGTCTATAGTGAGAAGTATGTAAGACTGAGTATTGTATTAGATAGGGAAATGGGTAGACTGGATGGGACAGATACTGATAGGGAAGTCAGTAATACCTGGGACAGACATAAGTCTATAGTGAGAAGTATGTAAGACTGAGTATTGTATTAGATAGGGAAATGGGTAGACTGGATGGGACAGATACTGATAGGGAAGTCAGTAATACCTGGGACAGACATAAGTCTATAGTGAGAAGTATGTAAGACTGAGTATTGTATTAGATAGGGAAATGGGTAGACTGGATGGGACAGATACTGATAGGGAAGTCAGTAATACCTGGGACAGACATAAGTCTATAGTTAGAGGTATAAAAGACTGATTATTGTATTAGATAGGGAAATGGGTAGATTGGATTGGACAGATACCGATAGGGAAGTCAGTAATACCTGGGACAGACATAAGTCTATAGTGAGAAGTATGTAAGATGAGTATTGTATTAGATAGGGAAATGGGTAGACTGGATGGACAGATACTGATAGGGAAATCAGTAATACCTGGGACAGACATAAGTCTATAGTGAGAAGTATGTAAGATGAGTATTGTATTAGATAGGGAAATGGGTAGACTGGATGGGACAGATACTGATAGGGAAGTCAGTAATACCTGGGACAGACATAAGTCTATAGTGAGAAGTATGTAAGACTGAGTATTGTACTATATAGGGAAATGGGTAGACTGGATGGGACAGATACTGATAGGGAAGTCAGTAATACCTGGGACAGACATAAGTCTATAGTTAGAGGTATAAAAGACTGATTATTGTATTAGATAGGGAAATGGGTAGATTGGATTGGACAGATACCGATAGGGAAGTCAGTAATACCTGGGACAGACATAAGTCTATAGTGAGAAGTATGTAAGATGAGTATTGTATTAGATAGGGAAATGGGTAGACTGGATGGACAGATACTGATAGGGAAGTCAGTAATACCTGGGACAGACATAAGTCTATAGTTAGAGGTATAAAAGACTGATTATTGTATTAGATAGGGAAATGGGTAGATTGGATTGGACAGATACCGATAGGGAAGTCAGTAATACCTGGGACAGACATAAGTCTATATGAGAAGTATGTAAGATGAGTATTGTATTAGATAGGGAAATGGGTAGACTGGATGGACAGATACTGATAGGGAAATCAGTAATACCTGGGACAGACATAAGTCTATAGTGAGAAGTATGTAAGATGAGTATTGTATTAGATAGGGAAATGGGTAGACTGGATGGGACAGATACTGATAGGGAAGTCAGTAATACCTGGGACAGACATAAGTCTATAGTGAGAAGTATGTAAGACTGAGTATTGTACTATATTGGGAAATGGGTAGACTGGATGGGACAGATACTGATAGGGAAGTCAGTAATACCTGGGACAGACATAAGTCTATAGTGAGAAGTATGTAAGACTGAGTATTGTACTATATAGGGAAATGGGTAGACTGGATGGGACAGATACTGATAGGGAAGTCAGTAATACCTGGGACAGACATAAGTCTATAGTTAGAGGTATAAAAGACTGATTATTGTATTAGATAGGGAAATGGGTAGATTGGATTGGACAGATACCGATAGGGAAGTCAGTAATACCTGGAACAGACATAAGTCTATAGTGAGAAGTATGTAAGATGAGTATTGTATTAGATAGGGAAATGGGTAGACTGGATGGACAGATACTGATAGGGAAATCAGTAATACCTGGGACAGACATAAGTCTATAGTGAGAAGTATAAAAGACTGATTATTGTATTAGATAGGGAAATGGGTAGATTGGATGGGACAGATACCGATAGGGAAGTCAGTAATACCTGGGACAGACATAAGTCTATAGTGAGAAGTGTGTAAGACAGAGTATTGTATTTGATAGGGAAATGGGTAGACTGGATGGGACAGATACTGATAGGGAAGTCAGTAATACCTGGGACAGACATAAGGCTATAGTGAGAAGTATGTAAGACTGAGTATTGTATTAGATAGGGAAATGGGAAGACTGGATGGGACAGATACTGATAGGGAAGTCAGTAATACCTGGGACAGACATAAGTCTATAGTGAGAAGTATGTAAGACTGAGTATTGTATTAGATAGGGAAATGGGTAGACTGGATGGGACAGATACTGATAGGGAAGTCAGTAATACCTGGGACAGACATAAGTCTATAGTGAGAAGTATGTAAGACTGAGTATTGTATTAGATAGGGAAATGGGTAGACTGGATGGGACAGATACTGATAGGGAAGTCAGTAATACCTGGGACAGACATAAGTCTATAGTGAGAAGTATGTAAGACTGAGTATTGTACTATATAGGGAAATGGGTAGACTGAATGGGACAGATACTGATAGGGAAGTCAGTAATACCTGGGACAGACATAAGTCTATAGTTAGAGGTATAAAAGACTGATTATTGTATTAGATAGGGAAATGGGTAGATTGGATTGGACAGATACCGATAGGGAAGTCAGTAATACCTGGGACAGACATAAGTCTATAGTGAGAAGTATGTAAGATGAGTATTGTATTAGATAGGGAAATGGGTAGACTGGATGGACAGATACTGATAGGGAAATCAGTAATACCTGGGACAGACATAAGTCTATAGTGAGAAGTATGTAAGATGAGTATTGTATTAGATAGGGAAATGGGTAGATTGGATGGGACAGATACCGATAGGGAAGTCAGTAATACCTGGGACAGACATAAGTCTATAGTGAGAAGTATGTAAGATGAGTATTGTATTAGATAGGGAAATGGGTAGACTGGATGGGACAGATACCGATAGGGAAGTCAGTAATACCTGGGACAGACATAAGTCTATAGTGAGAAGTATGTAATACTGAGTATTGTATTAGATAGGGAAATGGGTAGACTGGATGGGACAGATACTGATAGGGAAGTCAGTAATACCTGGGACAGACATAAGTCTATAGTGAAAAGTATGTAACACTGAGTATTGTATTAGATAGGGAAATGGGTAGACTGGATGGACAGATACTGATAGGGAAATCAGTAATACCTGGGACAGACATAAGTCTATAGTGAGAAGTATGTAAGATGAGTATTGTATTAGATAGGGAAATGGGTAGATTGGATGGGACAGATACCGATAGGGAAGTCAGTAATACCTGGGACAGACATAAGTCTATAGTGAGAAGTATGTAAGATGAGTATTGTATTAGATAGGGAAATGGGTAGACTGGATGGGACAGATACCGATAGGGAAGTCAGTAATACCTGGGACAGACATAAGTCTATAGTGAGAAGTATGTAATACTGAGTATTGTATTAGATAGGGAAATGGGTAGACTGGATGGGACAGATACTGATAGGGAAGTCAGTAATACCTGGGACAGACATAAGTCTATAGTGAAAAGTATGTAACACTGAGTATTGTATTAGATAGGGAAATGGGTAGATTGGATGGGACAGATACTGATAGGGAAGTCAGTAATACCTGGGACAGACATAAGTCTATAGTGAGAAGTGTGTAATACTAAGTATTGTATTAGATAGGGAAATGGGTAGACAGGATGGGACAGATACTGATAGGGAAGTCAGTAATACCTGGGACAGACATAAGTCTATAGTGAGAAGTGTGTAAGACTGAGTATTGTATTAGATAGGGAAATGGGTAGACTGGATGGTACAGATACTGATAGGGAAGTCAGTAATACCTGGGACAGACATAAGTCTATAGTGAGAAGTATGTAAGATGAGTATTGTATTAGATAGGGAAATAGGTAGACTGGATGGTACAGATACTGATAGGGAAGTCAGTAATACCTGGGACAGACATAAGTCTATAGTGAGAAGAATGTAAGATGAGTATTGTATTAGATAGGGAAATGGGTAGACTGGATGGTACAGATACTGATAGGGAAGTCAGTAATACCTGGGACAGACATAAGTCTATAGTGAGAAGTATGTAAGATGAGTATTCTATTAGATAGGGAAATAGGTAGACTGGATGGTACAGATACCGATAGGGAAGTCAGTAATACCTGGGACAGACATAAGTCTATAGTGAGAAGAATGTAAGATGAGTATTGTATTAGATAGGGAAATGGGTAGACTGGATGGGACAGATACTGATAGGGAAGTCAGTAATACCTGGGACAGACATAAGTCTATAGTGAGAAGTGTGTAATACTGAGTATTGTATTAGATAGGGAAATTGGTAGACTGGATGGGACAGATACTGATAGGGAAGTCAGTAATACCTGGGACAGACATAAGTCTATAGTGAGAAGTATGTAATACTGAGTATTGTATTAGATAGGGAAATGGGTAGACTGGATGGGACAGATACTGATAGGGAAGTCAGTAATACCTGGGACAGACATAAGTCTATAGTGAGAAGTGTGTAAGACTGAGTATTGTATTAGATAGGGAAATGGGTAGACTGGATGGGACAGATACTAATAGGGAAGTCAGTAATAACTGGGACAGACATAAGTCTATAGTGAGAAGTATGTAATAATGAGTTTTGTATTAGATAGGGAAATGGGTAGACTGGATGGACAGATACTGATAGGGATGTCAGTAATACCTGGGACAGACATAAGTCTATAGTGAGAAGTATGTAAGATGAGTATTGTATTAGATAGGGAAATGGGTAGATTGGATGTGACAGATACTGATAGGGAAGTCAGTAATACCTGGGACAGACATAAGTCTATAATGAGAAGTATGTAAGATGAGTATTGTATTAGATAGGGAAATGGGTAGACTGGATGGACAGATACTGATAGGGAAGTCAGTAATACCTGGGACAGACATAAGTCTATAGTGAGAAGTATGTAAGATGAGTATTGTATTAGATAGTGAAATGGGTAGACTGGATGGGACAGATACTGAGAGGGAAGTCAGTAATACCTGGGACAGACATAAGTCTATAGTGAAAAGTATGTAACACTGAGTATTGTATTAGATAGGGAAATGGGTAGACTGGATGGGACAGATACTGATAGGGAAGTCAGTAATACCTGGGACAGACGTAAGTCTATAGTGAGAAGTGTGTAAGACTGAGTATTGTATTAGATAGGGAAATGGATAGACTGGATGGGACAGATACTGATAGGGAAGTCAGTAATACCTGGGACAGACATAAGTCTATAGTGAGAAGTATGTAAGACTGAGTATTGTATTAGATAGGGAAATGGGTAGACTGGATGGGACAGATACTGATAGGGAAGTCAGTAATACCTGGGACAGACATAAGTGTATAGTGAGAAGTATATAAGATGAGTATTGTATTATATAGGGAAATGGGTAGACTGGATAAGACAGATACTGATAGGGAAGTCAGTAATACCTGGGACAGACATAAGTCTATAGTGAGAAGTGTGTAAGATGAGTATTGTATTAGATAGGGAAATGGGTAGACTGGATGGTACAGATACCGATAGGGAAGTCAGTAATACCTGGGACAGACATAAGTCTATAGTGAGAAGAATGTAAGATGAGTATTGTATTAGATAGGGAAATGGGTAGACTGGATGGTACAGATACTGATAGGGAAGTCAGTAATACCTGGGACAGACATAAGTCTATAGTGAGAAGTATGTAAGATGAGTATTGTATTAGATAGGGAAATAGGTAGACTGGATGGTACAGATACCGATAGGGAAGTCAGTAATACCTGGGACAGACATAAGTCTATAGTGAGAAGAATGTAAGATGAGTATTGTATTAGATAGGGAAATGGGTAGACTGGATGGGACAGATACTGATAGGGAAGTCAGTAATACCTGGGACAGACATAAGTCTATAGTGAGAAGTGTGTAATACTGAGTATTGTATTAGATAGGGAAATTGGTAGACTGGATGGGACAGATACTGATAGGGAAGTCAGTAATACCTGGGACAGACATAAGTCTATAGTGAGAAGTATGTAATACTGAGTATTGTATTAGATAGGGAAATGGGTAGACTGGATGGGACAGATACTGATAGGGAAGTCAGTAATACCTGGGACAGACATAAGTCTATAGTGAGAAGTGTGTAAGACTGAGTATTGTATTAGATAGGGAAATGGGTAGACTGGATGGGACAGATACTAATAGGGAAGTCAGTAATAACTGGGACAGACATAAGTCTATAGTGAGAAGTATGTAATAATGAGTTTTGTATTAGATAGGGAAATGGGTAGACTGGATGGACAGATACTGATAGGGATGTCAGTAATACCTGGGACAGACATAAGTCTATAGTGAGAAGTATGTAAGATGAGTATTGTATTAGATAGGGAAATGGGTAGATTGGATGTGACAGATACTGATAGGGAAGTCAGTAATACCTGGGACAGACATAAGTCTATAATGAGAAGTATGTAAGATGAGTATTGTATTAGATAGGGAAATGGGTAGACTGGATGGACAGATACTGATAGGGAAGTCAGTAATACCTGGGACAGACATAAGTCTATAGTGAGAAGTATGTAAGATGAGTATTGTATTAGATAGTGAAATGGGTAGACTGGATGGGACAGATACTGAGAGGGAAGTCAGTAATACCTGGGACAGACATAAGTCTATAGTGAAAAGTATGTAACACTGAGTATTGTATTAGATAGGGAAATGGGTAGACTGGATGGGACAGATACTGATAGGGAAGTCAGTAATACCTGGGACAGACGTAAGTCTATAGTGAGAAGTGTGTAAGACTGAGTATTGTATTAGATAGGGAAATGGATAGACTGGATGGGACAGATACTGATAGGGAAGTCAGTAATACCTGGGACAGACATAAGTCTATAGTGAGAAGTATGTAAGACTGAGTATTGTATTAGATAGGGAAATGGGTAGACTGGATGGGACAGATACTGATAGGGAAGTCAGTAATACCTGGGACAGACATAAGTGTATAGTGAGAAGTATATAAGATGAGTATTGTATTATATAGGGAAATGGGTAGACTGGATAAGACAGATACTGATAGGGAAGTCAGTAATACCTGGGACAGACATAAGTCTATAGTGAGAAGTGTGTAAGATGAGTATTGTATTAGATAGGGAAATGGGTAGACTGGATGGGACAGATACTGATAGGGAAGTCAGTAATACCTGGGACAGACATAAGTCTATAGTGAGACGTATGTAAGATGAGTATTGTATTAGATAGGGAAATGGGTAGACTGGATGGGACAGATACTGATAGGAAAGTCAGTAATACCTGGGACAGACATAAGTCTATAGTGAGAAGTATGTAAGATGAGTATTGTATTAGATAGGGAAATGGGTAGACTGGATGGACAGATACTGATAGGGAAGTCAGTAATACCTGGGACAGACATAAGTCTATAGTGAGAAGTATGTAAGATGAGTATTGTATTAGATAGGGAAATGGGTAGACTGGATGGACAGATACTGATAGGGAAGTCAGTAATACCTGGGACAGACATAAGTCTATAGTGAGAAGTATGTAAGATGAGTATTGTTTTAGATAGGGAAATGGGTAGACTGGATGGGACAGATACTGATAGGGAAGTCAGTAATACCTGGGACAGACATAAGTCTATAGTGAGAAGTATGTAACACTGAGTATTGTATTAGATAGGGAAATGGGTAGACTGGATGGACAGATACTGATAGGGAAGTCAGTAATACCTGGGACAGACATAAGTCTATAGTGAGAAGTATGTAAGATGAGTATTGTATTAGATAGGGAAATGGGTAGACTGGATGGGACAGATACTGACAGGGAAGTCAGTAATACCTGGGACAGACATAAGTCTATAGTGAGAAGTATTTAAGATTAGTATTGTATTAGATAGGGAAATGGGTAGACTGGATGGACAGATACTGATAGGGAAGTCAGTAATACCTGGGACAGACATAAGTCTATAGTGAGAAGTATGTAAGATGAGTATTGTATTAGATAGGGAAATGGGTAGACTGGATGGGACAGATACTGACAGGGAAGTCAGTAATACCTGGGACAGACATAAGTCTATAGTGAGAAGTATGTAAGATGAGTATTGTATTAGATAGTGAAATGGGTAGACTGGATGGGACAGATACTGAGAGGGAAGTCAGTAATACCTGGGACAGACATAAGTCTATAGTGAAAAGTATGTAACACTGAGTATTGTATTAGATAGGGAAATGGGTAGACTGGATGGGACAGATACTGATAGGGAAGTCAGTAATACCTGGGACAGACATAAGTCTATAGTAAGAAGTATGTAATTTTAGAGATTTTTATAACAAACTATTAGAATCCCTTTAAAGGAGCAGAACACTTTTATAATGGAAAAATATACAATGTAATTATTTTCTATCATAGTAAAACATGGGCACAATAATCACCCACCCACTGATACCTGTGCAGTAATCCCCCATCCACTGATACCCATGCAGTAATCACCCATCCCCTGATCCCTGTGCAGTAATCACCCACCCACTGATCCCCGTGCAGTAATCACCCATCCCCTGATCCCTGTGCAGTAATCACCCACCCACTGATCCCCATGTAGTAATCACCCACCCACTGATCCCCATGCAGTAATCACCCATCCCCTGATCCCTGTGCAGTAATCACCCATCCCCTGATCCCCATGCAGTAATCACCCCTCCCCTGATCCCTGTGCAGTAATCACCCATCCCCTGATCCCCATGCAGTAATCACCCTCCACTGATCCATATGCAGTAATCACCCACCCACTGATCCCTGTGCAGTAATCACCCTCCACTGATCCCTGTGCAGTAATCACCCACCCACTGATCCCTGTGCAGTAATCACCCACCCACTGATCCCTGTGCAGTAATCACCCATCCCC
Source organism: Rhinophrynus dorsalis (assembly GCA_037306005.1). Lineage (NCBI taxonomy): Eukaryota > Metazoa > Chordata > Amphibia > Anura > Rhinophrynidae > Rhinophrynus > Rhinophrynus dorsalis. The sequence goes on along the minus strand of CM074720.1, from coordinate 5,353,999 downwards.
TGATCCCTGTGCAGTAATCACCCACCCACTGATCCCCATGTAGTAATCACCCACCCACTGATTCCCATGCAGTAATCACCCATCCCCTGATCCCTGTGCAGTAATCACCCATCCCCTGATCGCCGTGCAGTAATCACCCCTCCCCTGATCCCTGTGTAGTAATCACCCATCTCCTGATCCCCATGCAGTAATCACCCTCCACTGATCCCCATGTAGTAATCACCCACCCACTGATCCCTATGCAGAAATCACCCTCCACTGATCCCCGTGTAGTAATCACCCTCCACTGATCTCCGTGCAGTAATCACCCCTCCCCTGATCCCCGTGTAGTAATCACCAACCCACTAATCCCCATGCAGTAATCACCCCTCCCCTGATCCCCGTGCAGTAATCACCCTCCCCTGATCCGCATCTAGTAATCACCCACCCACTGATCCCCATGCAGTAATCACCCATCCACTGATCCCCGTGCAGTAATCACCCATCCCCTGATCCCTGTGCAGTAATCACCCACCCACTGATCCCTGTGCAGTAATCACCCCTCCCCTGATCCCCATGTAGTAATGACTCACCCACTGATCCCCATGCAGTAATCACCCATCCACTGATCCCCGTGCAGTAATCACCCATCCCCTGATCCCTGTGCAGTAATCACCCACCCACTGATCACCATGCAGTAATCACCCCTCCCCTAATCCCTGTGCAGTAATCACCCACCCACTGATCCCCGTGTAGAAGTCACCCACCCACTGATCCCCATGCACTAATCACCCCTCCACTGATCCCCGTGTAGTAATCACCCACCCATTGATCCCCGTGTAGTAATCACCCACCCACTGATCCCTGTGCAGTAATCACCCCTCCCCTGATCCCCATGCAGTAATCACCCATCTCCTGATCCCCGTGCAGTAATCACCCCTCCCCTGATCCCCATGCAGTAATCACCCATCTCCTGATCCCCGTGCAGTAATCACCCCCCCACTGATCCCCGTGTAGTAGTCACCCACCCACTGATCCCCATGCAGTAATCACCCCTCCACTGATCCCCATGTAGTAATCACCCACCCACTGATCCCCGTGTAGTAATCACCCACCCACTGATCCCTGTGCAGTATTCACCCACCCACTGATTCCCGTGCAGTAATCACCCACCCACTGATCCCCGTGTAGTAATCACCCATCCACTGATCCTCATCCAGTAATTACCCATCCCCTGATCCCTTTGCAGTAATCACCCCTCTCCTGATCCCTTTGCAGTAATCACCCATCCCACTGATCCCTGTGCAGTAATCACCCACCCACTGATCCCCGTGCAGTAATCACCCATCCCCTGATCCCCGTGCAGTAATCACCCACCCACTGATCCCTGTGCAGTAATCACCCAACCCCTGATCCCTGTGCAGTAATCACCCACCCACTGATCCCCGTGCAGTAATCACCCATCCCCTAATCCCTATGCAGTAATCACCCATCTCCTGATCCCCGTGCAGTAATCACCCACCCACTGATCCCTGTGCAGTAATCACCCACCCACTGATACCTGTGCAGTATCAGTGCAGTAATCACCCACCCACTGATCCCTGTGCAGTAATCACCCATCCCCTGATCCCTGTACAGTAATCACCTCTCCCCTGATCTCCGTGCAGTAATCACCCATCCCCTGATCCCTGTGCAGTAATCACCCACCCACTGATCCCCGTGCAGTAATCACCCATCCCCTGATCCCTGTGCAGTAATCACCCATCCCCTGATCCCCGTGCAGTAATCACCCATCCCCTGATCCCTGTGCAGTAATCATCCACCCACTGATCCCCGTGCAGTAATCACCCATCCCCTGATCCCTGTGCAGTAATCACCCCTCCTCTGATCCCTGTGCAGTAATCACCCATCCACTGAACCCCGTGCAGTAATCACCCATCCCCTGATCCCCGTGCAGTAATCACCCACCCACTGATCCCTGTGCAGTAATCACCCATCCCCTGATCCCTGTGCAGTAATCACCCCCCCCACTGATCCCTGTGCAGTAATCACCCACCCACTGATCCCTGTGCAGTAATCACCCATCCACTGATCCCCGTGCAGTAATCACCCATCCACTGATCCCCGTGCAGTAATCACCCATCCACTGATCCCCATGCAGTAATCACCCACCCACTGATCCCTGTGCAGTTATCACCCACCCACTGATCCCTGTGCAGTAATCACCCATCCCCTGATCCCTGTGTAGTAATCGCCCATCCCCTGATCCCCGTGCAGTGATCACCCATCCCCTGATCCCTGTGCAGTAATCACCCATTCCCTGATCGCCGTGCAGTAATCACCCCTCCCCTGATCCCTGTGCAGTAATCACCCATCTCCTGATCCCCATGCAGTAATCACCCTCCACTGATCCCCATGTAGTAATCACCCACCCACTGATCCCTATGCAGAAATCACCCTCCACTGATCCCCGTGTAGTAATCACCCTCCACTGATCTCCGTGCAGTAATCACCCCTCCCCTGATCCCCGTGTAGTAATCACCAACCCACTAATCCCCATGCAGTAATCACCCCTCCCCTGATCCCCGTGCAGTAATCACCCTCCCCTGATCCGCATCTAGTAATCACCCACCCACTGATCCCCATGCAGTAATCACCCATCCACTGATCCCCGTGCAGTAATCACCCATCCCCTGATCCCTGTGCAGTAATCACCCACCCACTGATCCCTGTGCAGTAATCACCCCTCCCCTGATCCCCATGTAGTAATGACTCACCCACTGATCCCCATGCAGTAATCACCCATCCACTGATCCCCGTGCAGTAATCACCCATCCCCTGATCCCTGTGCAGTAATCACCCACCCACTGATCACCATGCAGTAATCACCCCTCCCCTAATCCCTGTGCAGTAATCACCCACCCACTGATCCCCGTGTAGAAGTCACCCACCCACTGATCCCCATGCACTAATCACCCCTCCACTGATCCCCGTGTAGTAATCACCCACCCATTGATCCCCGTGTAGTAATCACCCACCCACTGATCCCTGTGCAGTAATCACCCCTCCCCTGATCCCCATGCAGTAATCACCCATCTCCTGATCCCCGTGCAGTAATCACCCCTCCCCTGATCCCCATGCAGTAATCACCCATCTCCTGATCCCCGTGCAGTAATCACCCCCCCACTGATCCCCGTGTAGTAGTCACCCACCCACTGATCCCCATGCAGTAATCACCCCTCCACTGATCCCCATGTAGTAATCACCCACCCACTGATCCCCGTGTAGTAATCACCCACCCACTGATCCCTGTGCAGTATTCACCCACCCACTGATTCCCGTGCAGTAATCACCCACCCACTGATCCCCGTGTAGTAATCACCCATCCACTGATCCTCATCCAGTAATTACCCATCCCCTGATCCCTTTGCAGTAATCACCCCTCTCCTGATCCCTTTGCAGTAATCACCCATCCCACTGATCCCTGTGCAGTAATCACCCACCCACTGATCCCCGTGCAGTAATCACCCATCCCCTGATCCCCGTGCAGTAATCACCCACCCACTGATCCCTGTGCAGTAATCACCCAACCCCTGATCCCTGTGCAGTAATCACCCACCCACTAATCCCCGTGCAGTAATCACCCATCCCCTGATCCCTATGCAGTAATCACCCATCTCCTGATCCCCGTGCAGTAATCACCCACTCACTGATCCCTGTGCAGTAATCACCCACCCACTGATACCTGTGCAGTATCAGTGCAGTAATCACCCACCCACTGATCCCTGTGCAGTAATCACCCATCCCCTGATCCCTGTACAGTAATCACCTCTCCCCTGATCTCCGTGCAGTAATCACCCATCCCCTGATCCCTGTGCAGTAATCACCCACCCACTGATCCCCGTGCAGTAATCACCCATCCCCTGATCCCTGTGCAGTAATCACCCATCCCCTGATCCCCGTGCAGTAATCACCCATCCCCTGATCCCTGTGCAGTAATCATCCACCCACTGATCCCCGTGCAGTAATCACCCATCCCCTGATCCCTGTGCAGTAATCACCCCTCCTCTGATCCCTGTGCAGTAATCACCCATCCACTGATCCCCGTGAAGTAATCACCCATCCCCTGATCCCCGTGCAGTAATCACCCACCCACTGATCCCTGTGCAGTAATCACCCATCCCCTGATCCCTGTGCAGTAATCACCCCCCCCACTGATCCCTGTGCAGTAATCACCCACCCACTGATCCCTGTGCAGTAATCACCCATCCACTGATCCCCGTGCAGTAATCACCCATCCACTGATCCCCGTGCAGTAATCACCCATCCACTGATCCCCATGCAGTAATCACCCACCCACTGATCCCTGTGCAGTTATCACCCACCCACTGATCCCTGTGCAGTAATCACCCATCCCCTGATCCCTGTGTAGTAATCGCCCATCCCCTGATCCCCGTGCAGTGATCACCCATCCCCTGATCCCTGTGCAGTAATCACCCCCCCACTGATCCCTGTGCAGTAATCACCCACCCACTGATCCCCATGCAGTAATCACCCACCCACTGATCCCCGTGCAGTAATCACCCATCCACTGATCCCTGTGCAGTAATCACCCCCCCACTGATCCCTGTGCAGTAATCACCCACCCACTGATCCCCGTGCAGTAATCACCTATCCCTTGATCCTTGTGCAGTAATCACCCACCCACTGATCCCCATACAGTAATCACCCATCCCCTGATCCCTGTGCAGTAATCATCCACCCACTGATCCCCGTGCAGTTATCACCCATCCCCTGATCCCTGTGCAGTAATTAACCCTCCCCTGATCCCTGTGCAGTAATCACCCATCCCCTGATCCCTGTGCAGTAATCACCCACCCACTGATCCCTGTGCAGTAATCACCCCTCCCCTGATCCCTGTGCAGTAATCACCCACCCACTGATCCCTGTGCAGTAATCACCCACCCACTGATCCCTGTGCAGTAATCACCCACCCACTGATCCCTGTACAGTAATCGCCCATCCCCTGATCCCCGTGCTGTGATCACCCATCCTCTGATCCCTGTGCAGTAATCACCCCCCCACTGATCCCTGTGCAGTAATCACCCACCCACTGATCCCTGTACAGTAATCACCCACCCACTGATCCCTGTGCAGTAATCACCCCTCCCCTGATCCCCGTGCAGTAATCACCCCTCCCCTGATCCGCATCTAGTAATCACCCACCCACTGATCCCCATGCAGTAATCACCCATCCACTGATCCCCGTGCAGTAATCACCCATCCCCTGATCCCTGTGCAGTAATCACCCACCCACTGATCCCTGTGCAGTAATCACCCCTCCCCTGATCCCCATGTAGTAATGACTCACCCACTGATCCCCATGCAGTAATCACCCATCCACTGATCCCCGTGCAGTAATCACCCATCCCCTGATCCGTGTGCAGTAATCACCCACCCACTGATCACCATGCAGTAATCACCCCTCCCCTAATCCCTGTGCAGTAATCACCCACCCACTGATCCCCGTGTAGAAGTCACCCACCCACTGATCCCCATGCACTAATCACCCCTCCACTGATCCCCGTGTAGTAATCACCCACCCATTGATCCCCGTGTAGTAATCACCCACCCACTGATCCCTGTGCAGTAATCACCCCTCCCCTGATCCCCATGCAGTAATCACCCATCTCCTGATCCCTGTGCAGTAATCACCCCTCCCCTGATCCCCATGCAGTAATCACCCATCTCCTGATCCCCGTGCAGTAATCACCCCCCCACTGATCCCCGTGTAGTAGTCACCCACCCACTGATCCCCATGCAGTAATCACCCCTCCACTGATCCCCGTGTAGTAATCACCCACCCACTGATCCCTGTGCAGTATTCACCCACCCACTGATTTCCGTGCAGTAATCACCCACCCACTGATCCCCGTGTAGTAATCACCCATCCACTTATCCTCATCCAGTAATTACCCATCCCCTGATCCCTTTGCAGTAATCACCCCTCTCCTGATCCCTTTGCAGTAATCACCCATCCCACTGATCCCTGTGCAGTAATCACCCACCCACTGATCCCCGTGCAGTAATCACCCATCCCCTGATCCCCGTGCAGTAATCACCCACCCACTGATCCCTGTGCAGTAATCACCCAACCCCTGATCCCTGTGCAGTAATCACCCACCCACTGATCCCCGTGCAGTAATCACCCATCCCCTGATCCCTATGCAGTAATCACCCATCTCCTGGTCCCCGTGCAGTAATCACCCACCCACTGATCCCTGTGCAGTAATCACCCACCCACTGATACCTGTGCAGTATCAGTGCAGTAATCACCCACCCACTGATCCCTGTGCAGTAATCACCCATCCCCTGATCCCTGTACAGTAATCACCTCTCCCCTGATCTCCGTGCAGTAATCACCCATCCCCTGATCCCTGTGCAGTAATCACCCACCCACTGATCCCCGTGCAGTAATCACCCATCCCCTGATCCCTGTGCAGTAATCACCCATCCCCTGATCCCCGTGCAGTAATCACCCATCCCCTGATCCCTGTGCAGTAATCATCCACCCACTGATCCCCGTGCAGTAATCACCCATCCCCTGATCCCTGTGCAGTAATCACCCCTCCCCTGATCCCTGTGCAGTAATCACCCATCCACTGATCCCCGTGCAGTAATCACCCACCCACTGATCCCTGTGCAGTAATCACCCATCCCCTGATCCCTGTGCAGTAATCACCCCCCCACTAATCCCTGTGCAGTAATCACCCACCCACTGATCCCTGTGCAGTAATCACCCATCCACTGATCCCCGTGCAGTAATCACCCATCCACTGATCCCCGTGCAGTAATCACCCCTCTCCTGATCCCCGTGCAGTAATCACCCATCCACTGATCCCCATGCAGTAATCACCCACCCACTGATCCCTGTGCAGTTATCACCCACCCACTGATCCCTGTGCAGTAATCACCCATCCCCTGATCCCTGTGTAGTAATCGCCCATCCCCTGATCCCCGTGCAGTGATCACCCATCCCCTGATCCCTGTGCAGTAATCACCCCCCCACTGATCCCTGTGCAGTAATCACCCACCCACTGATCCCCGTGCAGTAATCACCCATCCACTGATCCCTGTGCAGTAATCACCCCCCACTGATCCCTGTGCAGTAATCACCCCTCCCCTGATCCCCATGCAGTAATCACCCATCTCCTGATCCCCGTGCAGTAATCACCCCTCCCCTGATCCCCATGCAGTAATCACCCATCTCCTGATCCCCGTGCAGTAATCACCTCCCCACTGATCCCCGTGTAGTAGTCACCCACCCACTGATCCCCATGCAGTAATCACCCCTCCACTGATCCCCGTGTAGTAATCACCCACCCACTGATCCCCGTGTAGTAATCACCCACCCACTGATCCCTGTGCAGTATTCACCCACCCACTGATTCCCGTGCAGTAATCACCCACCCACTGATCCCCGTGTAGTAATCACCCATCCACTGATCCTCATCCAGTAATTACCCATCCCCTGATCCCTTTGCAGTAATCACCCCTCTCCTGATCCCTTTGCAGTAATCACCCATCCCACTGATCCGTGCAGTAATCACCCACCCACTGATCCCCGTGCAGTAATCACCCATCCCCTGATCCCCGTGCAGTAATCACCCACCCACTGATCCCTGTGCAGTAATCACCCAACCCCTGATCCCTGTGCAGTAATCACCCACCCACTGATCCCCGTGCAGTAATCACCCATCCCCTGATCCCTATGCAGTAATCACCCATCTCCTGATCCCCGTGCAGTAATCACCCACCCACTGATCCCTGTGCAGTAATCACCCACCCACTGATACCTGTGCAGTATCAGTGCAGTAATCACCCACCCACTGATCCCTGTGCAGTAATCACCCATCCCCTGATCCCTGTACAGTAATCACCTCTCCCCTGATCTCCGTGCAGTAATCACCCATCCCCTGATCCCTGTGCAGTAATCACCCACCCACTGATCCCCGTGCAGTAATCACCCATCCCCTGATCCCTGTGCAGTAATCACCCATCCCCTGATCCCCGTGCAGTAATCACCCATCCCCTGATCCCTGTGCAGTAATCATCCACCCACTGATCCCCGTGCAGTAATCACCCATCCCCTGATCCCTGTGCAGTAATCACCCCTCCCCTGATCCCTGTGCAGTAATCACCCATCCACTGATCCCCGTGCAGTAATCACCCACCCACTGATCCCTGTGCAGTAATCACCCATCCCCTGATCCCTGTGCAGTAATCACCCCCCCACTGATCCCTGTGCAGTAATCACCCACCCACTGATCCCTGTGCAGTAATCACCCATCCACTGATCCCCGTGCAGTAATCACCCATCCACTGATCCCCGTGCAGTAATCACCCCTCTCCTGATCCCCGTGCAGTAATCACCCATCCACTGATCCCCATGCAGTAATCACCCACCCACTGATCCCTGTGCAGTTATCACCCACCCACTGATCCCTGTGCAGTAATCACCCATCCCCTGATCCCTGTGTAGTAATCGCCCATCCCCTGATCCCCGTGCAGTGATCACCCATCCCCTGATCCCTGTGCAGTAATCACCCCCCCACTGATCCCTGTGCAGTAATCACCCACCCACTGATCCCCGTGCAGTAATCACCCATCCACTGATCCCTGTGCAGTAATCACCCCCCACTGATCCCTGTGCAGTAATCACCCACCCACTGATCCCCGTGCAGTAATCACCTATCCCTTGATCCTTGTGCAGTAATCACCCACCCACTGATCCCCATACAGTAATCACCCATCCCCTGATCCCTGTGCAGTAATCATCCACCCACTGATCCCCGTGCAGTAATCACCCATCCCCTGATCCCTGTGCAGTAATCAACCCTCCCCTGATCCCTGTGCAGTAATTACCCATCCCCTGAACCCTGTGCAGTAATCACCCACCCACTGATCCCTGTGCAGTAATCACCCCTCCCCTGATCCCTGTGCAGTAATCACCCACCCACTGATCACTGTGCAGTAATCACCCACCCACTGATCCCTGTGCAGTAATCACCCTCCACTGATCCCTGTGCAGTAATCACCCACCCACTGATCCCTGTGCAGTAATCACCCACCCACTGATCCCTGTGCAGTAATCACCCATCCACTGATCCCTGTGCAGTAATCACCCACCCACTGATCCCCATGTAGTAATCACCCACCCACTGATTCCCATGCAGTAATCACCCATCCCCTGATCCCTGTGCAGTAATCACCCATCCCCTGATCGCCGTGCAGTAATCACCCCTCCCCTGATCCCTGTGCAGTAATCACCCATCTCCTGATCCCCATGCAGTAATCACCCTCCACTGATCCCCATGTAGTAATCACCCACCCACTGATCCCTATGCAGAAATCACCCTCCACTGATCCCCGTGTAGTAATCACCCTCCACTGATCTCCGTGCAGTAATCACCCCTCCCCTGATCCCCGTGTAGTAATCACCAACCCACTAATCCCCATGCAGTAATCACCCCTCCCCTGATCCCCGTGCAGTAATCACCCCTCCCCTGATCCCCGTGCAGTAATCACCCCTCCCCTGATCCCCATGTAGTAATGACTCACCCACTGATCCCCATGCAGTAATCACCCATCCACTGATCCCCGTGCAGTAATCACCCATCCCCTGATCCCTGTGCAGTAATCACCCACCCACTGATCACCATGCAGTAATCACCCCTCCCCTAATCCCTGTGCAGTAATCACCCACCCACTGATCCCCGTGTAGAAGTCACCCACCCACTGATCCCCATGCACTAATCACCCCTCCACTGATCCCCGTGTAGTAATCACCCACCCATTGATCCCCGTGTAGTAATCACCCACCCACTGATCCCTGTGCAGTAATCACCCCTCCCCTGATCCCCATGCAGTAATCACCCATCTCCTGATCCCCGTGCAGTAATCACCCCTCCCCTGATCCCCATGCAGTAATCACCCATCTCCTGATCCCCGTGCAGTAATCACCCCCCCACTGATCCCCGTGTAGTAGTCACCCACCCACTGATCCCCATGCAGTAATCACCCCTCCACTGATCCCCATGTAGTAATCACCCACCCACTGATCCCCGTGTAGTAATCACCCACCCACTGATCCCTGTGCAGTATTCACCCACCCACTGATTCCCGTGCAGTAATCACCCACCCACTGATCCCCGTGTAGTAATCACCCATCCACTGATCCTCATCCAGTAATTACCCATCCCCTGATCCCTTTGCAGTAATCACCCCTCTCCTGATCCCTTTGCAGTAATCACCCATCCCACTGATCCCTGTGCAGTAATCACCCACCCACTGATCCCCGTGCAGTAATCACCCATCCCCTGATCCCCGTGCAGTAATCACCCACCCACTGATCCCTGTGCAGTAATCACCCAACCCCTGATCCCTGTGCAGTAATCACCCACCCACTGATCCCCGTGCAGTAATCACCCATCCCCTGATCCCTATGCAGTAATCACCCATCTCCTGATCCCCGTGCAGTAATCACCCACCCACTGATCCCCGTGCAGTAATCACCCATCCCCTGATCCCCGTGCAGTAATCACCCACCCACTGATCCCTGTGCAGTAATCACCCAACCCCTGATCCCTGTGCAGTAATCACCCACCCACTGATCCCCGTGCAGTAATCACCCATCCCCTGATCCCTATGCAGTAATCACCCATCTCCTGATCCCCGTGCAGTAATCACCCACCCACTGATCCCTGTGCAGTAATCACCCACCCACTGATACCTGTGCAGTATCAGTGCAGTAATCACCCACCCACTGATCCCTGTGCAGTAATCACCCATCCCCTGATCCCTGTACAGTAATCACCTCTCCCCTGATCTCCGTGCAGTAATCACCCATCCCCTGATCCCTGTGCAGTAATCACCCACCCACTGATCCCCGTGCAGTAATCACCCATCCCCTGATCCCTGTGCAGTAATCACCCATCCCCTGATCCCCGTGCAGTAATCACCCATCCCCTGATCCCTGTGCAGTAATCATCCACCCACTGATCCCCGTGCAGTAATCACCCATCCCCTGATCCCTGTGCAGTAATCACCCCTCCTCTGATCCCTGTGCAGTAATCACCCATCCACTGATCCCCGTGCAGTAATCACCCATCCCCTGATCCCTGTGCAGTAATCACCCACCCACTGATCCCTGTGCAGTAATCACCCCCCCCACTGATCCCTGTGCAGTAATCACCCACCCACTGATCCCCGTGCAGTAATCACCCCTCTCCTGATCCCCGTGCAGTAATCACCCATCCACTGATCCCCATGCAGTAATCACCCACCCACTGATCCCTGTGCAGTTATCATCCACCCACTGATCCCTGTGCAGTAATCACCCATCCCCTGATCCCTGTGTAGTAATCGCCCATCCCCTGATCCCCGTGCAGTGATCACCCATCCCCTGATCCCTGTGCAGTAATCACCCCCCCACTGATCCCTGTGCAGTAATCACCCACCCACTGATCCCCGTGCAGTAATCACCCATCCACTGATCCTGTGCAGTAATCACCCCCCCACTGATCCCTGTGCAGTAATCACCCCTCCCCTGATCCCCATGCAGTAATCACCCATCTCCTGATCCCCGTGCAGTAATCACCCCTCCCCTGATCCCCATGCAGTAATCACCCATCTCCTGATCCCCGTGCAGTAATCACCCCCCCACTGATCCCCGTGTAGTAGTCACCCACCCACTGATCCCCATGCAGTAATCACCCCTCCACTGATCCCCGTGTAGTAATCACCCACCCACTGATCCCCGTGTAGTAATCACCCACCCACTGATCCCTGTGCAGTATTCACCCACCCACTGATTCCCGTGCAGTAATCACCCACCCACTGATCCCCGTGTAGTAATCACCCATCCACTGATCCTCATCCAGTAATTACCCATCCCCTGATCCCTTTGCAGTAATCACCCCTCTCCTGATCCCTTTGCAGTAATCACCCATCCCACTGATCCCTGTGCAGTAATCACCCACCCACTGATCCCCGTGCAGTAATCACCCATCCCCTGATCCCCGTGCAGTAATCACCCACCCACTGATCCCTGTGCAGTAATCACCCAACCCCTGATCCCTGTGCAGTAATCACCCACCCACTGATCCCCGTGCAGTAATCACCCATCCCCTGATCCCTATGCAGTAATCACCCATCTCCTGATCCCCGTGCAGTAATCACCCACCCACTGATCCCTGTGCAGTAATCACCCACCCACTGATACCTGTGCAGTATCAGTGCAGTAATCACCCACCCACTGATCCCTGTGCAGTAATCACCCATCCCCTGATCCCTGTACAGTAATCACCTCTCCCCTGATCTCCGTGCAGTAATCACCCATCCCCTGATCCCTGTGCAGTAATCACCCACCCACTGATCCCCGTGCAGTAATCACCCATCCCCTGATCCCTGTGCAGTAATCACCCATCCCCTGATCCCCGTGCAGTAATCACCCATCCCCTGATCCCTGTGCAGTAATCATCCACCCACTGATCCCCGTGCAGTAATCACCCATCCCCTGATCCCTGTGCAGTAATCACCCCTCCCCTGATCCCTGTGCAGTAATCACCCATCCACTGATCCCCGTGCAGTAATCACCCACCCACTGATCCCTGTGCAGTAATCACCCATCCCCTGATCCCTGTGCAGTAATCACCCCCCCCACTGATCCCTGTGCAGTAATCACCCACCCACTGATCCCTGTGCAGTAATCACCCATCCACTGATCCCCGTGCAGTAATCACCCATCCACTGATCCCCGTGCAGTAATCACCCCTCTCCTGATCCCCGTGCAGTAATCACCCATCCACTGATCCCCATGCAGTAATCACCCACCCACTGATCCCTGTGCAGTTATCACCCACCCACTGATCCCTGTGCAGTAATCACCCATCCCCTGATCCCTGTGTAGTAATCGCCCATCCCCTGATCCCCGTGCAGTGATCACCCATCCCCTGATCCCTGTGCAGTAATCACCCCCCCACTGATCCCTGTGCAGTAATCACCCACCCACTGATCCCCGTGCAGTAATCACCCATCCACTGATCCCTGTGCAGTAATCACCCCCCACTGATCCCTGTGCAGTAATCACCCACCCACTGATCCCCGTGCAGTAATCACCTATCCCTTGATCCTTGTGCAGTAATCACCCACCCACTGATCCCCATACAGTAATCACCCATCCCCTGATCCCTGTGCAGTAATCATCCACCCACTGATCCCCGTGCAGTAATCACCCATCCCCTGATCCCTGTGCAGTAATCAACCCTCCCCTGATCCCTGTGCAGTAATTACCCATCCCCTGATCCCTGTGCAGTAATCACCCACCCACTGATCCCTGTGCAGTAATCACCCCTCCCCTGATCCCTGTGCAGTAATCACCCACCCACTGATCCCTGTGCAGTAATCACCCACCCACTGATCCCTGTGCAGTAATCGCCCATCCCCTGATCCCCGTGCTGTGATCACCCATCCCCTGATCCCTGTGCAGTAATCACCCCCCCACTGATCCCTGTGCAGTAATCACCCACCCACTGATCCCTGTACAGTAATCACCCACCCACTGATCCCTGTGCAGTAATCACCCATCTCCTGATCCCTGTGCAGTAATCACCCCTCCACTGATCCCCATGCAGTAATCACCCACCCACTGATCCCTGTGCAGTAATCACCCACCTCTGATCCCTGTGCAGTAATCACCCACCCACTGATCCCTGTGCAGTAATCACCCATCCCCTGATCCCCGTGCAGTAATCACCCACCCACTGATCCCCGTGCAGTAATCACCCACCCACTGATCCCTGTGCAGTAATCACCCACCCACTGATCCCTGTGCAGTAATCACCCCTCCCCTGATCCCCATGCAGTAATCACCCACCCACTGATCACCGTGCAGTAATCACCCACCCACTGATCCCCGTGCAGTAATCACCCACCCACTGATCCCCGTGCAGTAATCACCCACCCACTGATCCCCGTGCAGTAATCACCCCTCCCCTGATCCCCATGCAGTAATCACCCACCCACTGATCCCTGTGCAGTAATCACCCACCCACTGATCCCTGTGCAGTAATCACCCACCCACTGATCCCTGTGCAGTAATCGCCCATCCCCTGATCCCCGTGCTGTGATCACCCATCCCCTGATCCCTGTGCAGTAATCACCCCCCCACTGATCCCTGTGCAGTAATCACCCACCCACTGATCCCTGTACAGTAATCACCCACCCACTGATCCCTGTGCAGTAATCACCCATCTCCTGATCCCTGTGCAGTAATCACCCCTCCACTGATCCCCATGCAGTAATCACCCACCCACTGATCCCTGTGCAGTAATCACCCACCCCTGATCCCTGTGCAGTAATCACCCACCCACTGATCCCTGTGCAGTAATCACCCTCCACTGATCCCTGTGCAGTAATCACCCACCCACTGATCCCTGTGCAGTAATCACCCACCCCTGATCCCTGTGCAGTAATCACCCACCCCTGATCCCTGTGCAGTAATCACCCACCCACTGATCCCTGTGCAGTAATCACCCATCCCCTGATCCCCGTGCAGTAATCACCCACCCACTGATCCCCGTGCAGTAATCACCCACCCACTGATCCCTGTGCAGTAATCACCCACCCACTGATCCCTGTGCAGTAATCACCCCTCCCCTGATCCCCATGCAGTAATCACCCACCCACTGATCACCGTGCAGTAATCACCCCTCCCCTGATCCCTGTGCAGTAATCACCCACCCACTGATCCCTGTGCAGTAATCACCCACCCACTGATCCGTGTACAGTAATCACCCCTCCCCTGATCCCTGTGCAGTAATCACCCACCCACTGATCCCTGTGCAGTAATCACCCACCCACTGATCCCTGTGCAGTAATCACCCATCCCCTGATCCCTGTGCAGTAATCACCCACCCACTGATCCCTGTGCAGTAATCACCCACCCACGGATCCCTGTGCAGTAATCACCCATCCCCTGATCCCTGTGCAGTAATCACCCCTCCCCTGATCCCTGTGCAGTAATCACCCACCCACTGATCCCTGTGCAGTAATCACCCACCCACTGATCCCTGTGCAGTAATCACCCATCCCCTGATCCCTGTGCAGTAATCACCCACCCACTGATCCCTGTGCAGTAATCACCCATCCCCTGATCCCTGTGCAGTAATCACCCATCCCCTGATCCCTGTGCAGTAATCACCCATCCCCTGATCCCTGTGCAGTAATCACCCACCCACTGATCCCTGTACACTAATCACCCACCCACTGATCCCTGTGCAGTAATCACCCATCCCCTGATCCCTGTGCAGTAATCACCCACCCACTGATCCCCATGCAGTAATCACCCATCCCCTGATCCCTGTGCAGTAATCACCCACCCACTGATCCCTGTGCAGTAATCACCCATCCCACTGATCCCCGTGCAGTAATCACCCATCCCCTGATCCCTGTTCAGTAATCACCCATCCCCTGATCCCTGTGCAGTAATCACCCATCCCCTGATCCCTGTGCAGTAATCACCCACCCACTGATCCCTGTGCAGTAATCACCCATCCCCTGATCCCTGTGCAGTAATCACCCACCCACTGATCCCCATGCAGAAATCACCCATCCACTGATCCCCGTGCAGTAATCACCCACCCACTGATCCCTGTGCAGTAATCACCCATCCCCTGATCCCCGTGC
Source organism: Rhinophrynus dorsalis (assembly GCA_037306005.1). Classification (NCBI taxonomy): domain Eukaryota; kingdom Metazoa; phylum Chordata; class Amphibia; order Anura; family Rhinophrynidae; genus Rhinophrynus; species Rhinophrynus dorsalis. The sequence continues at coordinate 5,338,273 of CM074720.1, read as the reverse complement.
AGTAATCACCCACCCACTGATCACCGTGCAGTAATCACCCATCCCCTGATCCCTGTGCAGTAATCACCCATCCACTGATCCCCTGCAGAAATCACCCATCCACTGATCCCCGTGCAGTAATCACCCATCCACTGATCCCCGTGCAGTAATCACCCATCCCCTGATCCCTGTGCGTAATCACCCCTCCCCTGATCCCCGTGCAGTAATCACCCACCCACTGATCACCGTGCAGTAATCACCCATCCCCTGATCCCTGTGCAGTAATCACCCACCCACTGATCCCCATACAGTAATCACCCATCCCCTGATCCCCGTGCAGTAATTACCCACCCACTGATCCCCGTGCAGTAATCAACCATCCCCTGATCTCTGTGCAGTAATCACCCATCCACTGATCCCTGTGCAGTAATCACCCACCCACTGATCCCTGTGCAGTAATCACCCACCCACTGATCCCTGTGCAGTAATCACCCATCCCCTGATCCCCGTGCAGTAATCACCCACCCACTGATCCCCATGCAGTAATCACCCATCCACTGATCCCCGTGCAGTAATCACCCACCCACTGATCCCCATGCAGTAATCACCCATCCACTGATCCCCGTGCAGTAATCACCCACCCACTGATCCCTGTGCAGTAATCACCCATCCCCTGATCCCCGTGCAGTAATCACCCACCCACTGATCCCCATGCAGTAATCACCCATCCACTGATCCCCGTGCAGTAATCACCCACCCACTGATCCCTGTGCAGTAATCACCCACCCACTGATCCCCATGCAGTAATCACCCATCCACTGATCCCCGTGAGGTAATCACCCACCCACTGATCCCTGTGCAGTAATCACCCACCCACTGATCCCTGTGCAGTAATCACCCCTCCACTGATCCCCATGCAGTAATCACCCCTCCCCTGATCCCTGTGCAGTAATCACCCACCCACTGATCCCCGTGCAGTAATCACCCATTTCCTTCTACATGAAATAACCCATAGCTTTCTATTGGGATCTCAGAGTAACACTCACACCACTCCCTGCAGAAATGCTATATAAATGGAGTGGCCAATTTCCCAGATATAAATAGAGTACAAACGAGAACAATCTGCTATTTTCCACTATTTCCATGACAAGGAAAAGTGTATTTGTGGTTGGTGAGAGCGTTTTCAGTATCTTGTAGAGACAAATTGTGCAATCCTCAGACTTAGGGCCATATTCATCAAGTAAGAGGTCCAATACATGGATTAACAACTGCACCATGAAAACGAATTACCCAAGTTATCCAAATGCCCATTAATTTAACTCTTTGAGCACAGGAGCAGTGTAGGATTAGTTGAAAAAAGTGGGTTTGCCCTGAAAACTGTGGATTAGGGCAGGAGTGGGCAAAATGAGTGTGGATTGGCAGAGTTACCAGGGAATTCACCCCAAGAATAACGCCTCATTTAAGGTGACCATGTATCCCCTAACATCAGAGATGCTTATGAACATTTCCCTCTGCAGGACTGAGCGGGGGTCAGTGGAACCCTGCAGTGTGTGTGATGTATACATGTCTCTGATTTATAGTGATAGGAGATCGGCGGAACCCTGCAGTGTGTGTGATGTATACACGTCTCTGATTTATAGTGATAGGAGATCAGCGGAACCCTGCAGTGTGTGTGATGTATACATGTCCCTGATTTATAGTGATAGGAGATCAGCGGAACCCTGCAGTGTGTGTGATGTATACATGTCTCTGATTTATAGTGATAGGAGATCAGGGGAACCCTACAGTGTGTGTGATATATACACGTCTCTGATTTATAGTGATAGGAGATCAGCGGAACCCTGCAGTGTGTGTGATGTATACATGTCTCTGATTTATAGTGATAGGAGATCAGCGGAACCCTGCAGTGTGTGTGATGTATACATGTCATGATTTATAGTGATACGAGATCAGCGGAACCCTGCAGTGTGTGTGATGTATACATGTCCCTCATTTATAGTGACAGGAGATCAGAGGAACCCTGCAGTGTGTGTGATGTATACATGTCCCTGATTTATAGTGATAGGAGATCGGAGGAACCCTGCAGTGTGTGTGATGTATACACGTCCCTGATTTATAGTGATAGGAGATCGGAGGAACCCTGCAGTGTATGTGATGTATACATGTCTCTGATTTATAGTGATAGGAGAGCAGAGGAACCCTGCAGTGTGTGTGATGTATACATGTCCCTGATTTATAGTGATAGGAGATCAGGGGAACCCTGCAGTGTGTGTGATGTATACACGTCCCTGATTTATAGTGATAGGAGATCAGAGGAACCCTGCAGTGTGTGTGATGTATACATGTCTCTGATTTATAGTGATAGGAGATCAGAGGAACCCTGCAGTGTGTGTGATGTATACATGTCTCTGATTTATAGTGATACGAGATCAGAGGAACCCTGCAGTGTGTGTGATGTATACATGTCTCTGATTTATAGTGATAGGAGATCAGAGGAACCCTGCAGTGTGTGTGATGTATACACGTCCCTGATTTATAGTGATAGGAGATCAGAGGAACCCTGCAGTGTGTGTGATGTATACATGTCTCTGATTTATAGTGATAGGAGATCAGAGGAACCCTGCAGTGTGTGTGATGTATACATGTCTCTGATTTATAGTGATATGAGATCAGAGGAACCCTGCAGTGTGTGTGATGTATACATGTCTCTGATTTATAGTGATAGGAGATCAGAGGAACCCTGCAGTGTGTGTGATGTATACATGTCTCTGATTTATAGTGATAGGAGATCAGCAGAACCCTGCAGTGTGTGTGATGTATACACGTCCCTGATTTATAGTGATAGGAGATCAGAGGAACCCTGCAGTGTGTGTGATGTATACATGTCTCTGATTTATAGTGATAGGAGATCAGAGGAACCCTGCAGTGTGTGTGATGTATACATGTCTCTGATTTATAGTGATAGGAGATCAGCAGAACCCTGCAGTGTGTGTGATGGATACACGTCCCTGATTTATAGTGATAGGAGATCAGAGGAACCCTGCAGTGTGTGTGATGTATACATGTCTCTGATTTATAGTGATAGGAGATCAGCAGAACCCTGCAGTGTGTGTGATGTATACATGTCTCTGATTTATAGTGATACGAGATCAGAGGAACCCTGCAGTGTGTGTGATGTATACATGTCTCTGATTTATAGTGATAGGAGATCAGAGGAACCCTGCAGTGTGTGTGATGTATACATGTCTCTGATTTATAGTGATAGGAGATCAGCAGAACCCTGCAGTGTGTGTGATGTATACACGTCCCTGATTTATAGTGATAGGAGATCAGAGGAACCCTGCAGTGTGTGTGATGTATACACGTCCCTGATTTATAGTGATAGGAGATCAGAGGAACCCTGCAGTGTGTGTGATGTATACATGTCTCTGATTTATAGTGATAGGAGATCAGCAGAACCCTGCAGTGTGTGTGATGTATACACGTCCCTGATTTATAGTGATACGAGATCAGAGGAACCCTGCAGTGTGTGTGATGTATACATGTCCCTGATTTATAGTGATAGGAGATCAGAGGAACCCTGCAGTGTGTGTGATGTATACACGTCTCTGATTTATAGTGATAGGAGATCAGCGGAACCCTGCAGTGTGTGTGATGTATACATGTCCCTGATTTATAGTGATAGGAGATCAGCGGAACCCTGCAGTGTGTGTGATGTATACATGTCTCTGATTTATAGTGATAGGAGATCAGGGGAACCCTACAGTGTGTGTGATATATACACGTCTCTGATTTATAGTGATAGGAGATCAGCGGAACCCTGCAGTGTGTGTGATGTATACATGTCTCTGATTTATAGTGATAGGAGATCAGCGGAACCCTGCAGTGTGTGTGATGTATACATGTCTCTGATTTATAGTGATAGGAGATCAGAGGAACCCTGCAGTGTGTGTGATGTATACATGTCATGATTTATAGTGATACGAGATCAGAGGAACCCTGCAGTGTGTGTGATGTATACATGTCCCTGATTTATAGTGACAGGAGATCAGAGGAACCCTGCAGTGTGTGTGATGTATACATGTCCCTGATTTATAGTGATAGGAGATTGGAGGAACCCTGCAGTGTGTGTGATGTATACACGTCCCTGATTTATAGTGATAGGAGATCGGAGGAACCCTGCAGTGTATGTGATGTATACATGTCTCTGATTTATAGTGATAGGAGAGCAGAGGAACCCTGCAGTGTGTGTGATGTATACATGTCCCTGATTTATAGTGATAGGAGATCAGGGGAACCCTGCAGTGTGTGTGATGTATACACGTCCCTGATTTATAGTGATAGGAGATCAGAGGAACCCTGCAGTGTGTGTGATGTATACATGTCTCTGATTTATAGTGATAGGAGATCAGAGGAACCCTGCAGTGTGTGTGATGTATACATGTCTCTGATTTATAGTGATAGGAGATCAGCAGAACCCTGCAGTGTGTGTGATGTATACACGTCCCTGATTTATAGTGATAGGAGATCAGAGGAACCCTGCAGTGTGTGTGATGTATACATGTCTCTGATTTATAGTGATAGGAGATCAGAGGAACCCTGCAGTGTGTGTGATGTATACATGTCTCTGATTTATAGTGATAGGAGATCAGCAGAACCCTGCAGTGTGTGTGATGGATACACGTCCCTGATTTATAGTGATAGGAGATCAGAGGAACCCTGCAGTGTGTGTGATGTATACATGTCTCTGATTTATAGTGATAGGAGATCAGCAGAACCCTGCAGTGTGTGTGATGTATACATGTCTCTGATTTATAGTGATACGAGATCAGAGGAACCCTGCAGTGTGTGTGATGTATACATGTCTCTGATTTATAGTGATAGGAGATCAGAGGAACCCTGCAGTGTGTGTGATGTATACATGTCTCTGATTTATAGTGATAGGAGATCAGCAGAACCCTGCAGTGTGTGTGATGGATACACGTCCCTGATTTATAGTGATAGGAGATCAGAGGAACCCTGCAGTGTGTGTGATGTATACATGTCTCTGATTTATAGTGATAGGAGATCAGCAGAACCCTGCAGTGTGTGTGATGTATACACGTATCTGATTTATAGTGATAGGAGATCAGAGGAACCCTGCAGTGTGTGTGTGATGTATACACGTCTCTGATTTATAGTGATACGAGATCAGAGGAACCCTGCAGTGTGTGTGATGTATACATGTCTCTGATTTATAGTGATAGGAGATCAGAGGAACCCTGCAGTGTGTGTGTGATGTATACACGTCTCTGATTTATAGTGATACGAGATCAGAGGAACCCTGCAGTGTGTGTGATGTATACATGTCTCTGATTTATAGTGATAGGAGATCAGAGGAACCCTGCAGTGTGTGTGATGTATACATGTCTCTGATTTATAGTGATAGGAGATCAGCAGAACCCTGCAGTGTGTGTGATGTATACACGTCCCTGATTTATAGTGATAGGAGATCAGAGGAACCCTGCAGTGTGTGTGATGTATACATGTCTCTGATTTATAGTGATAGGAGATCAGAGGAACCCTGCAGTGTGTGTGATGTATACATGTCTCTGATTTATAGTGATAGGAGATCAGCAGAACCCTGCAGTGTGTGTGATGTATACATGTCTGTGATTTATAGTGATAGGAGATCAGAGGAACCCTGCAGTGTGTGTGATGTATACACGTCTCTGATTTATAGTGATACGAGATCAGAGGAACCCTGCAGTGTGTGTGATGTATACATGTCTCTGATTTATAGTGATAGGAGATCAGAGGAACCCTGCAGTGTGTGTGTGATGTATACACGTCCCTGATTTATAGTGATAGGAGATCAGAGGAACCCTGCAGTGTGTGTGATGTATACATGTCTCTGATTTATAGTGATAGGAGATCAGCAGAACCCTGCAGTGTGTGTGATGTATACACGTCCCTGATTTATAGTGATACGAGATCAGAGGAACCCTGCAGTGTGTGTGATGTATACATGTCCCTGATTTATAGTGATAGGAGATCAGAGGAACCCTGCAGTGTGTGTGATGTATACACGTCCCTGATTTATAGTGATACGAGATCAGAGGAACCCTGCAGTGTGTGTGATGTATACATGTCTCTGATTTATAGTGATAGGAGATCAGCAGAACCCTGCAGTGTGTGTGATGTATACATGTCCCTGATTTATAGTGATAGGAGATCAGCGGAACCCTGCAGTGTGTGTGATGTATACACGTCCCTGATTTATAGTGATACTAGCAACGTGGGATGGCGTTGCCCGTCATGTTATGACCATTGGGCGCACGTGTGTGAAATGCAGACACACTGATAAACACAGACATATGCAACATACAGGCAGACACATACCATACATCCTAAGTGTCCCTCTTTAGGAGGGACAGTCCCTCTTTGAGGGCCAAATCCCTCTGTCCCTCTTTCCCACCCTGTTGTCCCTCTTTTTAGGAGGTCAGACTGTGTGCAGGGCCAGCTCCACCTATAGGCGAGGTAGGCGCCGGCCTAGGGCGCACACTTACTGGGGGCGTGGGCATGCAGCGGAGAAGAGCTGCACCCGCACACACCACGCCGGGAACCACAACACAGTCAGGTCTGTGTTGCTACAGCGCTCCCTCATTGGGGCGGATCTTTAGTAATGCAGAGCGCGCTGGGAGTCATGATCTCCCGCCGCGCTCTGCATTACTGAAGAGAAGACTGAGGGGGCATAGTGGAGCTGAGGGGGCAAGTTGGAGCGGATGTGGGGCAAAGTGGAGATGATGGGGGCAAGTTGGAGCTGTTAGGGGAAAGCTGGAGCTGAGGGGGCATAGTGGAGCTGGTGGGGGCAAGTTGGAGCTGAGGGGGGGCAAAGTGGAGCTGAAGGGGGGCAAGTTGGAGCAGATGGGGGGGCAAGTTGGAGCGGATGGGGGGCATAGTGGAGCTGGTGGGGGCAAGTTGGAGCTGGTGGGGGCAAGTTGGAGCGGATGGGGGGTAAGTTGGAGCGGATGGGGGGCAAAGTGGAGCTGATGGTGGCAAGTCACACTGATCAACACAGACATATGCAACATACAGGCAGACACATACCATACATCCCAAGTGTCCCTCTTTAGGCGGGACAGTCCCTCTTTGAGGGCCAAAGCCCTCTGTCCCTCTTTCCCACCCTGTTGTCCCTCTTTTTAGGAGGTCACACTGTATGCAGGGCCAGCTCCACCTATAGGCGACGTAGGCGCCGGTCTAGGGCGCACACGTACTGGGGGCGCGGGCATGCATTGGAGACAGGGGCGGACTGACCATCGGGCATTCGGTCAAAGACCGAGGGCCCGTGACCGAAGGTGGCCTGCCGCCGCCGCCACTTCCAGAGCTGCTCAGCAGCTCTCATACAACGGCCGCCGGCGCGCCGTTCTAGTAATACAGAGAGCTGGGAGATGACATCATCTCCCAGCCTCTGCATTACTAGAGGCGCGCGGGACATTGCAGTGCTGAGCCACGCCGCTAGACCACCAGGGACTGCAGGTAGGGGCATGGTGGAGATGAAGGGGGGTATTGTGGAGATGAAGGAGCAATGTGGAGACGGGTGCATTGTGGAGATGGGGGCATTGAGGAAGGGGCAATGTGGGGATGAAGGGGGTATTGTGGAAGGGGGTATTGTGGAAGGGGGCATTGTGGAGATGAAGGGGGCATTGTGGAAGGGGCATTGTGGAGATGAAGGGGGCATTGTGGAGATGAAGGGGGCAATATTGTGGAAATGAGATCAAGGGGGCATTGTGGAGAGAAGGGGGCAATGTGGAGAGAAGGGGGTATTGTGGAGATAAGGGGGCATTGTGGAGATAAGGGGCAATGTGGAGATAAGGGGGCAATGTGGAGATGAGATGAAGGGGGCAATGTGGAGATAGGGGGCATTGTGGAGAGAAGGGGGCATTGTGGCGATGAGATCAAGGGGGCATTGTGGAGAGAAGGGGGCATTGTGGCGATGAGATCAAAGTGGAGAGAAGGGGGCATTGTGGAGATGAGAGGGCATTGTGGAGATGAGAGGGCATTGTGGAGATGAGATGAAGGGGGCAATGTGGAGATAGGGGGCATTGTGAGAGAAGGGGGCATTGTGGCAATGAGATCAAGGGGGCATTGTGGAGAGAAGGGGGCATTGTGGAGAGAAGGGGGCAATGTGGAGATAGGGGGCATTGTGGAGATGAGATTAAGGGGGCAATGTGGAGAGAAGGGGGCATTGTGGCGATGAGATCAAGGGGGCATTGTGGCGATGAGATCAAGGGGGCATTGTGGAGAGAAGGGGGCATTGTGGCGATGAGATCAAGGGGGCATTGTGGAGAGAAGGGGGCATTGTGGCGATGAGATCAAGGGGGCATTGTGGAGATGGCGGCATTGTGGAGGTGGAAGGGGCATTGTGGAGGTGGAAGGGGCATTGTGGAGATTTCTGCAGGGGGCCCAGACCTCTTTTTGGACCAGGGGCCCTGGATCCTGTCAGTCCGCCCCTGATTGGAGAAGAGCTGCGCCCGCACACACACCACGTCGGGAACCACAACACAGTCAGGTCTGTGTTGCTACAGCGCTCCCTCATCTGGTCGGATCTTTAGTAATGCAGAGCGTGCTGGGAGTCATGATCTCCCGCCGCGCTCTGCATTACTGAAGAGAAGACTGCGCGGGACCTACAGGTATGTGATGGGGGGCAAGTTGGAGCTGAGGGGGCATAGTGGAGCTGAGGGGGCAAGATGGAGCGGATGTGGGGCAAAGTGGAGATGATGGGGGCAAGTTGGAGCTGTTAGGGGAAAGCTGGAGCTGAGGGGGCATAGTGGAGCTGGTGGGGGCAAGTTGGAGCTGATGGGGGCAAAGTGGAGAGGATGAGGGTCAAAGTGGAGCTGAGGGGGGGCAAGTTGGAGCTGAGGGGGGCAAAGTGGAGCAGAAGGGGGGGCAAAGTGGAGCGGATGGGGGGCAAGTTGGAGCGGATGGGGGGCATAGTGGAGCTGGTGGGGGCAAGTTGGAGCTGGTGGGGGTAAGTTGGAGCGGATGGGGGGCAAGTTGAAGCGGATGGGGGCAAAGTGGAGCTGATGGGGGTAAGTTGGAGAGGATGGGGGTCAAAGTGGAGCTGATGGTGGCAAGTTGGAGCTGATGGTGGCAAAGTGGAGCTGGTGGGCCAAAGTGAAGCTGATAAGGGGCAAGTTGGAGCTGGTGGGGGGCATCTCTTACAGGCATCTCCAGACCAGGGGCAGAGTGGCTCAGGGGGCAGAGAGAGGATAATCATGAAAAGAGGTTGGGTATAAGTAGGCAGGGTATAAAGGGGTGGGACACAAGGGGCAGAGCGAAATGGACGACAAAATTAGGTTTTGCCTAGGGTGGCAAAAATCCTTGCACCAGCCCTGACTGTGTGGTGTGTATTACTTTGCTCTACAGCAATAAAGCAATAAACTTCAGTATATGTGTGTATACATTAGTCTGTGCAAATAAAATACTTTGGTCTTGAACTAAATCATTTATTCAGTTACATAAATAAACAGTAATAGGTCATGAAATAACCTAAAAATTCTTACTAATGCCCCGCCCACCAGCCACACCCCCAATAATATCACCTAAAACTAACGTGTCCCTCTTTGGCCATGTGAAATGTTGGGAGGTATGCACATACACACAGTGAGCGGCAGAAACATGCAAAAGACATGCACATACACAGACACACTGGAGATGCACACATGGACACATATATGTAACACAGATGTACACAAACACACACGCAACATATATGAGCAGAAACACATACACTCATGAGTTGTGCACCCCTCTGGCAGTCAAAGGGTTAAGATATAGAGAGGCATGTCAGAGTTAAATAGCAGTGGGAAGTGTATTCATACCTGGGAACATTGACTTGTGGAGTCCCTAGAGGGGACTGATGTGGTGCTGATGTGGAGAGACAAATGGGGCAATCTGGGTTAAAAGGGGGCGGGGCTTAATCGCGAGCAGGGGGCGGGGCTTAACATAAATGTGGAAAAGTGTTAGTAATAGGCTGGGGAAGGAGGAGAAGTGGGAGAGGAATGCAAGTGTACAGTGTGAGGGGTTTGAACACACTCCCTGAGGGGTAAAACTTGATACACAACCCTGTGGCAGTCAGTGGGTTAAGTGTGAATCTGATGGCTGTCTGTCCTGTGTCTTGCATGGCAAATGATGACAGTGAAGAAGTAATTGAGCAATGAGGGCCTACCTTAACCCTTTGAGTGCCATTTTGTTCCCCTGGTGCTGCACTACAGGTCCTGCTGAGGCCACTGGGAGTCAGGGTGAGTGACTGTGTGTGTGTCTGCCATATTTATTTCTGGCTTTGTGTGTGTATGTGGTGCTGTGTGTGTGAGTGGGAGCATGTGTGTTTGGTGCTGTGTGAGTGGGGCATGTGTGTGTGTGGTGGTCTGTGTGTGTGAGTGGGGCAAGTGTGTGTGTTTGTGTGGTGCTGTGTGAGTGGGGCATGTGTGTGAGTGGGGCATGTGTGTGTGTGGTTGTCTGTGTGTGTGAGTGGGGCAAGTGTGTGTGAGTGGGGCATGTGTGTGTGTGTGTGGTGCTGTGTGACTGAGGCATGTGTGTGTTTGTCTGTGGTGTAGGAGCAAGTGGCGGCCATATTGTTTTTTTCTGACTTTGATAGTGGTGGGCGGGCTGCATAGTGGGGGCGGGCCAACTCCCTGCATGATTGAATCACCCAATAGGAGTAGTAACTCCTGCTTTATGCCTCCCCTGGGTGTGTTTTGGCAGGCACAAAGTCTTCTTTTATATATATAGACGAGATCAGGGAACCCTGCAGTGTGTGTGATATATACATGTCCCTGATTTATAGTGATAGGAGATCAGCGGAACCCTGCAGTGTGTGTGATGTATACATGTCTCTGATTTATAGTGATACTAGATCAGAGGAACCCTGCAGTGTGTGTGATGTATACACGTCCCTGATTTATAGTGATAGGAGATCAGCGGAACCCTGCAGTCTGTGTGATGTATACATGTCTCTGATTTATAGTGATAGGAGATCAGGGGAACCCTACAGTGTGTGTTATGTATACATGTATCTGATTTATAGTGATAGGAGATCAGTGGAACCCTGCAGTGTGTGTGATGTATACATGTCCCTGATTTATAGTAATACGAGATCAGAGGAACCCTGCAGTGTGTGTGATGTATACATGTCTCTGATTTATAGTGATAGGAGATCAGAGGAACCCTGCAGTGTGTGTGATGTATACACGTCCCTGATTTATAGTGATAGATCAGCAGAACCCTGCAGTGTGTGTGATGTATACATGTCCCTGATTTATAGTGATAGGAGATCAGCGGAACCCTGCAGTGTGTGTGATGTATACACGTCCCTGATTTATAGTGATACGAGATCAGGGGAACCCTGCAGTGTGTGTGATATATACATGTCCATGATTTATAGTGATAGGAGATCAGCGGAACCCTGCAGTGTGTGTGATGTATACATGTCTCTGATTTATACTGATACTAGATCAGCAGAACCCTGCAGTGTGTGTGATGTATACACGTCCCTGATTTATAGTGATAGGAGATCAGCGGAACCCTGCAGTGTGTGTGATGTATACACGTCCCTGATTTATAGTGATAGGAGATCAGCGGAACCCTGCAGTGTGTGTGATGTATACATGTCTCTGATTTATAGTGATAGGAGATCAGGGGAACCCTACAGTGTGTGTTATGTATACATGTCTCTGATTTATAGTGATAGGAGATCAGCAGAACCCTGCAGTGTGTGTGATGTATACATGTCCCTGATTTATAGTGATAGGAGATCAGGGGAACCCTACAGTGTGTGTTATGTATACATGTCTCTGATTTATAGTGATACGAGATTAGAGGAACCCTGCAGTGTGTGTGATGTATACATGTCTCTGATTTATAGTGATAGGAGATCAGCGGAACCCTGCAGTTTGTGTGATGTATACACGTCCTTGATTTATAGTGATTGGAGATCAGCGGAACCCTGCAGTGTGTGTGATGTATACACGTCTCTGATTTATAGTGATAGGAGATCAGCGTAACCCTGCAGTGTGTGTGATGTATACATGTCTCTGATTTATAGTGATAGGAGATCGGCGGAACCCTGCAGTGTGTGTGATGTATACACGTCCCTAATTTATAGTGATAGGAGATCAGAGGAACCCTGCAGTGTGTGTGATGTATACATGTCTCTGATTTATAGTGATACGAGATCAGCGGAAACCTGCAGTGTGTGTGATGTATACATGTCTCTGATTTATAGTGATAGGAGATCAGCGGAACCCTGCAGTGTGTGTGATGTATACATGTCTCTGATTTATAGTGATACGAGATCAGAGGAACCCTGCAGTGTGTGTGATGTATACACGTCCCTGATTTATAGTGATAGGAGATCGGCGGAACCCTGCAGTGTGTGTGATGTATACATGTCCCTGATTTATAGTGATAGGAGATCAGAGGAACCCTGTAGTGTGTGTGATGTATACACGTCTCTGATTTATACTGATACGAGATCAGAGGAACCCTGCAGTGTGTGTGATGTATACACGTCCCTGATTTATAGTGATAGGAGATCAGAGGAACCCTGCAGTGTGTGTGATGTATACACGTCCCTGATTTATAGTGATAGGAGATCAGAGGAACCCTGCAGTGTGTGTGATGTATACACGTCTCTGATTTATACTGATAGGAGATCAGAGGAACCCTGCAGTGTGTGTGATGTATACACGTCCCTGATTTATAGTGATAGGAGATCAGAGGAACCCTGCAGTGTGTGTGATGTATACATGTCTCTGATTTATAGTGATAGGAGATCAGCGGAACCCTGCAGTGTGTGTGATGTATACATGTCTCTGATTTATAGTGATCGGAGATCAGCGGAACCCTGCAGTGTGTGTGATGTATACATGTCTCTGATTTATAGTGATACGAGATCAGCGGAAACCTGCAGTGTGTGTGATGTGTACATGTCTCTGATTTATAGTGATAGGAGATCAGCGGAACCCTGCAGTGTGTGTGATGTATACATGTCTCTGATTTATAGTGATACGAGATCAGAGGAACCCTGCAGTGTGTGTGATGTATACACGTCCCTGATTTATAGTGATAGGAGATCGGCGGAACCCTGCAGTGTGTGTGATGTATACATGTCCCTGATTTATAGTGATAGGAGATCAGAGGAACCCTGTAGTGTGTGTGATGTATACACGTCTCTGATTTATACTGATACGAGATCAGAGGAACCCTGCAGTGTGTGTGATGTATACACGTCCCTGATTTATAGTGATAGGAGATCAGAGGAACCCTGCAGTGTGTGTGATGTATACACGTCCCTGATTTATAGTGATAGGAGATCAGAGGAACCCTGCAGTGTGTGTGATGTATACACGTCTCTGATTTATACTGATAGGAGATCAGAGGAACCCTGCAGTGTGTGTGATGTATACACGTCCCTGATTTATAGTGATAGGAGATCAGAGGAACCCTGCAGTGTGTGTGATGTATACACGTCTCTGATTTATACTGATAGGAGATCAGAGGAACCCTGCAGTGTGTGTGATGTATACACGTCTCTGATTTATAGTGATAGGAGATAAGAGGAACCCTGCAGTGGGTGTGATGTATACACGTCTCTGATTTATAGTGATAGGAGATCAGAGGAACCCTGCAGTGTGTGTGATGTATACATGTCTCTGATTTATAGTGATAGGAGATCAGGGGAACCCTGCAGTGTGTGTGATGTATACATGTCTCTGATTTATAGTGATAGGAGATAAGAGGAACCCTGCAGTGTGTGTGTGATGTATACATGTCTCTGATTTATAGTGATAGGAGATCAGGGGAACCCTGCAGTGTGTGTGATGTATACATGTCCCTGATTTATAGTGATAGGAGATCGGCGGAACCCTGCAGTGTGTGTGATGTATACATGTCCCTGATTTATAGTGATAGGAGATCAGAGGAACCCTGTAGTGTGTGTGATGTATACATGTCTCTGATTTATAGTGATAGGAGATCAGAAGAACCCTGCAGTGTGTGTGATGTATACGTGTCCCTGATTTATAGTGATAGGAGATCAGAGGAACCCTGCAGTGTGTGTGATGTATACGTGTCCCTGATTTATAGTGATAGGAGATCAAAGGAACCCTGCAGTGTGTGTGATGTATACATGTCCCTGATTTACAGTGATAGGAGATCAGAGGAACCCTGCAGTGTGTGTGATGTATACATGTCTCTGATTTATAGTGATAGGAGATCAGGGGAACCCTGCAGTGTGTGTGATGTATACACGTCCCTGATTTACAGTGATAGGAGATCAGAGGAACCCTGCAGTGTGTGTGATGTATACACGTCCCTGATTTACAGTGATAGGAGATCAGGGGAACCCTGCAGTGTGTGTGATGTATACACGTCCCTGATTTATAGTGATAGGAGATCAGAGGAACCCTGCAGTGTGTGTGATGTATACACGTCTCTGATTTATAGTGATAGGAGATCAGAGGAACCCTGCAGTGTGTGTGATGTATACACGTCTCTGATTTATAGTGATAGGAGATCAGAGGAACCCTGCAGTGTGTGTGATGTATACACGTCTCTGATTTATAGTGATAGGAGATCAGAGGAACCCTGCAGTGTGTGTGATGTATACATGTCTCTGATTTATAGTGATAGGAGATCAGAGGAACCCTGCAGTGTGTGTGATGTATACGTGTCTCTGATTTATAGTGATAGGAGATCAGAGGAACCCTGCAGTGTGTGTGATGTATACATGCCCCTGATTTATAGTGACAGGAGATCAGCGGAACCCTGCAGTGTGTGTGATGTATACATGTCCCTGATTTATAGTGATATGAGATCAGAGGAACCCTGCAGTGTGTGTGATGTATACATGTCTCTGATTTATAGTGATAGGAGATCAGAGGAACCCTGCAGTGTGTGTGATGTATACATGTCCCTGATTTATAGTGATATGAGATCAGAGGAAACCTGCAGTGTGTGTGATGTATACATGCCCCTGATTTATAGTGATAGGAGATCAGCGGAACCCTGCAGTGTGTGTGATGTATACATGTCTCTGATTTATAGTGATACGAGATCAGAGGAACCCTGCAGTGTGTGTGATGTATACACGTCTCTGATTTATAGTGATAGGAGATCAGAGGAACCCTGCAGTGTGTGTGATGTATACATGTCTCTGATTTATAGTGATAGGAGATCAGAGGAACCCTGCAGTGTGTGTGATGTATACATGTCCCTGATTTATAGTGATAGGAGATCAGGGGAACCCTGCAGTGTATGTGATGTATACATGTCTCTGATTTATATTGATACGAGATCAGCGGAACCCTGCAGTGTGTGTGATATATACATGTCTCTGATTTATAGTGATAGGAGATCAGGGGAACCCTTCAGTGTATGTGATGTATACATGTCTCTGATTTATAGTGATAGGAGATCAGGGGAACCCTGCAGTGTGTGTGATGTATACATGTCTCTGATTTATATTGATACGAGATCAGGGGAACCCTGCAGTGTGTGATGTATACATGTCTCTGATTTATACTGATAGGAGATCAGGGGAACCCTGCAGTGTGTGTGATGTATACATGTCCCTGATTTACAGTGATAGGAGATCAGAGGAACCCTGCAGTGTGTGTGATGTATACATGTCTCTGATTTATAGTGACAGGAGATCAGCGGAACCCTGCAGTGTGTGTGATGTATACACGTCCCTGATTTATAGTGATACGAGATCAGGGGAACCCTGCAGTGTGTGATGTATACATGTCTCTGATTTATAGTGATACGAGATCAGGGGAACCCTGCAGTGTGTGATGTATACATGTCTCTGATTTATAGTGATAGGAGATCAGGGGAACCCTGCAGTGTGTGTGATGTATACATGTCTCTGATTTATAGTGATACGAGATCAGGGGAACCCTGCAGTGTGTGATGTATACATGTCTCTGATTTATAGTGATACGAGATCAGGGGAACCCTGCAGTGTGTGATGTATACATGTCTCTGATTTATAGTGATATGAGATCAGAGGAACCCTGCAGTGTGTGTGATGTATACATGTCTCTGATTTATAGTGATAGGAGATCAGCGGAACCCTGCAGTGTGTGTGATATATACATGTCTCTGATTTATAGTGATAGGAGATCGGCGGAACCCTGCAGTGTGTGTGATATATACATGTCTCTGATTTATAGTGATAGGAGATCAGAGGAACCCTGCAGTGTGTGTGATGTATACATGTCTCTGATTTATAGTGACAGGAGATCAGCGGATCCCTGCAGTGTGTGTGATGTATACATGTCTCTGATTTATAGTGATAGGAGATCAGAGGAACCCTGCAGTGTGTGTGATGTATACATGTCCCTGATTTATAGTGATAGGAGATCAGAGGAACACTGCAGTGTGTGTGATGTATACATGTCCCTGATTTACAGTGATAGGAGATCAGAGGAACCCTGCAGTGTGTGTGATGTATACATTTCTCTGATTTACAGTGATAGGAGATCAGAGGAACCCTGCAGTGTGTGTGATGTATACACGTCCCTGATTTATAGTGATACTAGCAATGTGGGACGGCGTTGCCCATCATGTTATGACCATTGGGCGCACGTGTGTGAAATGCAGACACACTGATAAACACAGACATATGCAACACACAGGCAGACACATACCATACATCCCAAGTGTCCCTCTTTAGGAGGGACAGTCCCTCTTTGAGGGCCAAATCCATCTGTCCCTCTTTCCCACCCTGTTGTCCCTCTTTTTAGGAGGTCAGACTGTGTGCAGGGCAGCTCCACCTATAGGCGGCGTAGGCGCCGGCCTAGGGCGCACATGTACTGGGGGCGCGGGCATGCAGCGGAGAAGAGCTGCGCCCGCACACACACCACGCCGGGAACCACAACACAGTCAGGTCTGTGTTGCTACAGCGCTCCCTCATCTGGTCGGATCTTTAGTAATGCAGAGCGCGCTGGGAGTCATGATCTCCCGCCGCGCTCTGCATTACTGAAGAGAAGACTGCGCGGGAGCTACAGGTATGTGATGGGGGGCAAGTTGGAGCTGAGGGGGCATAGTGGAGCTGAGGGGGCAAGTTGAAGCGGATGTGGGGCAAAGTGGAATGATGGGGGCAAGTTGGAGCTGTTAGGGGAAAGCTGGAGCTGAGGGGTCATAGTGGAGCTGGTGGGGGCAAGTTGGAGCTGATGGGGGCAAAGTGGAGCGGATGAGGGTCAAAGTGGAGCTGAGGGGGGGCAAGTTGGAGCTGAGGGGGGGCAAAGTGGAGCGGATGGGGGGCAAAGTGGAGCAGATGGGGGGCAAGTTGGAGCGGATGGGGGCATAGTGGAGCTGGTGGGGGCAAGTTGGAGCTGGTGGGGGCAAGTTGGAGAGCTGGTGGGGGCAAGTTGGAGCGGATGGGGGCAAGTTGGAGCGGATGGGGGGCAAAGTGGAGCTGATAGGGGCAAAGTGGAGCTGAGGGGCCAAAGTGGAGCTGGTGGGGGCATGTTAGAGCAGATGGGGGGCAAAGTGGAGCTGGTGGGGGCACATTGGAGCGGATGGGGTGAAAGTGGAGCTGATGGGGGCAAGTTTGAGTGGATGGGGGGCAAAGTGGAGCTGATGGTGGCAAGTTGGAGCTGATGGTGGCAAAATGGAGCTGGTGGGCCAAAGTGAAGCTGATAAGGGGCAAGTTGGAGCTGGTGGGGGGCATCTCTTACAGGCATCTCCAGACCAGGGGAAGACTGGCCCAGGGGGCAGAGAGAGGATAATCATGAAAAGAGGTGGGGTATAAGTAGGCGGGGTATAAAGGGGTGGGACACAAGGGGCGGAGCGAAATGGGCGGCAAAATTAGGTTTTGCCTAGGGTGGCAAAAATCCTTGCACCAGCCCTGACTGTGTGGTGTGTATTACTTTGCTCTCCAGCAATAAAGCAATAAACTTCAGTATATGTGTTTATACATTAGTCTGTGCAAATAAAATACTTTGGTCTTGAACTAAATCATTTATTCAGTTACATAAATAGCCAGTAATAGGTCATGAAATAACCTAAAAATTCTTACTAATGCCCTGCCCACCAGCCACGCCCCAACAATATCACCTAAAACTACAGTGTCCCTCTTTGGCCATGTGAAATGTTGGGAGGTATGCACATACACACAGTGAGCGGCAGAGACATGCAAAACACATACACACAGACACACTGGAGATGGACACACATATGTAACAGAGATGGACACAAACACACATGCAACATATATGAGCAGAAGCACATGCACTCATGAGTTGTGCACCCCTCTGGCAGTCAAAGGGTTAAGATATACAGAGGCATGTCAGAGTTAAATAGCAGTGGGAAGTGTATTCATACCTGGGAACTTTGACTTGTGGAGTCCCTAGAGGGGACTGATGTGGTGCTGATGTGGAGAGACAAATGGGGCAATCTGGGATAAAAGGGGGTGGGGCTTAATCGCGAGTAGGGGGCGGGGCTTAACATAAATGTGAAAAAGTGTTAGTAATAGGCTGGGGAAGGAGGAGAAGTGGGAGGGAAATGCAAGTTTACAGTGTGAGGGGTTTGAACACACTCCCTGAGGGGTAAAACTTGATACACAACCCTGTGGCAGTCAGTGAGTTAAGTGTTAATCTGATGGCTGTCTGTCCTGTGTCTTGCATGCCAAATGATGACAGTGAAGAAATAATTGAGCAATGAGGGCCTACCTTAACCCTTTGAGTGCCATTTTGTTCTTCTGGTGCTGCACTACAGGTCCTGCTGAGGCCACTGGGAGTCAGGATGAGTGAGTGTGTGTGTCAGCCATATTTATTTCTGGCTTTTTGTGTGTCTGTGGTGCTGTGTGTGTGAGTGGGGGCTTGTCTGTTTGGTGCTGTGTGAGTGGGGCATTGTGTGTGGTGGTCTGTGTGTGTGAGTGGGGGCATGTCTGTTTGGTGCTGTGTGACTGAGGCATGTGTGTGTTTGTCTGTGGTGTAGGAGCAAGTGGCGGCCATATTGTTTTTTTCTGACTTTGATAGTGGTGGGCGGGCTGCATAGTGGGGGCGGGCCAACTCCCTGCATGATTGAATCACCCAATAGGAATAGTAACTCCTGCTTTATGCCTCCCCTGGGTGTGTTTTGGCAGGCACAAAGTCTTCTTTTATATATATAGATGAGATCGGCGGAACACTGCAGTTTGGAGAGGAGGTGGGAGAAGTAAGGTTGGAGAGGAGGTGGGAGGGAGAAGTGAGGGTGGAGAAGCGTTGGGATGGAGAAGTAAGGATGCAGAGGAGGTGGGAGGGAGAAGTGAGAGTCGAGAGGTGGTGGGAGGGAGAAGTGAGTGTGGAGAGGAGGTGGGAGTGAAAAGTGAGGGTGGAGAGGAGGTGGGAGTGAGAAGTGAGAGTGGAGAGGTGGTGGGAGAGAGAAGTGAGTGTGGAGATGAGGTGGAAGGAAGAAGTGAGTATGGAGAGGAGGTGAGAGGTAAAAGTGAGGGTGGGAGGAGGTAGGAGGGAGAAGTAAGGTTGCAGAGGAGGTAGGAGGGAGAAGTAAGGTTGGAGAGGAGGTGGGAGGGAGAAGTGAGGTAGGATGGTGGCATAGTGGCCTCTTACTGCCGTCCCAGGGTATGTCTGCCATGGACAATTAATTTGACACGAGACTCTTCTCTTTCATATATAGGATTTTTTACTATAAGCATCATGGCAGACAAGTAACATTTCCCAAAATGTCCATTCAGTTAATGGAGAGATCTCACAATCAAGGGGTTAAAAGCCAAGTTTAAAGCAGAACTATCACACAAATAAAAGTTACCCCAAATCATAATGCACATAGCGATACACATATCCATACTAGTATTATCAGGGATAGAGATACATATATCCATACTAGTATTATCAGAGATAGTGATACACATATCCATACTAGTATTATCAGGGATAGCGATACACATATCCATACTAGTATTATCAGGGATAGCGATACCCATATCCATACTACTATTATCAGGGATAGTGATACACATATCCATACTAGTATTATCAGAGATAGCGATACACATATCCATACTAGTATTATCAGGGATAGCGATACACATATCCATACTAGTATTATCAGGGATAGCGATAGACATATCCATACTAGTATTATCAGGAATAGCGAAACACATATCCATACTAGTATTATCAGGGATAGCGATACACATATCCATACTAGTATTATCAGGGATAGAGATACACGTATCCATACTAGTATTATCAGGGATAGAGATACACATATCCATACTAGTATTATCAGGGATAGCGATACACATAACCATACTAGTATTATCAGGAATAGCAATACACATATCCATACTAGTATTATCAGGAATAGCGATACACATATCCATACTAGCATTATCAGGGATAGAGATACACATATCCATACTAGTATTATCAGGAATAGCGATACACATATCCATACTAGTATTATCAGAGATAGCGATACACATATCCATACTAGTATTATCAGGGATAGCGATACACATATCCATACTAGTATTATCAGGAATAGCGATACACATATCCATACTAGTATTATCAGGGATAGTGATACACATATCCATAATAGTATTATCAGGGATAGAGATACATATATCCATACTAGTATTATCAGGGATAGCGATACACATACCCATACTAGTATTATCAGGAATAGCGATACACATATCCATACTAGTATTATCAGGGATAGCGATAGACATATCCATACTAGTATTATCAGGGATAGCGATACACATATCCATACTAGTATTATCAGGGATAGCGAAACACATATCCATACTAGTATTATCAGGGATAGTGATACACATATCCATACTAGTATTATCAGGTATAGAGATACATATATCCATACTAGTATTATCAGGGATAGTGATACACATATCCATACTAGTATTATCAGGAATAGCGATACACATATCCATACTAGTATTATTAGGGATAGTGATACACATATCCATACTAGTATTATCAGGGATAGCGATACACATATCCATACTAGTATTACCAGGGATAGCGATACACATATCCATACTAGTATTATCAGGGATAGCGATACACATATCCATACTAGCATTATCAGGGATAGAGATACACATATCCATACTAGTATTATCAGGAATAGCGATACACATATCCATACTAGTATTATCAGAGATAGCGATACACATATCCATACTAGTATTATCAGGGAAAGCGATACACATATCCATACTAGTATTATCAGGAATAGCGATACACATATCCATACTAGTATTATCAGGGATAGTGATACACATATCCATACTAGTATTATCAGGGATAGAGATACATATATCCATACTAGTATTATCAGGGATAGCGATACACATATCCATACTAGTATTACCAGGGATAGTGATACACATATCCATACTAGTATTATCAGGGATAGAGATACATATATCCATACTAGTATTATCAGGGATAGCGATACACATATCCATACTAGTATTATCAGGGATAGCGATAGACATATCCATACTAGTATTATCAGGGATAGCGATACACATATCCATACTAGTATTATCAGGGATAGCGAAACACATATCCATACTAGTATTATCAGGGATAGTGATACACATATCCATACTAGTATTATCAGGGATAGTGATACACATATCCATACTAGTATTATCAGGAATAGCGATACACATATCCATACTAGTATTATTAGGGATAGTGATACACATATCCATACTAGTATTATCAGGGATAGCGATACACATATCCATACTAGTATTACCAGGGATAGCGATACACATATCCATACTAGTATTATCAGGGATAGTGATACACATATCCATACTAGTATTATCAGGAATAGCGATACACATATCCATACTAGTATTATTAGGGATAGTGATACACATATCCATACTAGTATTATCAGGAATAGCGATACACATATCCATACTAGTATTATTAGGGATAGTGATACACATATCCATACTAGTATTATCAGGGATAGCGATACACATATCCATACTAGTATTATCAGGGATAGCGATACACATATCCATACTAGTATTACCAGTGATAGTGATACACATATCCATAATAGTATTATCAGGGATAGCGATACACATATCCGTACTAGTATTATCAGGGATAGCGATAGACATATCCATACTAGTATTATCAGGGATAGTGATAGACATATCCATACTAGTATTATCAGGGATAGCGATACACATATCCATACTAGTATTATCAGGGATAGCGATAGACATATCCATACTAGTATTATCAGGGATAGCGATAGACATATCCATACTAGTATTATCAGGGATAGCGATACACATATCCATACTAGTATTATCAGAGATAGAGATAGACATATCCATACTAGTATTATCAGGGATAGCGATAGACATATCCATACTAGTATTATCAGGGATAGAGATACACATATCCGTACTAGTATTATCAGGGATAGTGATACACATATCCATACTAGTATTATCAGAGATAGAGATAGACATATCCGTACTAGTATTATCAGGGATAGCGATAGACATATCCATACTAGTATTACCAGGGATAGCGATAGACATATCCGTACTAGTATTATCAGGGATAGTGATACACATATCCGTACTAGTATTATCAGAGATAGCGATACACATATCCGTACTAGTATTATCAGGGATAGTGATACACATATCCGTACTAGTATTATCAGAGATAGCGATACACATATCCATACTAGTATTATCAGGGATAGCGATAGACATATCCGTACTAGTATTATCAGGGATAGCGATTCACATATCTATACTAGTATTATCAGGGATAGAGATAGACATATCCATACTAGTATTATCAGAGATAGCGATAGACATATCCATACTAGTATTATCAGGGATAGCGATACACGTATCCATACTAGTATTATCAAGGATAGCGATACACATATCCATACTAGTATTATCAGGGATAGCGATAGACATATCCTTACTAGTATTATCAGGGATAGCGATACACATATCCATACTAGTATTATCAGGGATAGAGATAGACATATCCATACTAGTATTATCAGAGATAGCGATAGACATATCTATAATAGTATTATCAGGGATAGCGATACACATATCCATACTAGTATTATCAGGGATAGCGATAGACATATCCGTACTAGTATTATCAGGGATAGCGATACACATATCCGTACTAGTATTATCAGGGATAGCGATAGACATATCCATACTAGTATTATCAGGGATAGCGATACACGTATCCATACTAGTATTATCAAGGATAGCGATACACATAGCCATACTAGTATTATCAGGGATAGCGATGCACATATCCATACTAGTATTATCAGGGATAGCGATACACATATCCATACTAGTATTATCAGGGATAGAGATAGACATATCCATACTAGTATTATCAGAGATAGCGATACACATATCCATACTAGTATTATCAGGGATAGCGATAGACATATCCGTACTAGTATTATCAGGGATAGCGATACACATATCTATACTAGTATTATCAGAGATAGCGATAGACATATCCATACTAGTATTATCAGGAATAGTGATACACATATCCATACTAGTATTATCAGGGATAGCGATACACATATCCATACTAGTATTATCAGGGATAGCGATAGACATATCCATACTAGTATTATCAGGGATAGAGATACACATATCCATACTAGTATTATCAGAGATAGCGATAGACATATCCATACTAGTATTATCAGGAATAGCGATACACATATCCATACTAGTATTATCAGGGATAGCGATACACATATCCATACTAGTATTATCAGGGATAGCGATAGACATATCCATACTAGTATTATCAGGGATAGAGATACACATATCCGTACTAGTATTATCAGGGATAGTGATACACATATCCATACTAGTATTATCAGAGATAGAGATAGACATATCCGTACTAGTATTATCAGGGATAGCGATAGACATATCCATACTAGTATTACCAGGGATAGCGATAGACATATCCATACTAGTATTATCAGAGATAGCGATACACATATCCGTACTAGTATTATCAGGGATAGTGATACACATATCCGTACTAGTATTATCAGAGATAGCGATACACATATCCATACTAGTATTATCAGGGATAGCGATAGACATATCCATACTAGTATTATCAGGGATAGCGATACACATATCCATACTAGTATTATCAGGGATAGCGATAGACATATCCGTACTAGTATTATCAGGGATAGCGATTCACATATCTATACTAGTATTATCAGGGATAGAGATAGACATATCCATACTAGTATTATCAGAGATAGCGATAGACATATCCATACTAGTATTATCAGGGATAGCGATACACGTATCCATACTAGTATTATCAAGGATAGCGATACACATATCCATACTAGTATTATCAGGGATAGCGATAGACATATCCTTACTAGTATTATCAGGGATAGCGATACACATATCCATACTAGTATTATCAGGGATAGAGATAGACATATCCATACTAGTATTATCAGAGATAGCGATAGACATATCTATAATAGTATTATCAGGGATAGCGATACACATATCCATACTAGTATTATCAGGGATAGCGATAGACATATCCGTACTAGTATTATCAGGGATAGCGATACACATATCCGTACTAGTATTATCAGGGATAGCGATACACATATCCGTACTAGTATTATCAGGGATAGCGATACACATATCCATACTAGTATTATCAGGGATAGCGATAGACATATCCATACTAGTATTATCAGGGATAGCGATACACGTATCCATACTAGTATTATCAAGGATAGCGATACACATAGCCATACTAGTATTATCAGGGATAGCGATGCACATATCCATACTAGTATTATCAGGGATAGCGATACACATATCCATACTAGTATTATCAGGGATAGAGATAGACATATCCATACTAGTATTATCAGAGATAGCGATACACATATCCATACTAGTATTATCAGGGATAGCGATAGACATATCCGTACTAGTATTATCAGGGATAGCGATACACATATCTATACTAGTATTATCAGAGATAGCGATAGACATATCCATACTAGTATTATCAGGAATAGCGATACACATATCCATACTAGTATTATCAGAGATAGAGATAGACATATCCATACTAGTATTATCAGGGATAGCGATAGACATATCCATACTAGTATTATCAGGGATAGAGATACACATATCCATACTAGTATTATCAGGGATAGAGATACACATATCCATACTAGTATTATCAGAGATAGCGATAGACATATCCATACTAGTATTATCAGGAATAGCGATACACATATCCATACTAGTATTATCAGGGATAGCGATACACATATCCATACTAGTATTATCAGGGATAGCGATAGACATATCCATACTAGTATTATCAGGGATAGAGATACACATATCCGTACTAGTATTATCAGGGATAGTGATACACATATCCATACTAGTATTATCAGAGATAGAGATAGACATATCCGTACTAGTATTATCAGGGATAGCGATAGACATATCCATACTAGTATTACCAGGGATAGCGATAGACATATCCGTACTAGTATTATCAGGGATAGTGATACACATATCCATACTAGTATTATCAGAGATAGCGATACACATATCCGTACTAGTATTATTAGGGATAGTGATACACATATCCGTACTAGTATTATCAGAGATAGCGATACACATATCCGTACTAGTATTATCAGGGATAGCGATACCCATATCCATACTAGGATTATCAGGAATAGCGATACACATATCCATACTAGGATTATCAGGGATAGCGATACACATATCCATACTAGTATTATCAGGGATAGCGATACACATATCCATACTAGTATTATCAGGGATAACACCACATTTATTGATTAATCCAACTCGTTCTGAGATGGTCAGGCAGGCAGCTTGCTGTACCGGATCTGTGCACCTGCGCCATAAGTCCATGCAGCGCCTCCTAGACGAGACCAGGAAACACAGTGCAGGCGCACAGATCTCTCCTTGGCAAGATGTCTGCGCTGATGCCTTCCTGACCATCACAGAACGAGTTGGATTTGTCAGTAACGTCGGACTTATTCCTGATGGCACGAGAACAGATATGCTTATTGTTTTGCGCATAATTATTTTGGAGGGGGGGTAACATTAATTTGTGTGCTAGTTCTGCTTTAAATCAATGGGAAGTTTTATTCATCACCTACAATGCACTTGGCTCAGTCCAGAATGGCTCCACCTTTGCTTTATACATATGAGTCATTTCTGTGGTTTTCTGAAGGCGGACGGAATCATTTCTGTGCTGAAATCTGCTTTGTGCCCACGTTCTCAGGACTTTCCTCCTCTGTGTGGTGACTGCGCCCGGAACATCCACCTGGCGGCCCCCTTGGCACACCCAGAACCTGGACTCAGTCCCACTGAATTAGCCTGGACCTTCCCCATCCCGGACATGTCCTCACTGTGTGTCTGACCCTACTAATACGTCTGCATTTACTTCCCTTACTGCCCGGGAATTTCCACACAGCAGTCAACAGAAGATCCCACCATTAACCCTCTGAGAACCAGTTGGGTGTGCCATACTTTGTTCTTCAAATAGTTAATTACTGCATTCATTCTATGTTAGAGGGGGCGATGTTTATATTTTCACAAGGTATTGGTCCATATACGCCAATCAGCAGTGGAGCAGACCAACTAGACTACAGTGTTCAAATGAAAAAATCCCATTAATTTATTTATTTAAAGGGACAGTTATACTTAAAATGAAAAAATATATATTGCAGAATTTTCTCCTAAAATAAGGGCACTGCCACTGCACAGAAGAGTTTTATTCAAAGGTTACTGCAACTTGTACTTGCAGATACTGGGTGCAGTACCTCTATGGCCTGAAATGTTATGGCGGCGCTGTTGCTGCAGCAATTTATCCTTTTGAGTACTAGAGCTGTATGCAAAACATTGCAGAGCAATACACCATCCTATGGACAGCGATGGTCTGCTGGCCATAAATCTCCATAGGATGGTGTAGCAACAGCGCCACTGTACAATTTCAGGCCACTGTGATATTGCACCTAAAAAATTCAACTTTGAGGTGTAATAAGTTTTGAATAAAACACCTCTCAGCAGTGGGAATACTCTTGTTTTACTCAGGGGGATAATATATATAGTATTACTATAGTATTACTATCCCTTTAAACTAATAAAACTACATTTAAAAATACCCACGGATGCTGCCCCCCTCCTTTCCTCATGTTCCATTCCTATTTGGGATTCAGCACCTGGGCAAGAACTTTTTGAGATTGAATGCTACCACCTCCCCTGTTCCCCTCTCTCTCTCTCTCTCTCTCTCTCTCTCTCTCCCTCTATAGATATATAGATATATATATATATACTAGCAATTTGGGACGGCGTTGCCCGTCATGTAATGCAGGGAATGTTTTTTTTAAATAAATGTTATGATGGTGAAATATGGCGTAGGGTGTACGTGTCAAAAAGCTTCACACAGTGATACACAGACACATGTGCAAACACACACACATATACAGGGGGACACACAGTAGTAGACAGAGATGCATGCAACACACATACACACACACACATATACAGGGGGACACACAGTGATAGACAGAGACGCATGCAACACACATACATACACACACATGCACTGACATACACAAACAGTGACACACAGATGCAAATCAGAACACACATACATACAGTGTGAGCAGTGTAAGTAACATACCTCCCAACATTTCAAATGGCCAAAGAGGGACACTTGTGTTTTAGGTGGTGTTACTGTGGGCATGGTGTACTTTAGAGAATTTTTAACTCTTTGAGTGCCAGGGGGTAATGCATACCCCTCTGGCATACCACTCTTTGTGAAAGTGAATGATTTAGAAGAAGATGAAAGTATTTTTACACAGACTAATTTATAAGATATATACAGAAGTTTATACCCACATTACTGTGGGTTTTATTGATGTGGAGCAATCTGATACACTGGTATATACACCACACAGTGTGATCTCCTAAACAGAGGAGCAGAGGGATTTGGGTCTCAGACAGGGACTGTCCCTCCTATACCGTATAGTGCCAGTCCTTATACACAGACTGTATACTATACAGTGCCAGACCATATATAAATAGTTTGTCATACAGGCTATGCAGTGAGCTATGTACAGCATGGAGATGATTGCAGGAACTGGCACCTCTACTTACAGACAGACAGACAAACTGCTCTCTTTCTCTCTCTGTGTGCAATATATAAATACAGTCACACCCATGTCTCTGCCACTTACCAGCTCAGCTGAAGCCCTGCTCTGCACTTCCTGATCATGTCTCTGCCATTGTTCCACTTTCCCAGCTTCTCTGTGCAAGTCAGCTCCCCAGCATCCTGCCTGCTGATTGGTTAGAAATTTGCTCTCTTGTAGTAATTGGCAGGGCTGTGCAGGGTCACAGACAGGGAATGAAGAAGCTGCATACGAATGGTTTATTGTAGCAAGCCCATAACCTTGCATCTATGTGCTGGGAACCCTGATGCATTATACAGATTTGGACCATGGCCATCTAGCTGTAGCTGGAACATAGTTCCCATCATCCTCAGCTGCTCATCGTGCATGTGTGTCTCTGTATGAGTGTGTGTGTGTATATGTGTGTACGTGTCTCCCAATGTGTGGGGGGCATGTGTGTGTGTCTGTGGTGTAGAAGTGAGTGGCAGCCATTTTTTTTTAGCCTTGGATAGTGGTGGGCGGGCTGGATAGTGGGGGCAGGCCAAAAATACCTCCCAAGTGTTCCTCTTTAGGAGATATTAGGGGTTCATACCCCCAAGTGTCTCTCTTTAGGAGATATAAGGGGTTCATACCCCCAAGTGTCCATCTTTAGGAGATATTAGGGGTTCATACCCCCAAGTGTCCCTCTTTAGGAGATGTAAGGGGTGACTGTACAGGAAGTAGGAACACCCCAATTCACATATTGTATAATTATTTATATACTTAAAGGGACAAAATACGCACAGAGTAAAAGTCAGGCAATCCAACTACGCCACACCGGAGAAATAAAAATGATTTAAATAGGGATATTAACACCCTTGACAGCTGCAGAGGTCTACACCACATTGCAAAGCAACGCATTGCAGATCTATCTAGCATTTAAGGAGTTAAAAGCCACATTTAAATCAATATGAATTTTATTCACCCCCTATGGTTTTCCTCAGAATTGCACCTCTTGACATTGTTCATGTTGCCTGAAGACTGCTGGTTTATTCCACAGGTGAGGGGTAATAATTCACTCAGTTGCCTGGAAGGAGATGAGAAGTGTCACCAGTGCAGCCGGGTGAGTCCAGTCCGATCGGCTCCGGTTTATGGTGGATAAAGTCCAGCTCCTGGGGTGCAGTTCTGGTGACCCATAACCTGAATAGTCACAGAGATGCCTGGAAGGGAAGATTAAGTTAACGCTGAAGAACTTAACTAGAGGGAATCAGGAAGGCAATGGAAGGGGGAGGACTTCTGAAGGGTACCAGGTCACTTCGTTCTGTAATGGTGTATCTCTCTGCTTGTAGCATGTAATGGTATAATGCCATGCTGGTGGCTTGTAGTGGTGTATTGCTCTGATGGTGCCATGTAGTGTTGTAGTGCCTTGCTGGTGGCATGTACCGCCTTGCTGATGCCATGCAATGGGGTATTGTTCTATTGGTGATATGTAATGATTATTACTCTGTTGGTGATATGTAATGATTATTAATCTGCTGGTGATATGTAATGATTATTGTTCTATTGGTGATATATAATGATTATTACTCTGCTGGTGATATGTAATGAATAGTGCTCTGCTGGTGATATGTAATGAATAGTGCTCTGCTGGTGATATATAATGATGTATTGCTCTGCTGGTGATATGTAATGATTAGTGCTCTGCTGGTGATATGTAATGATTATTACTCTGTTGGTGATATGTAATGATGTATTGCTCTGCTGGTGATATGTAATGATTATTACTCTATTGGTGATATATAATGATTATTGCTCTGCTGGTGATATATAATGATTATTACTCTGTTGGTGATATGTAATGACGTATTGCTCTGTTGGTGATATGTAATGATTATTGCTCTGCTGGTGATATATAATGATTATTACTCTGCTGGTGATAAATAATGATTATTGCACTGCTGGTGATATATAATGATTATTACTCTGTTGGTGATATGTAATGACGTATTGCTCTGTTGGTGATATGTAATGATTATTGCTCTGCTGGTGATATATAATGATTATTACTCTGCTGGTGATAAATAATGATTATTACTCTGCTGGTGATATATAATGATTATTACTCTGCTGGTGATAAATAATGATTATTGCTCTGCTGGTGAAGGTGATATATAATTATTATTGCTCTGTTGGTGATATGTAATGATTATTATTCTGCTGGTGATATATAATGATTATTACTCTGCTGGTGATATGTAATGATTATTACTCTGCTGGTGATTGATTTATAATGATTATTACTCTGCTGGTGATGTGTAATGATTATTACTCTGCTGGTGATATATAATGATTATTACTCTGCTGGTGATATGTAATGATTATTACTCTGCTGTTGATATATAATGATTATTGCTCTGTTGGTGATATATAACGATTATTGCTCTGCTGGTGATATGTAATGATTATTACTCTGCTGGTGATGTGTAATGATTATTGCTCTGCTGGTGATATATAATGATTATTGCTCTGTTGGTGATATGTAATGATTATTACTCTGCTGGTGATATATAATGATTATTACTCTGCTGGTGATATGTAATGATTATTGCTCTGCTGGTGATATATAATGATTATTACTCTGCTGGTGATATGTAATGATTATTACTCTGCTGGTGATGTGTAATGATTATTACTCTGCTGGTGATATATAATGATTATTACTCTGCTGGTGATATGTAATGATTATTACTCTGCTGGTGATATATAATGATTATTGCTCTGCTGGTGATATGTAATGATTATTACTCTGCTGGTGATATATAATGATTATTACTCTGCTGGTGATGTGTAATGATTATTACTCTGCTGGTGATATATAATGATTATTACTCTGTTGGTGATATGTAATGATTATTACTCTGCTGGTGATATATAATGATTATTGCTCTGTTGGTGATAGATAATGATTATTACTCTGCTGGTGATATGCAATGATTATTACTCTACTGGTGATATGTAATGATTATTGCTCTGCTGGTGATATGTAATGATTATTACTCTGCTGGTGATGTGTAATGATTATTACTCTGCTGGTGTTATATAATGATTATTACTCTGCTGGTGATATATAATGATTATTGCTCTGCTGGTGATATGTAATGATTATTACTCTGCTGGTGTTATATAATGATTATTACTCTGCTGGTGATATGTAATGATAATTGCTCTGTTGGTGATATGTAATGATTATTACTCTGCTGGTGATGTGTAATGATTATTACTCTGTTGGTGATATGTAATGATTATTGCTCTATTGGTGATATATAATGATTATTACTCTGTTGGTGATATATAATGATTATTACTCTGCTGGTGATATTTAATGATTATTACTCTGCTGGTGATATGTAATGATTATTACTCTGCTGGTGATATATAATGATTATTGCTCTGCTGGTGATATATAATGATTATTACTCTGCTGGTGATATGTAATGATTATTACTCTGCTGGTGATATATAATGATTATTGCTCTGCTGGTGATATATAATGATTATTACTCTGCTGGTGATATATAATGATTATTGCTCTATTGGTGATATATAATGATTATTACTCTGCTGGTGATATTTAATGATTATTACTCTGCTGGTGATATATAATGATTATTGCTCTGCTGGTGATATATAATGATTATTACTCTGTTGGTGATATGTAATGATGTATTGCTCTATTGGTGATATATAATGATTATTACTCTGTTGGTGATATATAATGATTATTACTCTGCTGGTGATATTTAATGATTATTACTCTGCTGGTGATGTGTAATGATTATTACTCTGCTGGTGATATGTAATGATTATTGCTCTGCTGGTGATATATAATGATTATTGCTCTGCTGGTGATATATAATGATTATTACTCTGCTGGTGATATATAATGATTATTGCTCTATTGGTGATATATAATGATTATTACTCTGCTGGTGATATTTAATGATTATTACTCTGCTGGTGATATATAATGATTATTGCTCTGCTGGTGATATATAATGATTATTACTCTGTTGGTGATATGTAATGATGTATTGCTCTATTGGTGATATTTAATGATTATTACTCTGCTGGTGATATATAATGATTATTGCTCTGCTGGTGATATATAATGATTATTGCTCTATTGGTGATATGTAATGATGTATTGCTCTATTGGTGATATGTAATGATTATTACTCTGCTGGTGATATATAATGATGTATTGCTCTGCTGGTGATATTTAATGATTATTGCTCTATTGGTGATATGTAATGATTATTACTCTGCTGGTGATATATAATGATTATTGCTCTATTGGTGATATGTAATGATTATTGCTCTATTTGTGATATGTAATGATTATTACTCTGCTGGTGATATTTAATGATTATTACTCTGCTGGTGATATATAATGATTATTGCTCTGCTGGTGATATATAATGATTATTACTCTGCTGGTGATATATAATGATTATTGATCTGTTGGTGATATATAATGATTATTACTCTGCTTGTGATATGTAATGATTATTACTCTGTTGGTGATATATAATGATTATTACTCTGCTGGTGATATGTAATGATTATTACTCTGCTGGTGATATATAATGATTATTACTCTGCTGGTGATGTGTAATGATTATTACTCTGCTGGTGATATATAATGATTATTACTCTGCTGGTGATATTTAATGATTATTACTCTGCTGGTGATATATAATGATTATTGCTCTGCTGGTGATATATAATGATTATTACTCTGTTGGTGATATGTAATGATGTATTGCTCTATTGGTGATATTTAATGATTATTACTCTGCTGGTGATATATAATGATTATTGCTCTGCTGGTGATATATAATGATTATTGCTCTATTGGTGATATGTAATGATGTATTGCTCTATTGGTGATATGTAATGATTATTACTCTGCTGGTGATATATAATGATGTATTGCTCTGCTGGTGATATTTAATGATTATTGCTCTATTGGTGATATGTAATGATTATTACTCTGCTGGTGATATATAATGATTATTACTCTGCTGGTGATATATAATGATTATTGCTCTATTGGTGATATGTAATGATTATTGCTCTATTTGTGATATGTAATGATTATTACTCTGCTGGTGATATTTAATGATTATTACTCTGCTGGTGATATATAATGATTATTGCTCTGCTGGTGATATATAATGATTATTACTCTGCTGGTGATATATAATGATTATTACTCTGCTTGTGATATGTAATGATTATTACTCTGTTGGTGATATATAATGATTATTACTCTGCTGGTGATATGTAATGATTATTACTCTGCTGGTGATATATAATGATTATTGCTCTGCTGGTGATATGTAATGATTATTACTCTGCTGGTGATATATAATGATTATTACTCTGCTGGTGATGTGTAATGATTATTACTCTGCTGGTGATATATAATGATTATTACTCTGTTGGTGATATGTAATGATTATTACTCTGCTGGTGATATATAATGATTATTGCTCTGTTGGTGATAGATAATGATTATAACTCTGCTGGTGATATGCAATGATTATTACTCTACTGGTGATATGTAATGATTATTGCTCTGCTGGTGATATGTAATGATTATTACTCTGCTGGTGATGTGTAATGATTATTACTCTGCTGGTGTTATATAATGATTATTACTCTGCTGGTGATATATAATGATTATTGCTCTGCTGGTGATATGTAATGATTATTACTCTGCTGGTGTTATATAATGATTATTACTCTGCTGGTGATATGTAATGATAATTGCTCTGTTGGTGATATGTAATGATTATTACTCTGCTGGTGATGTGTAATGATTATTACTCTGTTGGTGATATGTAATGATTATTGCTCTATTGGTGATATATAATGATTATTACTCTGTTGGTGATATATAATGATTATTACTCTGCTGGTGATATTTAATGATTATTACTCTGCTGGTGATGTGTAATGATTATTACTCTGCTGGTGATATGTAATGATTATTACTCTGCTGGTGATATATAATGATTATTGCTCTGCTGGTGATATATAATGATTATTACTCTGCTGGTGATATGTAATGATTATTACTCTGCTGGTGATATATAATGATTATTGCTCTGCTGGTGATATATAATGATTATTACTCTGCTGGTGATATATAATGATTATTGCTCTATTGGTGATATATAATGATTATTACTCTGCTGGTGATATTTAATGATTATTACTCTGCTGGTGATATATAATGATTATTGCTCTGCTGGTGATATATAATGATTATTACTCTGTTGGTGATATGTAATGATGTATTGCTCTATTGGTGATATATAATGATTATTACTCTGTTGGTGATATATAATGATTATTACTCTGCTGGTGATATTTAATGATTATTACTCTGCTGGTGATGTGTAATGATTATTACTCTGCTGGTGATATGTAATGATTATTGCTCTGCTGGTGATATATAATGATTATTGCTCTGCTGGTGATATATAATGATTATTACTCTGCTGGTGATATATAATGATTATTGCTCTATTGGTGATATATAATGATTATTACTCTGCTGGTGATATTTAATGATTATTACTCTGCTGGTGATATATAATGATTATTGCTCTGCTGGTGATATATAATGATTATTACTCTGTTGGTGATATGTAATGATGTATTGCTCTATTGGTGATATTTAATGATTATTACTCTGCTGGTGATATATAATGATTATTGCTCTGCTGGTGATATATAATGATTATTGCTCTATTGGTGATATGTAATGATGTATTGCTCTATTGGTGATATGTAATGATTATTACTCTGCTGGTGATATATAATGATGTATTGCTCTGCTGGTGATATTTAATGATTATTGCTCTATTGGTGATATGTAATGATTATTACTCTGCTGGTGATATATAATGATTATTGCTCTATTGGTGATATGTAATGATTATTGCTCTATTTGTGATATGTAATGATTATTACTCTGCTGGTGATATTTAATGATTATTACTCTGCTGGTGATATATAATGATTATTGCTCTGCTGGTGATATATAATGATTATTACTCTGCTGGTGATATATAATGATTATTGATCTGTTGGTGATATATAATGATTATTACTCTGCTTGTGATATGTAATGATTATTACTCTGTTGGTGATATATAATGATTATTACTCTGCTGGTGATATGTAATGATTATTACTCTGCTGGTGATATATAATGATTATTACTCTGCTGGTGATGTGTAATGATTATTACTCTGCTGGTGATATATAATGATTATTACTCTGCTGGTGATATTTAATGATTATTACTCTGCTGGTGATATATAATGATTATTGCTCTGCTGGTGATATATAATGATTATTACTCTGTTGGTGATATGTAATGATGTATTGCTCTATTGGTGATATTTAATGATTATTACTCTGCTGGTGATATATAATGATTATTGCTCTGCTGGTGATATATAATGATTATTGCTCTATTGGTGATATGTAATGATGTATTGCTCTATTGGTGATATGTAATGATTATTACTCTGCTGGTGATATATAATGATGTATTGCTCTGCTGGTGATATTTAATGATTATTGCTCTATTGGTGATATGTAATGATTATTACTCTGCTGGTGATATATAATGATTATTACTCTGCTGGTGATATATAATGATTATTGCTCTATTGGTGATATGTAATGATTATTGCTCTATTTGTGATATGTAATGATTATTACTCTGCTGGTGATATTTAATGATTATTACTCTGCTGGTGATATATAATGATTATTGCTCTGCTGGTGATATATAATGATTATTACTCTGCTGGTGATATATAATGATTATTGATCTGTTGGTGATATATAATGATTATTACTCTGCTTGTGATATGTAATGATTATTACTCTGTTGGTGATATATAATGATTATTACTCTGCTGGTGATATGTAATGATTATTACTCTGCTGGTGATATATAATGATTATTACTCTGCTGGTGATGTGTAATGATTATTACTCTGCTGGTGATATATAATGATTATTACTCTGCTGGTGATATGTAATGATTATTACTCTGCTGGTGATATGTAATGATGTATTGCTCTGCTGGTGATATATAATGATTATTGCTGTATTGGTGATATGTAATGATTATTACTCTGCTGGTGATATGCAATGATTATTACTCTGCTGGTGATATATAATGATTATTACTCTGCTGGTGATATTTAATGATTATTACTCTGCTGGTGATATATAATGATTGATGCTCTGCTGGTGATGTGTAATGATTATTGCTCTGCTGATTACATGTATTTTGTACCACCCTGCTGATGGTATTTAATTGTGCATTACTCTGATGGTGACATATATATCTGTGTATTACTCTGTGGTGTGATGTAATGGTGTATTGCTCTGCTGGTAGCGTGTTATTATGCATTGCTTTGCTGGAGGCGTATAATAGTATATTGCTCTAATGGTGGCCTATCATGGTGTATCCCTCTGGTGGTGGCATGTAATGGTGTATTGCTCTGCTGAGCCCATGTAATATAAGGTAAATATGATCTATAGTATATTTTATCCCATTAAAATCTTTATATAGAGACCCAGAGCGCTATTCCTTTATTTTACTCTTTGGATTTTTGTCCTCTATTTTTGGATCTGTCCTCTATCTGTCCTCTATCATACGCTAGCACCTATACCTACACAACTTTCCATTTTCTCAGGTAAAAATTGCTCAAGACGATAGAGTTGCCTTAAAATCAGTTGTGCTACTGGGACGGAAGTGGAGTGGTTAAAATTCCAATTTGAATCCCCGGGAATTTGTAAAATGGTTATTTCTTAGTGAAAGAAAAGTCACAACACTAAGACACCACAATATACAAGGGAAAAAGTGACATGTATGTAGACTTTCCTGCCACAAAAGGCCTACCACACAAAGGTCTACCGCAAAAAGGTCTACCACACAATGGTCTACTGCACAATGGCCTACCACACAAAGGCCTACCACACAATGGTCTACTGCACAATGGTCTACCACACAAAGGCCTACCACACAATGGTCTACCTTGCAAAGGCCTACCGCACAATGGTCTACCACACAAAAGCCTACTGCACAAAGGTCTACCGTACAAAGGTCTACCACAAAAAGGCCTACCACACAAAGATCTACCGCAAAAAGGCCTACCACACAATGGTCTTCTGCACAATGGCCTACCACACAAAGGCCTACCACACAATGGTCTACTGCACAAAGGCCTACCGCACAAAGGCCTACTGCACAAAGGTCTACCATGCAAAGGCCTACCACACAATGGTCTACCGCACAATGGTCTACCACACAAAAGCCTACCGCACAAAGGCCTACCGTACAAAGATCTTCCACACAAAGGCCTGCCACGCAAAGGCCTACCACACAATGGTCTACTGCACAAAGGCCTAGGCCTACCGCACAAATGCCTACCACACAAGGCTCTACCACACAAAGGCCTACCACAAAAAGGCCTACCACACACTGCACAATGGCCTACCACACAAAGGCCTACAACACAAAGGCCTACAACACAATGGTCTACTGCACAATGGCCTACCACACAAACGCCTACCATACAAAGGTCTACCGCACAAAGGCCTACCGCACAAAGGCCTACCGCACAAAGGCTTACTGCACAAAGGTCTACCATGCAAAGGCCTACCACACAATGGTCTACTGCACAAAGGCCTAGGCCTACTGCGCAAAGGCCTACCACACAAAGGCCTACCACAAAAAGGCCTACCACACACTGCACGATGGCCTACCACACAAAGGCCTACTGCAAAAGGCCTACAACACAAAGGCCTACAACACAATGGTCTACTGCACAATGGCCTACCACACAAAGGCCTACCACACAATGGTCTACTGCACAATGGTCTACCACACAAAGGCCTACCACACAATGGTCTACCTTGCAAAGGCCTACCGCACAATGGTCTACCACACAAAAGCCTACTGCACAAAGGTCTACCGTACAAAGGTCTACCACAAAAAGGCCTACCACACAAAGATCTACCGCAAAAAGGCCTACCACACAATGGTCTTCTGCACAATGGCCTACCACACAAAGGCCTACCACACAATGGTCTACTGCACAAAGGCCTACCGCACAAAGGCCTACTGCACAAAGGTCTACCATGCAAAGGCCTACCACACAATGGTCTACCGCACAATGGTCTACCACACAAAAGCCTACCGCACAAAGGCCTACCGTACAAAGATCTTCCACACAAAGGCCTGCCACGCAAAGGCCTACCACACAATGGTCTACTGCACAAAGGCCTAGGCCTACCGCACAAATGCCTACCACACAAGGCTCTACCACACAAAGGCCTACCACAAAAAGGCCTACCACACACTGCACAATGGCCTACCACACAAAGGCCTACAACACAAAGGCCTACAACACAATGGTCTACTGCACAATGGCCTACCACACAAACGCCTACCATACAAAGGTCTACCGCACAAAGGCCTACCGCACAAAGGCCTACCGCACAAAGGCTTACTGCACAAAGGTCTACCATGCAAAGGCCTACCACACAATGGTCTACTGCACAAAGGCCTAGGCCTACTGCGCAAAGGCCTACCACACAAAGGCCTACCACAAAAAGGCCTACCACACACTGCACGATGGCCTACCACACAAAGGCCTACTGCAAAAGGCCTACAACACAAAGGCCTACAACACAATGGTCTACTGCACAATGGCCTACCACACAAAGGCCTACCACACAATGGTCTACTGCACAAAGGCCTACCGCACAAAGGCCTACTGCACAAAGGTCTACCATGCAAAGGCCTACCACACAATGGTCTACCGCACAATGGTCTACCACACAAAAGCCTACCGCACAAAGGCCTACCGTACAAAGATCTTCCACACAAAGGCCTGCCACGCAAAGGCCTACCACACAATGGTCTACTGCACAAAGGCCTAGGCCTACCGCACAAATGCCTACCACACAAGGCTCTACCACACAAAGGCCTACCACAAAAAGGCCTACCACACACTGCACAATGGCCTACCACACAAAGGCCTACAACACAAAGGCCTACAACACAATGGTCTACTGCACAATGGCCTACCACACAAACGCCTACCATACAAAGGTCTACCGCACAAAGGCCTACCGCACAAAGGCCTACCGCACAAAGGCCTACTGCACAAAGGTCTACCATGCAAAGGCCTACCACACAATGGTCTACTGCACAAAGGCCTAGGCCTACTGCGCAAAGGCCTACCACACAAAGGCCTACCACAAAAAGGCCTACCACACACTGCACGATGGCCTACCACACAAAGGCCTACTGCAAAAGGCCTACAACACAAAGGCCTACAACACAATGGTCTACTGCACAATGGCCTACCACACAAAGGCCTACCACTCAATGGTCTACTGCACAAAGGCCTACCGCACAAAGGCCTACTGCACAAAGGTCTACCACGCAAAGGCCTACCGCACAATGGTTTAACACACAAAAGCCTACCGCACAAAGGCCTACCGTACAAAGGTCTTCCACACAAAGTCCTGCCACGCAAAGGCCTACCACACAATGGTCTACTGCACAATGGCCTACCACACAAAGGCCTACCGCACAAAGGCCTACCGTACAAAGGTCTTCTGCACAGAGGCCTACTGCACAAAGGCCTACCACGCAAATGCCTAGGCCTACCACACAAAGGCCTACCATACAATGGTCTACTGCACAAAGGCCTAGGCCTACTGCACAAAAGCCTACCACACAAAGGCCTACCACAAAAAGGCCTACCACACACTGCACGATGGCCTACCACACAAAGGCCTACTGCAAAAGGCCTACAACACAAAGGCCTACCACTCAATGGTCTACTGCACAAAGGCCTACCGCACAAAGGCCTACTGCACAAAGGTCTACCACGCAAAGGCCTACCGCACAATGGTCTAACACACAAAAGCCTACCGCACAAAGGCCTACCGTACAAAGGTCTTCCACACAAAGTCCTGCCACGCAAAGGCCTACCACACAATGGTCTACTGCACAATGGCCTACCACACAAAGGCCTACCGCACAAAGGCCTACCGTACAAAGGTCTTCTGCACAGAGGCCTACTGCACAAAGGCCTACCACGCAAATGCCTAGGCCTACCATACAATGGTCTACTGCACAAAGGCCTAGGCCTACTGCACAAAAGCCTACCACACAAGGCTCTACCACACAAAGGCCTACCACAAAAAGGCCTACCACACACTGCACAATGGCCTACCACACAAAGGCCTACGGCAAAAGGCCTACAACACAATGGTCTACTGCACAATGGCCTACCACACAAATGCCTACCATACAAAGGTCTACCGCAAAAAGGCCTACCATGCAATGGCCTACCAAACAATGGCTTGCTGCACAAAGGCCTACTGCACAAAGGTCTACCGCTTAAAGGTCTACCACACTAAGACCTACCACTTAAAGGTCTACCAGACAAAGGTCTACCACACAAAATTCTACTTCACAAAGGTCTACCACATAAAGGCCTACCGCACAAAGGCCTACTACACAAAGGTCTGCCACACAATGGTCTACCACTAAAAGGCCTACTGCACAAAGGCCTACCACACAATAGTCTACCACTAAAAGGCCTACCACATAATATTTTCATGTCATTATTATAAAGGCACAGTTAGAGCTTCTACTATTGAGCAGTGTGTTTGTGTGAGCCATATGATATGGTAATTAATTAGATACAACCATACATGGGAATTTCCTCTCCTTGAGCCACCTGAGAGGGCTCATGTGCTGCCAAACAGGTGGACATAATTATACAATTTGTGTCATAAAGGAGTGGGGATTAATTGGGTTGGATGGCTTTACCATCCTTGTGTCATAAAGTGTGCAGGAAATAGAGTTTGAAGGAAGGGGAGGGAAGTGTGAGGAACAGGGGAGGAAGTAGGAGAAGTGGGCAGAGTTTCAAATTAAACTGGGTAGATCTGGGGAGTTTCCAGGTTAGGATAAGGCATGTCCATGGGATGCCTTTTTGTGGCAGCCAAATTTGACTATATATTGGCCTAGGACACTAAAACCTTATCTTGAAAGAAGTAACATAATATTTGGATCTTTTGAACAGCAATATCCACTATACACAGGTTCATGTTTAAAAGATCAGTATTTTATTGCAAAAAAACATATCTTGTTGGATATTTCCTGCTGAATTAAAAGGGATGTTTGTGTACATACCGATAAATCATTTTCTCTTAGTCCATGTGGAAAACTGGAACCGTGGGAGTAAAGTATCCTACAGCCAGGAGGGCAGGGCACTTTCTTCACTTTATCCCAGCAGGAATGTTCAGTTTTAACAAATAGTATAGATAGAAAACCGAGACGAGGCAGGAAAGGAGGTCACTTGAACTAGAGAACCCAAAGAACCCCCTGCCCAAAACTAAAGCAGAGTATTTTTTTCCAGGAAAGAAGTCCTGTGTTCCACATGGACTACAAGAAAATGATTTATTGGTAAGTACACAAATATCCCCTATTATCTTTCATCCCATGTGGTACAAAGGAACCGCGGGTATATATCAAATCTATCCACCAAGATTCCAGGAAGGGAGAGAAAAAACCCTCAAAACACAGTTTCAACAGGGATAAACTAAAACAAATACGAATTCTCAGGTGTCAATAGACATATCAACCAACAAGATTCAAACAGGCTTCTGGTAATAAACATAAGAAGGACCTACACTGGCACAACGGCCTTTATTACCTTCCGTCCAAAACATGCTTTAGCTCCATGGTTCTCAAGCTTTTTATACTCAAGGCACCCCTAACACACAGTCTGGCATTTTTGGGGCACCCCTATCATTTTAAGTCATTTGTCAAGGGTGTAATGAAGGTTACAGATACATAAATATAGAGTTTTTGTTAGACCTCACATCTAAAATAAACATATCATGCATAGTAACAGCCTTACATATACAGTTATAAGTCTACATTCACATTTTTGTCAAAGCTTTATAGATAAAATGAGGCACCCTATGTGGATGTCCGTGGCACACCAAAGTGCCACGGCACCCTGGTTGAGAAACACTGCTTTAGGTGATGCCAGAACATTGACACATTAATGTTTAACAAAAGTGTGAAGAAAAGACCACATTGCTACCATGAACAGCTATTCCGCAGGGGCTTGGTTCTCGTACGACCAGGAGGGACCCACAGCTCTGGCAAAATGAGCTGTGACCCAAAAGGGCTCAGGTGTCTTCCTGAGAAAATAGGCTTGGCAAATGGTCATCTTAATCCTGGAAGCCACTGTCATATCACCTTAGATGCAGTCTGGCCCACATGATGGCCCTCAGGATTGACAAAAACCTCTTGTCTGCTAGATAGAACTGTATAAAGAGAAGGAAGAACTATATCCTGGCTAATGTGAAACTCCAAAAAAAACCTGAGAAAGAAACTCTACCGGAATTCTCAAAACCACTCTGTCAAAACAAAAGATCAGAAAGAGGGGTCTACAGGGCAAGGCTTGCAGTTTGGCAACCCACAGAATAGACTCAATCATCAGAAAGAAAATTGCTTAAAGGGATAGTAATACTTCATTTTAACTTTATTTTATTTTGTAGGCATTAAAAAAACATGAAGAATGATATAAGTCTTATCTCTGAAACCTTTATGGTTTAAGAGATATTCACAAACAAAGTATCCCCCCCCTGTTCAACCAGATAAGAAGGGAGATGCCCAGGTAGACTGCAGAGAGGGACAATCTTCAATTAAGATAATGGAAAAAGCTGAAAAACTTTTCAAGGGGGGAAGGGCTTTCATTGTTTTCATACAAAGAAAATTGTCCCCTTCTGTTATCTGTACTGTCATACAACCAGACTCACATCTGAGAAGAGATGGCTTACACTAGGAAAAAGGGGCGGGGAGGGGAACTTTGCTTGTGAAT
The DNA here is from genome assembly GCA_037306005.1 of Rhinophrynus dorsalis. NCBI lineage: Eukaryota > Metazoa > Chordata > Amphibia > Anura > Rhinophrynidae > Rhinophrynus > Rhinophrynus dorsalis. Next base: position 5,295,002 of record CM074720.1, on the reverse strand, counting down.
ATCTCATAAACCTTTAAGGTTTGAGAGATAAGACTTATATCATTCTTCATGTTTTTTTAATGCCTACAAAATAAAATAAAGTTAAAACGAAGTGTTACTATCCCTTTAAGTGTCAAGAACTGAAGAGAAACAGAAGATAGATGTTCAAAGGTAGCCTTCTGAAGCACTCCCAGCACCAAGTTCAAGTCCCACTGAGGAGTGGGATCCTGAAAGCCTGGGTAGGCATGAGCCATCCTATGAGAAAAAGTCTGCATATCTGGTAATAAGGCAATACAAAGCCCTTTTTCTGGGCCATCTAGAAGAAAGGCTAAGATAACTGGAAAATAGAAAGTGTGGGGACACAACCCCTGGACTTCTCACCATTTGTAGATCAAGGGCCATACCCTATGGTACTCCTTGGATGACACCAGCTTGTGAGCTTCATCATAGAGGCAATGGTGACAGTATAAAACAAGCCTTTATACTCAGAATTCCGGCTTCAGATCCAAGTTGTCAAGGCTAACTTCTCCACCGCTGGGTGATACAGAGAACCTGGAGTCAAGAAGACTGGAAGCAGTGGAAGACAAAATGACTACAAATAGAATGAAAAGATCTGAGAACCAGACATGGTGAGGCCAGAATTACCCTCACCCTCTCCATCGTGACTTTCCTAATATCCTGGGAAACTACCTGTGAATGACCATTTCTAGGGGAGGTAGGTAATACATTACTGAGCAGTGTCAGTGAGTGGGGAGGAAATGTGGGGATAAAACAGGAAGTCAGTGCTAGGGGAGGAGGGTAATGCATTACTGAGCAGTGTCAGTGAGTGGGGAGGTAATGTAGTGATAAGACAGAAAGTCAGTGCTAGGGGAGGTGGGTAATGCATTGATGAGCAGTGTCAGTGAGTGGGGAGGTAATGTAGGGATAAGACAGCAAGTCAGTACTAGGGGAGGTGGGTAATGCATTACTGAGCAGTGTCAGTGAGTGGGGAGGTAATGTAGTGATAAGACAGAAAGTCAGTGCTAGGGGAGGTGGGTAATGCATTGATGAGCAGTGTCAGTGAGTGGGGAGGTAATGTAGGGATAAGACAGGAAGTCAGTGCTAGGGGAGGTGGGTAATGCTTACTGAGCAGTGTCAGTAAGTGGGGAGGTAATGTAGGGATCAGACAGGAAGTCAGTGCTAGGGGAGGTGGGTAATGCATTACTGAGTGGGGGAGGTAATGTAATGATAAGACAGGAAGTCAGTGCTAGGGGAGTTGGTAATGCATTACTGAGCAGTGTCAGTGAGTGGGGAGGTAATGTAGGGATAAGTCAGGAAGTCAATGCTAGGGGAGTTGGGTAATGCATTGCTCAGCAGTGTCAGTGAGTGGGGAGGTAATGTGGGGATAAAACAGGAAGTCAGTGCTAGGGGAGGAGGGTAATGCATTACTGAGCAGTGTCAGTGAGTGGGGAGGTAATGCAGTGATAAGACAGAAAGTCAGTGCTAGGGGAGGTGGGTAATGCATTGATGAGCAGTGTCAGTGAGTGGGGAGGTAATGTAGGGATAAGACAGGAAGTCAGTACTAGGGGAGGTGGGTAATGCATTACTGAGCAGTGTCAGTGAGTGGGGAGGTAATGTAGTGATAAGACAGAAAGTCAGTGCTAGGGGAGGTGGGTAATGCATTGATGAGCAGTGTCAGTGAGTGGGGGAGGAAATGTAGGGATAAGACAGGAAGTCAGTGCTAGGGGAGGTAGGTAATACATTACTGAGCAGTGTCAGTGAGTGGGGAGGAAATGTGGGGATAAAACAGGAAGTCAGTGCTAGGGGAGGAGGGTAATGCATTACTGAGCAGTGTCAGTGAGTGGGGAGGTAATGTAGTGATAAGACAGAAAGTCAGTGCTAGGGGAGGTGGGTAATGCATTGATGAGCAGTGTCAGTGAGTGGGGAGGTAATGTAGGGATAAGACAGGAAGTCAGTACTAGGGGAGGTGGGTAATGCATTACTGAGCAGTGTCAGTGAGTGGGGAGGTAATGTAGTGATAAGACAGAAAGTCAGTGCTAGGGGAGGTGGGTAATGCATTGATGAGCAGTGTCAGTGAGTGGGGAGGTAATGTAGGGATAAGACAGGAAGTCAGTGCTAGGGGAGGTGGGTAATGCATTACTGAGCAGTGTCAGTAAGTGGGGAGGTAATGTAGGGATCAGACAGGAAGTCAGTGCTAGGGGAGGTGGGTAATGCATTACTGAGTGGGGGAGGTAATGTAGTGATAAGACAGGAAGTCAGTGCTAGGGGAGTTGGTAATGCATTACTGAGCAGTGTCAGTGAGTGGGGAGGTAATGTAGGGATAAGTCAGGAAGTCAATGCTAGGGGAGTTGGGTAATGCATTGCTCAGCAGTGTCAGTGAGTGGGGAGGTAATGTAAGGATAAGACAGGAAGTCAGTGCTAGGGGAGGTGGGCAATGCATTGCTGAGCAGTGTCAGTGAGTGGGGAGGTAATGTAAGGATAAGACAGGAAGTCAGTGCTAGGGGAGGTGGGCAATGCATTGCTGAGCAGTGTCAGTGAGTGGGGGAGGTAATGTAGGGATAAGACAGGAAGTCAGTGCTAGGGGAGGTGGTAATGCATTGCTGAGCAGTGCAAGTGAGTGAGGAGGTAATGTAAGGATAAGAAAGGAAGTCAGTGCTAGGGGAGGTGGGTAATGCATTATTGTGCAGTATCAGTGAGTGGGGAGGTAATGTAGGGATAAGACAGGAAGTCAGTGCTAGGGGAGTTGGTAATGCATTACTGAGCAGTGTCAGTGAGTGGGGAGGTAATGTAGGGATAAGTCAGGAAGTCAATGCTAGGGGAGTTGGGTAATGCATTGCTCAGCAGTGTCAGTGAGTGGGGAGGTAATGTAAGGATAAGACAGGAAGTCAGTGCTAGGGGAGGTGGGCAATGCATTGCTGAGCAGTGTCAGTGAGTGGGGAGGTAATGTAAGGATAAGACAGGAAGTCAGTGCTAGGGGAGGTGGGCAATGCATTGCTGAGCAGTGTCAGTGAGTGGGGGAGGTAATGTAGGGATAAGACAGGAAGTCAGTGCTAGGGGAGTTGGTAATGCATTACTGAGCAGTGTCAGTGAGTGGGGAGGTAATGTAGGGATAAGTCAGGAAGTCAATGCTAGGGGAGTTGGGTAATGCATTGCTCAGCAGTGTCAGTGAGTGGGGAGGTAATGTAAGGATAAGACAGGAAGTCAGTGCTAGGGGAGGTGGGCAATGCATTGCTGAGCAGTGTCAGTGAGTGGGGAGGTAATGTAAGGATAAGACAGGAAGTCAGTGCTAGGGGAGGTGGGCAATGCATTGCTGAGCAGTGTCAGTGAGTGGGGGAGGTAATGTAGGGATAAGACAGGAAGTCAGTGCTAGGGGAGGTGGTAATGCATTGCTGAGCAGTGCAAGTGAGTGGGGAGGTAATGTAAGGATAAGATAGGAAGTCAGTGCTAGGGGAGGTAGTAATCCATTACTGAGCAGTGTCAGTGAGTGGGAGAGGTAATGTAAGGATAAGACAGGAAGTCAGTGCTAGGGGAGGTGGGTAATGCATTGCTGAGCAGTGACAGTGAGTGGGGGAGGTAATGTGTTGATAAGACAGGAGGTCAGTGCTAGGGGAGGTGGGTAATGCATTGCTGAGCAGTGTCAGTGAGTGGGGGAGGTAATGTGTGGATAAGACAGGAAGTCAGTGCTAGGGGAGGTGGGCAATGCATTACTGAGCAGTGTCAGTGAGTGGGGAGATAATGTAGGGATAAGACAGGAAGTCAGTGCTAGGGGAGGTGGGTAATGCATTACTGAGCAGTGTCAGTGAGTGGGGAGTTAATGTAGGGATAATACAGGAAGTCAGTGCCAGGGCAGGTGGGTAATACATTGCAGAGCAGTGTCAGTAAGTGGGGAGGTAATGTAGGGGTAAGACAGGAAGTCAGTGCTAGGGGAGGTGGGTAATACATTGCTGAGCAGTGTCAGTGAGTGGGGAGGAAATGTGGGCATAAGAAAGGAAGTCAGTGCTAGGGGAGGAGGGTAATGCATTGATGAGCAGTTTCAGTGAGTGGGGAGGTAATGTGTGGATAAGACAAGAAGTCAGTGCTAGAGGAGGTGGGTAATGCATTGCTGAGCAGTGTCAGTGAGTGGGGAGGTAATGTTGGGATAAGACAGGAAGTCAGTGCTAGGTGAGGTGGGTAATGCATTACTGAGTAGTGTCAGTAAGTGGGGAGATAATGTAGGGATCAGACAGGAAGTCAGTGCTAGGGGAGGTGGGTAATGTATTGCTGAGCAGTGTCAGTGAGTGGGGAGGTAATGTAGGGATAAGATAGGAAGTCAGTGCTAGGGGAGGTGGGTAGTGCATTGCTGAGCAGTGTCATTGAGTGGGGAGGTGATGTAGGGATAAGACAAGAAGTCATGCAAGGGGAGCTGAGTAATGCATTACTGAGCAGTGTCAGTGAGTGGGGAGGTAATGTAGGGATAAGACAGGAAGTCAGTGCTAGGGGAGGAGGGTAATGCATTATTGTGCAGTATCAGTGAGTGGGGAGGTAATGTAGGGATAAGACAGGAAGTCAGTGCTAGGGGAGTTGGTAATGCATTACTGAGCAGTGTCAGTGAGTGGGGAGGTAATGTAGGGATAAGTCAGGAAGTCAATTCTAGGGGAGTTGGGTAATGCATTGCTCAGCAGTGTCAGTGAGTGGGGAGGTAATGTAAGGATAAGAGAGGAAGTCAGTGCTAGGGGAGGTGGGCAATGCATTGCTGAGCAGTGTCAGTGAGTGGGGGAGGTAATGTAGGGATAAGACAGGAAGTCAGTGCTAGGGGAGGTGGTAATGCATTGCTGAGCAGTGCAAGTGAGTGGGGAGGTAATGTAAGGATAAGATAGGAAGTCAGTGCTAGGGGAGGTGGTAATGCATTACTGAGCAGTGTCAGTGAGTGGGAGAGGTAATGTAAGGATAAGACAGGAAGTCAGTGCTAGGGGAGGTGGGTAATGCATTGCTGAGCAGTGACAGTGAGTGGGGGAGGTAATGTGTTGATAAGACAGGAGGTCAGTGCTAGGGGAGGTGGGTAATGCATTGCTGAGCAGTGTCAGTGAGTGGGGGAGGTAATGTGTGGATAAGACAGGAAGTCAGTGCTAGGGGAGGCGGGCAATGCATTACTGAGCAGTGTCAGTGAGTGGGGAGATAATGTAGGGATAAGACAGGAAGTCAGTGCTAGGGGAGGTGGGTAATGCATTACTGAGCAGTGTCAGTGAGTGGGGAGTTAATGTAGGGATAATACAGGAAGTCAGTGCTAGGGCAGGTGGGTAATACATTGCTGAGCAGTGTCAGTAAGTGGGGAGGTAATGTAGGGGTAAGACAGGAAGTCAGTGCTAGGGGAGGTGGGTAATACATTGCTGAGCAGTGTCAGTGAGTGGGGAGGAAATGTGGGCATAAGACAGGAAGTCAGTGCTAGGGGAGGAGGGTAATGCATTGATGAGCAGTTTCAGTGAGTGGGGAGGTAATGTGTGGATAAGACAAGAAGTCAGTGCTAGAGGAGGTGGGTAATGCATTGCTGAGCAGTGTCAGTGAGTGGGGAGGTAATGTAGGGATAAGACAGGAAGTCAGTGCTAGGGGAGGTGAGTAATGCATTGCTGAGCAGTGTCAGTGAGTGGAGGAGGTAATGTAGGGATAAGACAGGAAGTCAGTGCTATGGGAGGTGGGTAATGCATTGCTGAGCAGTGTCAGTGAGTGGGGAGGTAATGTAGGGATAAGACAAGAAGTCAGTGCTAGAGGAGGTGGGTAATGCATTGCTGAGCAGTGTCAGTGAGTGGGGAGGTAATGTAGGGATAAGACAGGAAGTCAGTACTAGGTGAGGTGGGTGATGCATTACTGAGTAGTGTCAGTAAGTGGGGAGATAATGTAGGGATCAGACAGGAAGTCAGTGCTAGGGGAGGTGGGTAATGTATTGCTGAGCAGTGTCAGTGAGTGGGGAGGTAATGTAGGGATAAGATAGGAAGTCAGTGCTAGGGGAGGTGGGTAGTGCATTGCTGAGCAGTGTCATAGAGTGGGGAGGTGATGTAGGTATAAGACAAGAAGTCATGCAAGGGGAGCTGGGTTATGCATTATTGTGCAGTATCAGTGAGTGGGGAGGTAATGTAGGGATAAGACAGGAAGTCAGTGCTAGGGGAGTTGGTAATGCATTACTGAGCAGTGTCAGTGAGTGGGGAGGTAATGTAGGGATAAGTCAGGAAGTCAATTCTAGGGGAGTTGGGTAATGCATTGCTCAGCAGTGTCAGTGAGTGGGGAGGTAATGTAAGGATAAGACAGGAAGTCAGTGCTAGGGGAGGTGGGCAATGCATTGCTGAGCAGTGTCAGTGAGTGGGGGAGGTAATGTAGGGATAAGACAGGAAGTCTGTGCTAGGGGAGGTGGTAATGCATTGCTGAGCAGTGCAAGTGAGTGGGGAGGTAATGTAAGGATAAGATAGGAAGTCAGTGCTAGGGGAGGTGGTAATGCATTACTGAGCAGTGTCAGTGAGTGGGAGAGGTAATGTAAGGATAAGACAGGAAGTCAGTGCTAGGGGATGTGGGTAATGCATTGCTGAGCAGTGACAGTGAGTGGGGGAGGTAATGTGTTGATAAGACAGGAAGTCAGTGCTAGGGGAGGTGGGTAATGCATTGCTGAGCAGTGTCAGTGAGTGGGGGAGGTAATGTGTGGATAAGACAGGACGTCAGTGCTAGGGGAGGTGGGCAATGCATTACTGAGCAGTGTCAGTGAGTGGGGAGATAATGTAGGGATAAGACAGGAAGTCAGTGCTAGGGGAGTTGGGTAATGCATTACTGAGCAGTGTCAGTGAGTGGGGAGTTAATGTATGGATAATACAGGAAGTCAGTGCTAGGGCAGGTGGGTAATACATTGCTGAGCAGTGTCAGTAAGTGGGGAGGTAATGTAGGGGTAAGACAGGAAGTCAGTGCTAGGGGAGGTGGGTAATACATTGCTGAGCAGTGTCAGTAAGTGGGGAGGTAATGTATGAATAAGACAGGAAGTCAGTACTAGGGGAGGTGGGTAATGCATTGCTGAGCAGTGTCAGTGAGTGGGGAGGTAATGTTGTGATAAGACAGGAAGTCAGTGCTAGGGGAGGAGGGTAATGCATTGATGAGCAGTGTCAGTGAGAGGGGGAGGTACTGTAGGGATAAGACAGGAAGTCAGTACTAGGGGAGGTGCTAATGCATTACTGAGCAGTGTCAGTGAGTGAGGAGGTAATGTAGGGATAAGACAGGAAGTCAGTACTAGGGGAGGTGGGTAATGCATTACTGAGCAGTGTCAGTGAGTGGGGAGGTAATGTAGGGATAAGATAAGAAGTCAGTGCTAGGGGAGGTGGGTAATGCATTGCTGGGCAGTGTCAGTGAGTGGGGGAGGTAATGTAGGGATAAGACAGGAAGTCAGTGCTAGGGGAGGTGGGTAATGCATTGCTGAGCAGTGTCAGTGAGTGGGGAGGTAATGTAGGGATAAGACAGGAAGTCAGTGCTAGGGGAGGTGGTAATACATTACTGAGCAGTGTCAGTGAGTGGGGAGGTAATGTAGGGATAAGACAGGAAGTCGCTGCTAGGGGAGGTGGGTAATGCATTGCTCAGCAGTGTCAGTGAGTGGGGAGGAAATGTGGGGATAAAACAGGAAGTCAGTGCTAGGGGAGGTCTTTAATACATTGCTGAGCAGTGTCAGTGAGTGGGGAGGAAATGTGGGCATAAGACAGGAAGTCAGTGCTAGGGGAGGAGGGTAATGCATTGATGAGCAGTTTCAGTGAGTGGGGAGGTAATGTAGGGATAAGACAGGAAGTCAGTGCTAGGGGAGGTGGGTAATGCATTGCTGAGCAGTGTCAGTGAGTGGGGGAGGTAATGTAAGGATAAGACAGGAAGTCAGTGCTAGGGGAGGTGGGTAATGCATTGCTGAGCAGTGTCAGTGAGTGGGGAGATAATGTAGGAATAAGACAGGAAGTCAGTGCTAGGGGAGGTAGGTAATGCATTGCTGAGCAGTGTCAGTGAGTGGGGAGGTAATGTAGGGATAAGACAAGAAGTCAGTGCTAGAGGAGGTGGGTAATGCATTACTGAGCAGTGTCAGTGAGTGGGGAGGTAATGTAGGGATAAGACAGGAAGTCAGTGCTAGGGGAGGTGGGTAATGCATTACTGAGCAGTGTCAGTAAGTGGGGAGATAATGTAGGGATCAGACAGGAAGTCAGTGCTAGGGGAGGTGGGTAATGTATTGCTGAGCAGTGTCAGTGAGTGGGGAGGTAATGTAGGGATAAGACAAGAAGTTATGCTAGGGGAGGTGGGTTATGCATTATTGTGCAGTATCAGTGAGTGGGGAGGTAATGTAGGGATAAGACAGGAAGTCAGTGCTAGGGGAGGTGGGTAATGCATTACTGAGCAGTGTCAGTGAGTGGGAAGGTAATGTTGGGACATGTCAGGAAGTCAATGCTAGGGGAGTTGGGTAATGCATTACTCAGCAGTGTCAGTGAGTGGGGGAGGTAATGTAAGGATAAGACAGGAAGTCAGTGCTAGGGGAGGTGGGCAATGCATTGCTGAGCAGTGTCAGTGAGTGGGGGAGGTAATGTAGGGATAAGACAGGAAGTCAGTGCTAGGGGAGGTGGTAATGCATTGCGGAGCAGTGCAAGTGACTGGGGAGGTAATGTAGGGATAAGACAGGAAGTCAGAGCTAGGGGAGGTGGGTAATACATTGCTGAGCAGTGTCAGTAAGTGGGGAGGTAATGTATGAATAAGACAGGAAGTCAGTACTAGGGGAGGTGGGTAATGCATTGCTGAGCAGTGTCAGTGAGTGGGGGAGGTAATGTGGGGATAAGACAGGAAGTCAGTGCTAGAGGAGGTGGGTAATGCATTGCTGAGCAGTGTCAGTGAGTGGGGAGGTAATGTAGGAATAAGACAGGAAGTCAGTGCTAGGGGAGGTAGGTAATGCATTGCTGAGCAGTGTCAGTGAGTGGGGAGGTAATGTAGGGATAAGACAGGAAGTCAGTGCTAGGGGAGGAGGGCAATGCATTGCTGAGCAGTGTCAGTGAGTGGGGGGAGGTAATGTAGGGATAAGACAGGAAGTCAGTGCTAGGGGAGGTGGGTAATGCGTTGCTGAGCAGTGTCAGTGAGTGGGGAGGTAATGTAGTGATAAGACAGGAAGTCAGTGCTAGAGGAGGTGGGTAATGTATTGCTGAGCAGTGTCAGTGAGTGAGGTGGTAATGTAGGGATAAGACAGGAAGTCAGTACTAGGGGAGGTGGGTAATGCATTACTGAGCAGTGTCAGTGAGTGGGGAGGTAATGTAGGGATAAGACAGGAAGTCAGTACTAGGGGAGGTAGGTAATGTATTACTGAGCAGTGTCAGTGAGTGGAGAGGTAATGTAGGGATAAGACAGGAAGTCAGTGCTAGGGGAGATAGGTAATGCATTGCTGAGCAGTGTCAGTGAGTGGAGAGGTAATGTAGGGATAAGATAGGAAGTCAGTGCTAGGGGAGGTGGGTGATGTAGTGCTGTGCAGTGTCAGTGAGTGGAGGAGGTAATGTAGGGATAAGACAGGAAGTCAGTGCTAGGGGAGGTGGGTAATGCATTGCTGAGCAGTGTCAGTGAGTGGAGAGGTAATGTAGGGATAAGACAGGAAGTCAGTGCTAGGGGAGGTGGGTTATGTATTACTGAGCAGTGTCAGTGAGTGGGGAGGTAATGTAGGGATAAGACAGGAAGTCAGTGCTAGGGGAGGTGGGTAATGCATTGCTGAGCAGTGTCAGTGAGTGGGGAGGTAATGTAGGGATAAGACAGGAAGTCAGTGCTAGGGGAGGTGGGTTATGTATTACTGAGCAGTGTCAGTGAGTGGGGAGGTAATGTAGGGATAAGACAGGAAGTCAGTGCTAGGGGAGGTGGGTAATGCATTGCTGAGCAGTGTCAGTGAGTGGGGAGGTAATGTAGGGATAAGACAGGAAGTCAGTGCTAGGGGAGGTGGGTAATGCATTGCTGAGCAGTGTCAGTGAGTGGGGAGGTAATGTAGGGATAAGACAGGAAGTCAGTGCTAGGGGAGGTGGGTAATACATTGCTGAGCAGTGTCAGTGAGTGGGGAGGTAATGTAGAGATAAGACAGGAAGTCAGTGCTAGGGGAGGTGGGTTATGTATTACTGAGCAGTGTCAGTGAGTGGGGAGGTAATGTAGGGATAAGACAGGAAGTCAGTGCTAGGGGAGGTGGGTAATGCATTGCTGAGCAGTGTCAGTGAGTGGGGAGGTAATGTAGGGATAAGACAGGAAGTCAGTGCTAGGGGAGGTGGGTAATGCATTGCTGAGCAGTGTCAGTGAGTGGGGAGGTAATGTAGAGATAAGACAGGAAGTCAGTGCTAGGGGAGGTGGGTTATGTATTACTGAGCAGTGTCAGTGAGTGGGGAAGGTAATGTAGGTATAAGACAGGAAGTCAGTGCTAGGGGAGGTGGGTAATGCATTACTGAGCCATACCAGCCAACTGTCCCGATTTACGCGGGATAGTCCCGAATTTATGGCCCAAACCTGCTGTCCCGCCCGCATTACTATCTGTCCCGTTTTACCAGGCCTGTTACATTTTGCCCACACTTTGCCCACATACTGCCGGCTCCAGCAGCAGCTAGACGCAGGGCACGCTGAGTGAGATCGTGTGTGCGTGTGAGCAGCGCCACCGTGCTGATTGACATCATAGTTTACTCTGCGCATGCGTGCCACACACTAGTTAAATGTGCGCACGCAACTGCTCCTTAGTCCGCCTGCCGCAGCAATGAGTTAGAGTGAGGTTGAGATAGCCACTGCTCAGAGACTCTCTCTGCCTGCTGGCATACCGGGTTGCCGCGCCTCAGCCTAAGTGACAAATACAGATCATCTCTGAGACTGCGTCCTGGTCCTCCTGTACCGTACAGCCTCAGGTACATATAATTTTCAGTGTGTCCGAGATAGCAGCGGTGGCTGTCATACAGTACACAGCTATTATTTGTGTGGGTGGGGGTTGCTAAAGGCACCGCACAGCGCAGCGCTGTCTGTCTCCGCCACACTGAGCCTGCCTGGTGGCATCCTTTCATCGTTCGGGAGGATAGTATCTCGGCTGCTGGTGGTGTCTGAATCAACTTAGACACCCGGACAGAGCAGTGTCAGACATTGGTGTGTCTGAGGAGTGGTCATGCAGCGCTCACATACTACTTCCAGCAGCCGCTGCGCACACTCACGGAAGGGAGACTGTAGCAGCATGGTGGGGGTGAAAATGTATTGAAATCATGAGTGCTGCATGTCAAAAGATGCGTACACACGCAGCGTACGCCATAATGCCCTTTCCTCGCGGCTTCCTTCACTATGACTGGAGATTTTCCCTCCATACAGTCATGGAACTTTTCCTTTCCCATCCTCACAATGATCCATCACTGGAGCCTCCATTCTCCCCTACCACCAGCAACTAATATACACTTTACCTGATCTTAGAGTGCCAGAGGGCTGTTATCTGGTAATCAAAGGGTTAAGGAGCTGAGAAGGTTTTTACCTCACGGGGTTGGGGGGAGGAGTGTAGCATTAAGTACTGGAGATGGGAGGAGGTAAGCAGGGCTGAGAATAGAGGAGAGAGGGTTAATCAGGTGTTGCTGAGGAGGGAGAGGGTTAATCAGGTGTTAAGGGAGAGATTGAGGAGTGAGGCTGAATAGTGGAGGGAGAAGGGGTGAGCATGGCTGAAGAACATGAGTATTAATGTATCAGTATATGGCTCAGGGTACAGTCCCTTTTTGAGAGCCAAATCCCTATGTCCCCTCTTTCCCACCCTGGTGTCCTTTTTTTCAGGAGATCAGACTGTGTGGTGTATATATAAATGTATCATATTTCTCCACAGTAATGAAACAACCATTAATGTTTGTTTAAACTTTAGTATACATGTTTATAAATTAGTTTGTGTATATAAAATACCTTTTCCTTTTTCTATATAACTTATTCAGTAACACAAAGCTCTCTCAATAGCTCATGAAATAACAAATATTACGGTTAATGCTCCGCCTACCAGCCACGCCCCCAAGCAACACCCCCTAAAACAAAGTGTCCCTCTTTGGCCATTTGAAATGTTGGGAGGTATGCTGAGCAGTGTCAGTGAGTGGGGAGGTAATGTAGGGATAAGATAGGAAGTCAGTACTAGGGGAGGTGGGTAATGCATTGCTGAGCAGTGTCAGTGAGTGGGGAGGTGATGTAGGGATAAGACAGGAAGTCAGTGCTAGGGGAGGTGGGTAATACATTACTGAGCAGTGTCAGTGAGTGGGGAGGTAATGTAGGGATAAGACAGGAAGTCAGTGCTAGGGGAGGTGGGTAATGCATTGCTGAGCAGTGTCAGTGAGTGGGGGAGGTAATGTAGGGATAAGACAGGAAGTCAGTGCTAGGGGAGGGGGGTAATGCATTACTGAGCAGTGTCAGTGAGTGGGAGAGGTAATGTACGGATAAGACAGGAAGTCAGTGCTAGGGGAGGTGGGTAATGCATTGCTGAGCAGTGTCAGTGAGTGGGGAGGTAATGTAGGGATAAGACAGGAAGTCAGTGGTAGGGGAGGTGTGCAATGCATTGCTGAGCAGTGTCAGTGAGTGGGGAAGTAATGTAGGGATAAGACAGGAAATCAGTGCTAGAACAGGTGGGTAATGCATTATTGAGCAGTGTCAGTGAGTGGGGAGGTAATGTGGGGATAAGACAGGAAGTCAGTGCTAGGGGAGGTGGGTAATGCATTACTGAGCAGTGTCAGTGAGTGGGGAGGTAATGTAGGGATAAGACAGGAAGTCAGTGCTAGGGGAGGTGGGTAATGCATTGCTGAGCAGTGTCAGTGAGTGGGGAGGTAATGTAGGGATAAGACAGGAAGTCAGTGCTAGGGGAGGTGGGTAATGCATTACTGAGCAGTGTCAGTGAGTGGGGAGGTAATGTAGGGATAAGACAGGAAGTCAGTGCTAGGGGAGGTGGTAATGCATTGCTGAGCAGTGTCAGTGAGTGGGGGAGGTAATGTAGGGATAAGACAGGAAGTCAGTGCTAGGGGAGGTGGGTAATGTATTGCTGAGCAGTGTCAGTGAGTGGGGAGGTAATGTAGGGATAAGACAGGAAGTCAGTGCTAGGGGAGGTGGGTAATGCATTGCTGAGCAGTGTCAGTGAGTGGGGAGGTAATGTAGGGATAAGACAGGAAGTCAGTGCTAGGGGAGGTGGGTAATGCATTGCTGAGCAGTGTCAGTGAGTGGGGAGGTAATGTAGGGATAAGACAGGAAGTCAGTGCTAGGGGAGGTGGGTAATGCATTGCTGAGCAGTGTCAGTGAGTGGGGAGGTAATGTAGGGATAAGACAGGAAGTCAGTGCTAGGGGAGGTGGGTAATGTATTGCTGAGCAGTGTCAGTGAGTGGGGAGAGATAATGTAGCGATAAGAGAGGAAGTGCCTGCACGGCCTTAATTACCATCATCTATACATCTAAATAACTCAAATACTAGTTTTCTAACTAAAACTGGATGACGCATCCTATATTGGAAGTTGTTTTAGAAAAAGCAAAGTTTTAGGTGATAGTTTCCCTTTAAATAAATAAATAAGAATGCACTCACATGAAACAATAAGATGAGAAGCACTTTGTTACAGAGGTGAGGGTTCCCATTTAAATGGGAATATGTGTAATTATTACTTGGCCCCTTGCCTTCCTTTTATTTTACTCTTATGGCCACTGCCGTCTAGTAAATCTTTATTAGAACTATATCGTCATGTACCAAGGTAGAAAATACCCCCCCGGGACTTAGTTGGGCCTGTTATTTATTTGTAGAAATATATCCATTAATTTAAATGGTATTTAACCCCTTGAATGAAGGAGAATTCTCCAGTGCATTGGTTTGCAGTGTGATAGTATTAAGAAGGGTAAAATTCCCCCATTAAATCACTCGGAATTATAGGAACGTTTATTTGTTACTTTGCCCCAGAAATGCTCCACTTTCAACTTTATTCCTATGTCCTGGAGCATTCCCCTAGATATCCCGCAGTGGGGCACAGATGTCCGTTACAATGTTCCCCTTTAAGGTTACGGTACACCAGTCTGTGGTTCTATCACCTAGAGGCAGTGAGGGGAGCAGGTTCCCATGTGTCTCCGGGACCCATTCCTGCTGATCTCAGCCACATTGAAGAGGGAACAGGAGGCCCTCGTCAGGCCTGAGAACTTTCCCACGACCCTGAACACCGGCAAAGAATGGGTCCCGGAGTCACTGAGAAGGAGATAAATTCATCTGTGTAAATACTGTACAAATGACACTTTGTTACACGTGGATCCTGTTGGATACATTGTAACGCAGCAGGGATTCCCTGGAGAAGACAGGAGAAGACTTGTCACTTTAAAGGCGTAGTAAACTTTTTTTTATGAAAATCTGTATGTCTTATGGCTTTTCCTTCTCTGTAAAACAAGGGAACTCACATTGCAGACGGTTATTTTATTAAAATGTTATAGCAATTCAAATTGTCAGGAAGTGAATTACAGCGCAGTTACTTTCTGAACCTCCAAACTGACAGAAAGTGACTCAGCAATTTCTATCACATTCTGTGATAGGGACTCACCTCTCCTAGAGAATGCACCAGAGTAACTTATTTCAATCTGAGCACTAGAGGGCACTGTTTCTGTAAAAAAAAACCATGGACATTCAAAATGCTGCCTATGAGCCAAATGTTTCCCACCAGAGACCAAGGTGCGGCCCACCTGAGATTTGTAACCAAAACACGTTTTATCCAATTAGCTAGAGACCGTGAACTAATGGGTCACTAGGACCTAACCACCTGCTCACCATTACCATTGTGTCACTGACACCCCTACACTTCTCCAGAATAGTTCAGTCTGTTGAATCCCAGTGTTCTCATTGAAGATAAAACTGAACGGTGACTCGTACGAAGCGTGTGACCTGCACTTTTGTACGAATAAAATTCATTAAACGTTTTATATCTCTTTGGAATTACTGCTAAAAAATCAATGTAAACAGCCAAAAGTTTAAAATTCCCCATTTTTATCTAAAAAAGAAAAAAAAAAAGACAAAAAAGAGAATATGGACCTCAGACATATACATTTTGGATCAAGAGGTCCACGGATGAAAAAACTCAGCTGCCTTTAGTTTAACCCCTTAGTGACGAGGGCTTTTTTTTTTACGCTTGAGGACATAAGCAATTTTGGAATACACTGAAAAAAGAGAAAAGACAGTGGCGCCTCCTAGTGTAATATTCAGTTTATATCACCCTGCACCACAAACCACCAGTCAGGTGAATACATACAGGGCAGGTGGATTTAGATCTACATACATAGTGAACAGCAAAAAGGCTTAAAGGGACAGTAATGTTTCATAATAAAAGCAGCTCTAATTAATCATCATAGTATTTGGACTTAGGAGAGTGTTATTTCAGATCTGTCAGAGTTGTAGTACAAGAGTAATTCAATGACAAAGTATCCCCCTCCCGCCCCTTTTACTGATGTAACATTGCTCAGCCAGAGCAGAAGGGAGGTGCCCAGGTAGACTGCAGAGAGGGACAATCTTCAATTAAGATAAGGGAAAAACCTGAAAAACTTGTCAAGGGGGGCAGGGCTTTCATTGTTCTCATAGGAAGAAGATTGTCACCTTCTGTTATCTGTCTGGTCTATGGACTGGATTCCACATCTGAGAAGAGATGGCTCACACTAGGTAAAAGGGGGGCAGGGATTTCATTGTTCTCATAGGAAGAAGATTGTCCCCTGCTGTTATCTGTCTGGTCTATGGACTGGATTCCACATCTGAGAAGAGATGACTTACACTAGGTAAAAGGGGGCAGGGCTTTCATTGTTCTCATAGGAAGAAGATTGTCCCCTGCTGTTATCTGTCTGGTCTATGGACTGGATTCCACATCTGAGAAGAGATGGCTTACACTAGGTAAAAGGGGCGGGAGGGGAAACTTTGCTTGTGAATATCTCTCAAACCATAAAGATTTGAGAGATAAGACTTATATCGTTCTTCATGTTTTTTAAAGGCTACAAAATAAAATAAAGTTAAAATGAAGTATTGCTATCTCTTTAATGGGAAATCTGTCTGTCCCAAATACAGTCATTTAGACACACTTCACATGGGCTGCTCCTGACAAAGACTCCGTATCCTTTTTAAATGTCGCACGAAAAAGAGCGTTCAACCAAAATACACAGTTACCATGTCGCAGTGATCAAAAAGTCGACATGAGAATCTTGCCCTGCACGAGAGAGCGAGATTCTCATGTCGCCGGAATAACCGTCACATGACCTCCTCTGGGTTACTCCTTCTTTCACCCTGTGACTGTGACACTGGATACTGATGCCCTTGGATTAAGTGTATAGCAGCCTACAAGGTGCTCAGAGGGCGAAATCGAGATGCAAGTCATGGATCATGAACGTCTCTTTCTCTCACTGCGCCGGGCTCTCTCTCCCCTTCTCTGTGTGCGTGTGAAATGACAGGGCGGAGCGGAGAACACAGAGAGATCCCGGCGCAGTGACAGAAAGAGACCTCCGTGATCATTGACCTGCATCTCGATTTTGTCATCTGAGCAGCTTGTAGGCTACTATACACTTAAAGTGGATCTCTCACATACATATGTGACTCGTTAGAGCATTTAGGGAAAACATTTAAAACATTGTTCATTTTAAAAGAAACAAATTTATCTGCACAAAAATTAATGTTTAAAAAGTGCCCAGCAGCCTACTTCCGGCTTGCCGAAGCTTGCCGAACTGCCTCTGCTCCCCTCCCACCTCCGATGATGGAGAATGTCTGTCTCTAAGCTGGAGCGACGTCATTGGCTAGATATCGATCTCTGCCAATGAGATCGCTCCAGCTTAGAGAAAGAAAGCCTCCATCATTGGAGGATGCTGGGTAGCGGGACGGGAGCAGAGGCAGTGCTGCAAGAAGGAAGTAGGCTGCCGGGCACTTTTTAAACATTAAACTTTGAGCAGATAACGTTTTTTTTTTGTTTTTTTGTTTTTTTTTTAAAGAACATTTTAAATATTTTCACTAAATGCTCTAACTAATGAGCATTACTTATATCTATGTGAGAGCTCCCCTTTAATCCAGTTGGATCAGTATCCAGTGTCACGGTCATCTGATCAGCCCTCCGGCTGCTACACAGGGTGAGAGAAGGAGTGACCCAGAGGCGGTCATGTGACGTTTATTCTGGTGACATGAGAATCTTGCTCTCTGGTGCAGGGTGAGATTCTCATGTCGACTTTTTGATCACTGCGACGTGGTAACTGTGTAATTTGGTTGCAAATCTTTTGCGTGCGACCTTTTAAAAGAAAAACCCAAAGACTCTGTCTCCCAAAATGGCCAAATAATGCAGAAACAAAAAGATAGAAGAGGCACAGAGCGTCCCCTATAGTGTAAATACACAATCTAACTGAATGTGTAAAGAAGAGGTTGGCTACTCACAACTGTGATGGTCAGCAGCGCCCCTCACCAACCAGCAGGTGGAGGAGTACTACCCATCTCCACTCGGGTGCAAGGCTATCTCCACAGTTCCTCCTCAGTACTCTCCGTGGATTATAGGTCTCTCTTGTTCAGAGGATTAGACACCCAGAAACCCATCTCAAAGGACATTTAGGGTACGAGAACTTGCTCTTTTAGGGTTTTTTTACATTATAGGATCAACTTTACTGCAGTTAACACTTAGAGTACAAGGAGCAGCATTCCTCCCTTCCTCCTAGTGTGGCCAAGACAATGTAACTCCATGTGGTTAACTGGGTTTTTTTGCTGTTTTTAACGAGACAAGAGCTGAGTCAGTTACTGAACTGAGATTAGTACCCATCGCTCTTCAGAAAGGCTTGTAAATGACCTCAGACCATTTACCATCAATACAGCAATATCATTTCTGTCTGCTATGGTAATAAGAGTCAAAGAGCTTGGAAAAGGCAGGAATGTCTGCTCCACAGAACAGGTGTAAGATTTGATGTGATGTGGCAGAAAGAGAATTTTTAGAAAAGCTGTATATATTACAGGGGATTTAAGTGTACGTAACCTCACTTCATTTTTCGGTGTTAACCCTTTGAGTGCCAGAGGGGTATGCAACGCATTGCTTTGGAATGAGTTGTGTTCCCCTCTGGCACTCAAAGGGTTAATGTTTTTTCCACCCCTTTGAGAACTCAGTTCTCAGGAGCTGCTGACTCCATGCTGCCAGGATATCTCTGCTTGTTAACAGGCTGATAAATTAAAGTTACTGACCACTGTCTAAATCGTATATTATAATCACTCTACTTAAATCATTTTCCTAACGTACTAACACCTCTGTGGTTCTGTCCTGACATTAACACTGAATCACGTCTCAGTGACTCACAGGAAAAACACAACTTGGTATTTATTAAAGGCGTATTAACAAACGGCAGGCTCTGCTCCTGGAATCAATGTAAACTCCGGCGTCAAAACAGACGATGAGCTGTTATATAGAGGTGTTAACCCCTTGACTGCTAGAAAAGCCTCCAACACACAAACATCTGTAGCATCCAGTGGATAAAGAGTGCATTACATAGGTCGGTTGTTTTGGGTTTTTTATAGAAAGGTGTAAGACTCTGACCGGAGCGCACAGTGTAAGCTGCCTGAGAACATCTTGCGGACGGGAATCCCCACAAGAAGTAGCAGACGCAATATACATAATGACAGGAGACAATATGAAATACTTACTAGGCCCCAGTGAGCTAGGAGCTAGAGTTCGCAGACTTGAGAACAGCGCTAGCAGTCGGTGGCTGCTCCCAGGAGGTCTTGCTGAGGCCAAAGCTGGGTAGAGGTGCAGGCCTGAAGCCTGATAACAGGGTGACCTAGGACACAGACAGCTACTCACCATGTTATGAATCAACGTATTAAAGGGATAGTAATACTTAAAATGTAAAAAAAAATATGTCATAGGGTTTATCCCCCTGAGTAAAACAAGACTACACCCACTGCTGTAAGGTGTTTCATTCAAAAGTTTTTAATTTTCAAAGTTGAATTTTTTAGGTGCAATATCACAGTGTCCTGAAATTGTACAGTGGCGCTGTTGCTACACCATCCTATGGAGATTTATGGTACCGGGACCAGAGCTGTCCATAGGATCGTTTAGCAACAGCGCCACTGTACAATTTTAGGCCACTGTGATATTGCACCTAAAAAAATTCAACTTTGAATTGTAATAACTTTTGAATAGAACACCTTTCAGCAGTGGGAGTACCCTTGTTTTACTCAGAGGGATAAACCCTACAACATATTTTTTTTATATATTTTAAGTATTACTATCCCTTTAAACCTACCAGAAGTATAGCTGCCTCTGTCCAACACCGGATAATCAGCAAGGGGGTCACAAGGTTACCGTGCGATGGGAGGTTGAACCGAGGATGCTCAAAAGCGTCAAACTCGACTGGATAGTCAACAATATCGAACACTACACACTGGGCACCGAGAATCTTTCAAAAGGAGGGAGGTCTACAATCCGGGTCAGTAACAGGTGGGCACAGACAGTACCTAGGATGAGACAGAATGATAGTTATGTAAAGTGCCCCCCCTCCCTCCCCGTTTTCTAACGTCAGCATCTAGATGACAGCAGGAGATCCCAGTACTGGGACCAGCCGGCGGCTCTCCAGCAGAGCTGAAATAACAATATTTAAATAAAACATACTTCATTGGAACAGTCTACAAAGTGTTCCTGGTTTGCAGGCACACTTTCTAGACCGTTCCACTGAAGTAGTTCTTTTTAAATATCGTTATATCGGCTCTGCTGAAGAGCCACCGTGTGTCGGCCAACACAGATCTCCTTCTGTCAGCTTTACAAGGGGAGGGGGGACTTTAACTGCGAATATCTCTCAAACTATAAAGGTTTGAGAGATGGGACTTGCTCAAGATACTTTATTTTTTTTTTTAAATCTACAATATAGCAGCAAAGTACAAGCGGCCATTACTATCCCTTTAAAGGGATAGTAATGTCAGAAAAAAGTATAACTATATGGTAGATACAATTAAAAGTGAGTACTTGCACTTATTCATATCTCTCAGACCGTTATGGTTTGAGAGATATAGGAAAATAAAGTTCTCCGCTCCCTCCCCTTTCTGCTTGACGAGCTGTAAAGGTGTCAGAAGCAGAGTCTGGTCGCTTGACCAGATGTGGCTCTTCAGCAGCGCTGATATAACGATATCTAAAGATAAATACTTAATCTGGAATGGTCTACAATTTGTGCCTGGCTTGCAAGCACACTTTGTAGACCGTTCCAGTTAAGTATTTACTTCTAAATAGCATGATTTCAGATCTGCTGAAGAGCCTCTGTCTGGTCAAATGACTGGAATCTGCAGCTGTCAGCTAGATGGCAGACTTGAGTAAAACAGCCAGGAAAAGGGAACTTTAGCAACTTATATCTCTCAAACCACAAAGATTTGAGTGATAAGACTTACATTGATGTTAATCTTTTTTTAATGTCTACAATATTAAATCAACTTAAAATTAACCATTATTATCCCTTTAATTATCCTGCAAGTATGCTGTAACCATCTCAAGTGCAGTGGGGCCACTCCTTGGAGATACACAGTGTTCTTCAGAACCGACCCATTCTCTAGTGATGTGCCACCACCAAATGTTAGAATGCAGACCCTGAGATACTTCTTTTTGTGGTTATTACTTGTTGCAAAGCTGTTGCTACTGATGCTGAGGATATAATTGCTTTTTTATTTTTTGCATTTTTCTATCTTTTCCTAAACAATGGAAACGTCCACTCAATCCATAAGGATTTCTTTATTTGCTCTCACAGAGTCCGATTCCTCAGAGCGCTGCTGATTACTCCTCGGCACAAACTCAGAAATGTCGTGTTTAGATCAGGGGGATCAGTGCAGGAGGAATGGATTCGTTTTTGTTTTTAATGGAGACTATGAGAGAATCCTCCTCAAAACATGCTAACGTGTCATTCACCTGATGGTTCGTTTCTGTGTTCTCTTATTGCAAGTCTCAGCGGCCATGCGCTTCATTTTATTGTAATGAATGTATTAATGGAAGAATCTCACTGATTCCTGCACCAGAAAAACTAACCAGCAAGGGGGCATCCTCAACAAAAGTCACGTATTAGCTGTGGTATATTTGCTAATGGCCTGTCACGGACTCAAGAACAAGAACTGGACCAGTACTGTAGGTAACACAATCTTTATTAAGATACACAAAGTCCAGAATGATTCTGCAACAGCAAGTACACAATACAATATAGACAACATTAGGAAGGATAGCGCTGTTGTAGTGGTACCGAACTGAACCCCAGAAGGCAAGCAGGAGATAAGCCGCCTCAGGTCCGCACCTGAGTAGTCTACAACAGGTCCGCACCTGTATAGACAACGTTCCTGAGTAAGGCTAACTGTTCTACAGGTCCGCACCTGTATAGACAACGTTCCTGAGTAAGGCTAACTGTGCTACAGGTCCGCACCTGAACACACCAGTAAAACGGACGGAAGCAAGGAGAAATCTGCCAGAGCCGCTGATAGCACCCACAGGTTATCCACTGGAGCGCTGGTATTCTGGGTGTGCAGTGGACAGCCCCAGGTAACACCAAAGTGGGTAGTCAGACAATCCGGAATATACACGGAGCAATCGTAAACCAGAGCCACAGGTCTGCACCAGATTGGTTATTGGACTAGCCAGGGTCATACACGGAGCGGGTAGTCGGACAGAGCCACAGGTCAGCACCAGAACGGATAGTCAGCCAGGCCAGATGTCATACACAGAGGAGGTAGTCTACCAGAGCCACAGGTCCATACCAGAAGGAATGTCAGCCTAAGCTGGGGTCAAACACAAGGCGGGTAGTCAGACAAACCAGAGGTCGGCACCAGAACAGGTAGTCAGACAAACTCAAACCAACTGCACTGGACACCACGAAAGGGCGACTGAGCATAGTGTCCAGGCAGTATTTGAGCTTAGGAACCAGGAAGAGGAGGAGTCAGCAAATGTGCCACTGCCCCTTTAAATGGAGCACACGTCCATGCACTTGGATGTGCGCCCATTAGCTGACACAGACCTGTGCCGGAACCCAGTGCCTAGGAAGTGACCAAACCACCAACCCCATGCGCTGGAGCCACCAAACAGCAGTGCGGCTGAAGCCACCGGCTAACACTGCGGCCGGAGCCACTGGAGAAAGCCGTGGTCGGCTCGAGCAGCCTCCTCACCGGTACTCTAACATGGCCTTATTCTGCTCATACAAATGCTCTAGCATGTTCGATGTGATATTCTACCTGGTAGCAACCTCCCTTTTAAACTGGTGATGGTGGCTACGCTCTTGCATGGAAAGGAATGTATTACAAACATTATAAAATACCTCCCAGGTGTCCCTCTTTAGAAGACATTAGGGGTCCATACCTCCCAAGTGTCCCTATTTAGGAGATATTAGGGGACTGCACCTCCCAAGTGTCCTCTTTAGGAGATATTAGGGATCCATACCTCCCAAGTGTCCTCTTTAGAAGATATTAGGGGTCCATACCTCCCAAGTGTCCCTCTTTAGGAGATATTAGGGGTACATACCTCCCAGGTGTCCTCTTTAGAAGATATTAGGGGTCCATACCTCCCAAGTGTCCCTCTTTAGGAGATATTAGGGGTCCATACATCCCAAGTGTCCCTCTTTAGGAGATATTAGGGGTCTGTTTCTCCCAAGTGTCCCTCTTTAGGAGATATTAGGGGTCCATACCTCCCAAGTGTCCCTCTTTAGGAGGTATTAGGGGTCTGTACCTCCCAAGTGTCCCTCTTTAGGAGATATTTGGCGTCCATACCTCCCAAGTGTCCCTCTTTAGGAGATATAAGGGGTCCATACCCCCAAGTGTCCCTCTATAGGATATATCAGGGGTTCATACCCCCAAGTGTCCTTCTTTAGGAGATATAAGGGGTCCATACCCCCAAGTGTCCCTCTTTAGGAGATATTTGGGGTCCATACCTCCCAAGTGTCCCTCTTTAGGAGATATTAGGGGTCCATACCTCCCAAGTGTCCCTCTTTAGGAGATATTAGGGGTCCATACTTCCCAAGTGTTCCTCTTTAGGAGATATTAGGGCTCTGTACCTCCCAAGTGTCCTTCTTTAGGAGATATTAGGGGTCCATACCTCCCAAGTGTCCCTCTTTAGGAGATATTAGGGCTCTGTACCTCCCAAGTGTCCCTCTTTAGGAGATATTATGGGTCCATACCTCCCAAGTGTTCCTCTTTAGGAGATATTAGGGGTCTGTACCTCCTAAGTGTCCTTCTTTAGGAGATATTAGGGGTCCATACCTCCCAAGTGTCCCTCTTTAGGAGATATTAGGGGTCTGTACCTCCCAAGTGTTCCTCTTTAGAAGATATTATGGGTCCCTACCTCCCAAGTGTCCCTCTTTAGGAGATATTAGGGGTCTGTACCTCCCAAGTGTTCCTCTTTAGGAGATATTAGGGGTCCCTACCTCCCAAGTGTCCCTCTTTAGGAGATATTAGGGGTCTGTACCTCCCAAGTGTCCCTCTTTAGGAGATATTAGGGCTCCATACCTCCCAACTGTCCCTGTTTAGGAGATATTAGGGCTCTGTACCTCCCAAGTGTTCCTCTTTAGGAGATATTAGGGGTCTGTACCTCCCAAGTGTCCATCTTTAGGAGATATTAGGGATCTGTACCTCCCAAGTGTCCCTCTTTAGGAGATATTAGGGGACTATACCTCCCAAGTGTCCCCTCTTTAGGAGATATTAGGGGTTCAAACCTCCCAAGTGTCCCTCTTTAGGAGATATTAGGGGTCCGTACCTCCCAAGTGTCCTTCTTTAGGAGATATTAGGGGTATATACATCCCAAGTGTCCCTCTTTAGGAGATATTAGGGGACTATACCTCCCAAGTGTCCCTCTTTAGGAGATATTAGGGGTATATACATCCCAAGTGTCCCTCTTTAGGAGATATTAGGGGTCTGTACCTCCCAAGTGTCCCTCTTTACTTGCCTCCCCCTTCACTCGCCACCTGTATATAAACACATGGGCTGGGTATGCTGGAATGGGGCCATATCATGGCTTTGCACTCATAACCCCCCCCCCCCCTCCGAAAAATTTCTCAGGACGGACCTGATTACAGCCCTATGTCCACCACACTAAGAACCAACTTGAACAATTCACAGACGATATTGAATAACAGCTTTGGTCTGAGATATGCCAGTGATATATGACACATGATATATTTCTTTAAAACTACCAAAATGTTGAAATGTTTGCCAATCCACCGGTGCACTTTTGTATTATTTTATTTTATTTATGCTTCTTTTTAAGAACTCATTCAATGTGTCTCGGCAACACAAAGAATAAGAACTGTGTAACGTAATCGCTTTAACAACTAGTGTTGGTGAGGACTCTATGTCTCTTGTCACCTCCAGTTACATCAGTCATCCTCCTTACTGCTTTCCACCTTGGTTCAGATAAATCCCTTTGGTTTTGGAGATTTGAGAGTGCATGTATGGAAGGTATGAGAAATGAAAAAAGAAAAACAGCTTCCAAAAATCAAAATTAGTTAATGGCTACAGTAACATTGGACACCTTTTTAAGCACATATCCCCCCGCCCCCTCTCACACCATTACCTGGGGAAGGTGAGGTGGTAACACCCCACCTCTCCCAGATCTAATTAAACCCCCCCTGGGCTAGAGCGGCCAGCCCCCATTGTCTAGGAGCTGACCGCCCCAGCCCAGCAGGGGGGGAATAAGCATCCCATTGTCACAGGGGAGAGGGCAGCCGCCTCATTGTGCTCCAGGCGGACCAGCCGCCCTCCACCCTTGATTTTGCGCCACAACAGCAGTAAGAGACTTATAATTACCAAGGAAAATATTGTCCCACTCTGAGCCATCTTCAGCACTACTATGATGTACCCCATAGCTGTCAGGAGTGATTCTACTGTTTCTTGTATGCTGCTGCTGCTGTTGATGATGATGATTTTTATCTCAGTCAGACCAGTGGTTGTGCCTCAGGTGTGATCTCAATCACAACGTGCATAGATGGGAACCTGCTTTCCCTTTGCTCCCATATTTTTTTTTAAGGAGACAGCAGATGGGATAGGCATAAGGCTGTCCTTAACATAAGAAAAGACCAAGGATCAAAAAAGGTTTGAGGTTCTTACAGTAGGAAAATGGGCGACTAGATGAGAAAAATGGTTCTTATCTGCCGTCAAATTCTATGTTTCTATGTTTCAGATAGCGCCTTGTTTAGCTTCTGGTTCATTACTGAAGTATCTCCATACTGTGGGTTTTCTAGACCGAGGGGAACCTGAGGGCCAACTATTACTATTTAGGTCTAGATGTGGTTATAGTGCTAGTAGTACGCATGAACAACAACAGAATGATGGTGATTGGGCTGGGCTTCGACTTGGAAGTGGTGATGCTTATGCTGATGATTGTGATGAGAGCTGTTCATTCTTACGCATATTTACTAGTAAAGAATTTCCAGATGATCACCGATGAAAGACGCACCCAGCAGGGTTCCCTGATAATTGTGTCATGATGCTGCACAAAATTGTATAAGCACCCAGCATTTAATGGGATATCTGGTCACCTGTCTTAAGGCAACAGGTGCATTATACTGACCTTTTGGTAATTACAAATAGCACATACATACAGGGCTGGTTACTATATAATGTAGTGATGTGACTGTACATTGTCAGGACAGGCTCAGACAGGGCTGCTATCACGGTTCCCATGATTACCTGTCACTCTCTGCTGTGGTGTGTTCCTATTGGTAGTACTTGTTATGCCCGCCCAGTGTGGCCTTCATATACTGGGCCTCTGGCACCTGTCAGGTGCCCTTTCGTGGTGTTCCAGTACCAGTGCTTCTGTTGCTGTGTTCCTGCGTTCCTGTGTACCGATTCGGCTTGTCTGACTATTCTTCAGGTTCCTGCTCCGTGTATGACCCGGCCTGGCTGACGTTACTGCTCCATGATTGATCCGGCTTGTCTGACGCTCCTGCTCCGTGTTTGACCCGGCCTGGCTGACGTTCCTGCTCTGTGATTGATCCGGCTTGTCTGATGCTCCTGCTCCGTGTATGACCCGGCCTGGCTGACGTTCCTGCTCCGTGATTGATCTGGCTTGTCTGACGCTCCTGCTCCGTGTATGACCCGGCCTGGCTGACTTTCCTGCTTGGTATCCAGCTTCCTGTGTTCCGGTTCCAGTGAGACTTCGTCTATGTCGCTTGGCGACATTGTGAACTGTCAGACTTGTGCGTCCTATGCTGACCTCCCACTTGCTGAGCTTGCTGCCTCCGTTACCGAGCCTGTCCGTTAACACTTGCAGTGCTTGTTGCCTCCGTTACCGAGCCTGTCCGCTGACACTTGCAGTACTTGTTGCCTCAGATTCTGGGCCATCCGTTAACACTTGCTGAGCTTGTTGCCTCCGTTACCGAGCCTGTCTGTTAACACTTGCAGAGCTTGTTGCCTCAGATACTGAGCCTCTCCATTAACACTTGCAGAGCTCATCTCCTTCATTACCGAGCCTGTCCGCTACACTTCCAGAGCAATGGTTTTCCGTTACTGTCTACCAATAGCTCTTGCAATATACACGCTCCACTGGCGCACCGGAAGGGTGCTACTGGCTCTGGTCTTACTTGGCTCTAGCAGTGTTGGGGTATCCGTTTACGCACCACGGGGTGCTACTGGCTCTGGTCCCTTTCAGCTCTGGCAGTGCGGGTATCCCTTGATGCACCAAGGGGTGCTACTGGCTCAGGTTCCATTCAGCTCACGCAGTGTCATTAACCCATTCAGCACCGTAGAGTGCCGTGGCTCCGGTTCCATTCAGCTCACGCAGTGTGTCTATCCGTTACGCACGGCAGAGTGCCCTTGGCTCTGGTATTATTTAGCTCTAGCACAAGTGGTTGGTCTTGCATATCGCCAGTCCTTGAGGACTACTGTTTGGACTCACTACTAGGTGCTCTCCACCTTGCACCGCAGTCTATAGCTGCTCTTGTCCACTACTGGGCGTTGTCTTGCACACCACATCAGAGACTGATTATTTGCATTGGACTTAACCCTTGCTTTACTCTGTTCCATTACTTGTATAGTATTGCTCTTTATCCATACTGTGTCAGCTATATTATCATATTGCCTTCAGTTACGTGTAATTACCTATTGTTGCCCTTAGGGGGCTGTGTTCCTCATTTGTTCTCAATAAAACTGTGTTTTATTTTATACCTCTGGTCTGAGAGTCTGAATAACCGTTACAGCTGCTTACTGTAGTGATCTGACTGTACTAAATAAGGACAGGCTCAGACATTGCCGGTTACTATATAATGTGGAGATCTCCTGACTGTACATTATCAGGACAGGCTCAGACAGTGCCGGTTATTAGGTGGTAGAAATACAACTCTGGGCAGTTAATCACATCTGTATAGCTGCAGCACACATAGTGTCAGTACTTTATTGCCTTCAGCTGTACAGTAGCTACATAGATTGTGTCATCACCACTACAGGTTGTAGCTCTAATTAGGTAATTATCTCTACAGCAGACACTCTGTTTGGGTGCAACACCCACCTATTTCTCCAGATAAAGGGCTTACCTTCCCCCAGTTTTAATTTTCCGGGAAATGGGACTGCACATTCCCTCTCTGTCCCCGTGGGAAGGCCGCGGGGAGGATGGACGATGGCAGTGCCTTGTGTGCGCTCACGCTTGTCTGCATTGGGAGAAATTGTACAGTTCCTACTCCCACCTTTATACAGTTTGTAAGCTGTGGTGACTCTCTGACAATAATTAATGGGATAGTAATACTTCGTTTTATCTTTATTTTATTTTGTAGCCTTTAAAAAAACATGAAGAACGATATAAGTCTTATCTCTCAAACCTTTATGGTTTAAGAGATATTCACAAGCAAAGTTCCCCTCCCGCCCCTTTTACCTAGTGTAAGCCATCTCTTCTCAGATGTGGAATCCAGTCCATAGACCAGACAGATAACAGAAGGGGACAATCTTCTTCCTATGAGAACAATGAAATCCCTGCCCCCCTTTTACCTAGTGTAAGTCATCTCTTCTCAGATGTGGAATCCAGTCCATAGACCAGACAGATAACAGCAGGGCACAATCTTCTTCCTATGAGAACAATGAAAGCCCTGCCCCCCTTGACAAGTTTTTCAGGTTTTTCCCTTATCTTAATTGAAGATTGTCCTTCTCTGCAGTCTACCTGGGCACCTCCCTTCTGATCTGGCTGAACAGTGTTACATCAGTAAAAGGGGCAGGAGGGGGATACTTTATCATTCATTTACTCTTGTACTACAACTCTGACAGAATTGAAATAACACTCTCCAAAGTCCAATACTATGATGATTAATTAGAGCTGCTTTTAATATGAAAAATTACTATCACTTTAAGGGAGGAGGGGTGCAAAGCAAAGTGAAATTTTGAGGGGATGGTTTGGGGACCAACAGAGACCCTATTGCAAAGCTCCCAGTGGTATTACAGTACACTTTAGATTGGGCATGGGACAGACAGAGAAATCCGAGCCACCATGGCAATGGAATCTCTAATCTCTCTGGAGGTAAGATAGAACCATGAGGTCCCTGGTGTACGCTGGGTGCACCCAAGAGGTAAAACAGTAGTGAAATCACTACTATCACTACTACTACTATCACTACTACAATCCATAACATGGATCGTTCCCTATCAGCAGGTAATTGGGGATCTCCCCTGGGAGCCGACCTGCTGATGGATCTGGAGCTGCATTGTGAACTCCAGTGGACCAGTGGTGGAGCGCAACAAAGTTCTGAAAAGAGACAATCGCCCCCCTTCCCAGGCTCCCTCATTAGACCTGTAAGAAGAGACTGAAGTCTCACCATCAGTCTCTTGTCTTCTCCATATTGTCTCCTTATACTTTATTTACATAATGTTTTGCCAGGAAGAATACAGTGAGATTTCTCTCATTTTCTAGTGTGTTCTGTAGAGTTTTTACAGTAAAAAGTTACCTATTTACACAGAGACACAATTCACACACAAACATACACATAAAAATGCACAACAAACTGTTTATAGTGAAATGCTGTTTTTAGATACAAAGATGCAGTATTTTGGGGGGATCTCAGTCTGGGGGAAGTTCTGATTACAGTAAAATCTCGGGTATAATACACACAATAAGGTGAAGTGGGGGGTTACATAAGGTGAAGTAGGGGGTGCGTATTATACACAAGGTTTTTTTTTCTGGCAGCTATTTTCCCACCCCCGGCGCTATCCGCTTTCAAAATAATGCTTACCATGCTCCACTGAGGAAATAGAATAGAAGGCAAACTTCATCTGTGTAAATGTTCCCTGCGGGCGGCATGCTTGCATTTGCCACCCGCTTCTTTCAATTGGCTTTCAGGACCTTCTGCCTCCAGCCAATGGTAATGCACTGTGAGGATCTCAAGGTCCTCACAGGGCAATACCACAGGCGGGAGGTCCCGCAGCTCTTTGAAGGAAGCGGGCGGCAAATGCAAGCATGCCGCCCGCAGGGAACATTTACACAGATGAAGTTTGCCTTCTATTCTGTTTCCTCAGTGGTGCATGATAAGCGTTATTTTGAAAGCGGATAGCGCCGGGGGTGGGAGGGAAGATAGCTGCCAGACGTAAAATTTTACTTTGGAAGGGGGAAAACAAGGGTGTGTATTATACAGAGGCACTCTTGTTTTCCCCTAAATCTTGGGTATAATATGCACCTGCGTATTATACACAGGTGCATATTATACCTGAGATTTTACAGTATTTCTGGTGGGTTATTCCAAGCCTCTTTCTTGTATTGTGGAATAATCAGTGTTGGACAATTTAGTGAATTGAACGTATCACAATGATGGGCAGTGTAATTGTAGATTATGTTAACGTAGTGTACTGATAATCTTACTTTTAGTAATGATAGGAGAGGAATATTTTGCTTTACTCTCTTTACTTGAAAACCATAACAGCACATTCATTTACATAACCAATCAGAGAACAGCAAGTAAGTCCATATAAGACTCCTACTCCACAAACTCCTCCTATTTCTTTGCCTAAAACAAGCAAACAAACACCATAACAGATCACATAGAAACTGAAAACATAAAATCCGGTAACACCAAAACTTCTTCCAACCCGTAATAGGCGATGTCCGAATCAACCTCCAAAACTGACCTCCAGGCAGGAGTTACGCTGAAAGAAAATAAATAAATGATAGTACACATGTCATAATACTAACGTCCATAAATTAATCACATGGAGATGCATGCCTATGATACACTACAACAAACAATAATTCTGTATAAAATTCCTATATCTGACCCTTCTATAATTCCCAAACCTAACCCCAGGACCCAAAAGGGAAGGGAAGGGAGGGAAAACATTCGCCTCTTGTCATTACTAAAATTAAGATTATCAGTAAAGTACGTTAACATAATCTACTATTTTACCACATGACAGGAGGCTTCATATTTTGCTTTTTTAACGCTGAGAAACCAACAAAAAAGCAGCATGAGTAGAAGGACGAAAATAAAAAGTACGAAATATGTCCTCCCTGGACCAATTTGCAGAACGCAAAATGTCAGCAAGAGAGGCTCCCCGAACTGAATGAGTACCGAATGACAGATCGATCCCAGCCAGAGTTAAAGTCCACCTAGCCAGAGTAGTGGTGGAAACCGGACTATGAGGTCTGACATAAGAGACCAACAACTGACCAGATTACTTCAAATGCAGAGGACCCGTAACCTCCACGTACCGCAGTAAAACCCCCACTACATAAAGTTGAGGCACATTTTAAAAAAACGGATAAAACACTGAAGCCGAATCTGTCTTAGTACACCTAGTAATGGAAAAGGAAACCCCTCCGGGGAAATCACAAAGCCATCAACATCAAATGCTCTCATGTCCAAAACCCTTCGAAAAGAGACCAAACAAACAAAGAAGGAGCGTAAGTTTCACCGAAAGTTGTCTCAAAGTCAACTGATCATTATCTGGCCAATTCCTCAAAAAACGCAGGACAACCTCCACGTCCCAAAACCAAGCATATTTAGGTGCCAGTGGACGAGCCAAATTAATACCCTTTAAAAGGTGACAAACCAATGGATCGCGACCTACCGACACACCTGCTACTGGAACATGAGCCTCCGAAATGGCTGCCCGCATCACGTTAATGGACCGATAAGAACGACCTAGAGAAAACAAATGCGACAAAAAATTAGAATCACCGGCACAGCTGCTGTAAAGGGATCGCAATCCCTCTCCAAACACCAGCTAGCCCAGGAGTTCCATGCAGAGATGTAACTTCGTCTCATACAAGGAGCCCATGATTCCCACAAAAAGATCCTTAGCCGTTTGCTATAATCCTTCGACAGCCCAGATCCCCTGAAAGCATCCAGGCCACTAGGAAAGAAGACCCTGTTGCACTAGAGGGTGTGGTTCTCCTCGTGGATCGACAAGAAGATGAGGAAGATAAGAAAGGAGAAGAGGATGGTCGCATGACGTTTCCAGTAGATGCGGATACCACGGCTGACTTGGCCATAAAGGAGCAACCAGAACTCTCGCCAGCATGGCGAACAGAGAAAAGGCATAAACCCCCGCCCTCGGCCAAACCTGCAGAGACACGTCCACCGCTGCGTAACTTGGATCTGGAAGCCAACTGAAATACTGTCTTAGTTGAAAATTGGTGCGAGACGTAAATAAATCCAGCTTCAGAGGCCCCCTGAGAGAATGCAGGTGATGAAAAATCTGTACATCCAACTTCCTATCGCTGCTGTCCCTCCAATGGCGAGAGAACCAATCCGCCGTCAGGTTGGAGACCCCCGGGAGATGCTTTGAGCATGATGTTGCATTCCAAGCAGAACCAATAAATATCCTTCTTTGCCTCTGTGAGATTCCGAGACCTGGCGCCCCCCAACCTGTTGATATACTGGACAGCCAAAATGTTGTCCATCCGAAGAAGGATACAACAATCGGACATCTCCCTGGCCAGACTGCGAATCGCGAACGAACCTGCAATCAATTCGAGACAATTAATATGAAGGCCGTCTTCTTCCTGAGACTAAGAACCCCCTGTGGAAAAATCCGCACGAGCTCCCCAGCCCCAAAGGTTGGCATCTGACTCCAGAACAAAATGCGGCAAAGGACTGAAAATTGCCTTGCTGTTCCATGTCTGCATGTGCAGCAACCACCATCGCAGTTCCGAGAGCACTTCTGAAAAGAGGTCCAGCAGGTGGTCATAAGAATGACGCTCTCTAAGATGTCGGGCCTGCAAACGCTGCATTGTCCGGTAATGCAGAGGACCCGGATAAATCCACAGATGGATGAAAAATCAGAAGGACATGCCGTACCTACAGCCGCCACGTCTGCCTGAAACAGCCCTGCAGAGCAACGGGAATAGAGCACGGCAGGCACAGTAACAAAAGGTGTCCAGGGACCCAGTGGGAACTAGCTAGAACCCCCAGTCAAAACGCCCCAGTAACGCTATCTGGTGCAAAAAAACACCCACACAAAGCTTTAGATAATAGCAGTCTGTAACAAACACAATTGGAAGCCCAATACCTAAGTCAAGTATAGGGTAGAAACAAAAACATTTGACATCAAAAGCCACATATACAAAGAAATGGTTTAATAAAAAGATCACAAGTATAGGTGAAACAGATACACTGACCTGTGCAGGTAGGTTAGCAGCAAAGACAGAGGAGGAGTTTGTGGAGTAGGAGTCTTATATGACTGTACTGTCTGTTCTCTGATTGGTTATTTAAATGAATGTGCTGCTATGGATTACCAGTAAAGAAAGTAATGCAAAATATGAAGCCTCCTGTCATGTGGTATAATTACATTAGATGACAACAGTGGGAGATCATATAGATATAAGTAAAATTGGGAAAATAGAAGAGGGCCAAGAATGGGTCCTTGGGGAACCTCCACTTGTTACTTTGAGTGGAAGGGAATGTCATCAGCAATAGACACATATCGGGGGTTATGCACTAAAGCGTGATAAAGAGGTGAAAAACAAGAGATGACTCCTCCAGTGATATCACTTCTCCAGTTCCTGTGTTATTCTATGGATCCAATGCACTAAAATCTCCAAAATTCTAGAAATCTTAATGAATTAGCTCCACAGAATAACATGTGAATTGGAGAAGTGATATCAGTAGAGAAGTTATCTCCTCTGTATCACCTCTTTATCACACCTTAGTGAATCCCCCATGGTCTTTTGTCTGATAAACAGGATAAGAATCAGTTTGGAGAATGATCACTCAATCCTGAACTTTTGAACTTACTTGCATGGATATTATGATCTACTGCAGTGCTCCTCACTCAAGACACCCCTAACATGCAATCTAGAATCATCAAGGCACCCCTAACATCAATCTGGAATCATCAAGGCACCCCTAAAATGCAATCTGGAATCATCAAGGCACCCCTAACATCAATCTGGAAGCATCAAGGCACCCCTAACATGCAATCTAGAATTATCAAGGCACCCCTAACATGCAATCTAGAATCATCAAGGCACCCCTAACATGCAGTCTGGAATCATCAAGGCACTCCTAACATGCAATCTAGAATTATCAAGGCACCCCTAACATGCAATCTAGAATCATCAAGACACCCTAACAACATGCAATCTGGAATCATCAAGGCACTCCTAACATGCAATCTAGAATCATCAAGGCACCCCTAACATCAATCTGGAATCATCAAGGCACCCTAAAATCATTCTGGAATCATCAAGACACTCCTAACATGCAATCTAGAATCATCAAGGCACCCCTAACATGCAATCTGGAATCATCAAGGCACTCCTAACATGCAATCTAGAATCATCAAGGCACCCTAACATGCAATCTGGAATCATCAAGGCACTCCTAATATGCAATCTAGAATCATCAAGGCACCCCTAACATGCAATCTGGAATCATCAAGGCACCCTAACATGCAATCTGGAATCATCAAGACACCCCTAACATGCAATCTGGAATCATCAAAGCAACCCTAAAATGCAATCTGGAATCATTAAGGCACCCTAACAGCAATCTGGAATCATCAAGGCACCCCTAACATGCAATCTAGAATCATCAAGCCACCCCTAAAATCAACCTGGAATTATCAAGGTACCCCTAACATGCAATCTAGAATGATCAAGGCACCCTAACATCAATCTGGCACCCCTAAAATGCAATCTGGAATAATCAAGGCACCCCTAACATCAATCTGGAATCATCAAGGCACCCCTTACATGCAATCTAGAATCATCAAGGCACCCTAACATGCAATCTGGAATCATCAAGGCACCCCTAATATCAACCTGGAATTATCAAGGCACCCCTAACATGCAATCTAGAATCATCAAGGCACCCTAACATCAATCTGGAATCATCAAGGCACCCCTAACATGCAATCTGGAATCTTCAAGGCACCCCTAACATCAACCTGGAATTATCAAGGCACCCCTAACATGCAATCTAGAATCATCAAGGCACCCTAACATGCAATCTGGAATTACCAAGGCACCCCTAACATCAATCTGGAATCCTCAAGGCACCCCTAACATCAATCTGGAATCATCAAGGCACCCTAACATGCAATCTGGAATTACCAAGGCACCCCTAACATCAGTCTGGAATCATCAAGGCACCCCTAACATGCAATCTGGAATCATCAAGGCACCCTAATATCAATCTGGAATCATCAAGGCACCATAACATGCAATCAAGGCTCCCTAACATGCAATCTGGAATCATCAAGCCACCCTAACATCAATCTGGAATCATCAAGGCACCCTAACATGCAATCAAGGCTCCCTAACATGCAATCTGGAATCATCAAGGCACCCTAACATCAATCTAGAATCATCAAGGCACCCTTAACATGCAATCTGGAATCATCAAGGCACCCTAACATGCAATCAAGGCTCCCTAACATGCAATCTGGAATCATCAAGGCACTCCTGGTGTTTTATAGGTAATTTCTCATGCCTTAATGAAAGTAATAATCAGGGCCGGCCTTTACATGAGTCCCAGTGGGTCCATGGACCCAGGAGGCACTCTGACAGGGGCGGCAATTTGCCGCCCCAAGGCATGTTATTTCCTGCGCGGCTTCTCCCCACTGCCCGCACTGATGACAGCAGGGACCGTGTCACATGCGGAGACGCCGTGTGGAGCATGCTGAGGTTTTATTCCTATGTTCGGAGGACAGTTCAAGTCTAAAACTGGCACCCAGACTGGCGAAGAAAATCCCAGCATGCACCACGTGGAGTCTCCGCATGTGACAAAGTCCTGGCTGTCATCAGTGCGGGCAGTGGGGAGACTGAGTAAAATCCACGAGAAGAGAGAGAGAGGCAAAAGGAGAAGAGAAACAGGCAGGGGGGGAGAAAGAGGCACAAAGGGTGAAAAGAGGGGAAAAAAAGAGGCACAAGGGGTGAAAAGAGGGGGAAAAGAGGCACAGGGGGTAAAAAGGGGCTCAAAGGGTGAAAAGAGGGGAAAAAAGAGACACAAGGGGTGAAAAGAGGGGAAAAGGAGGCATAAGGGGTAAAAAGAGGCACAAGGGGTGAAAAGAGGGGAAAAAGAGGCACAAGGAGTGAAAAGAGGCACAAGGGGTTAAAAGAGGGGAAAAAGAGGCACAAGGGGTGAAAAGAGGGGGGAAAAGGAGGCACAAGGGGAAAAAAGAGACATGAGGGGTGAAAAGAGGGGAAAAAGGTGGCACAGGAGTGAAAAGAGGGGAAAAAGAGGCACAAGGGGTGAAAAAAGAGGCACAAGGGGTGCAAAGAGGGGAAAAAAGCAGCACAAGGGGTGAAAAGAGGGAAAAGGAGGCACAAGGGGTAAAAAGAGGCACAAGGGGTGAAAAGAGGGGAAAAAGAGGCACAAGGAGAGAAAAGAGGCACAAGGAGTGAAAAGAGGGGACAAAGAGGTACAAGGTGTGAAAAGCGGCACAAGGGGTGAAAAGAGGGGAAAAAAGAGGCACAAGGGGTGAAAAGAGGGGACAAAGAGGCACAAGGGGTGAAAAAAGAGGCACAAGGGGTGAAAAGAGGGGAAAAAAGAGGCACAAGGGGTGAAAAAAGAGGCACAAGGGGTGAAAAGAGGGAAAAAGAGGCACAAGGGGTGAAAAGAGGAACAAGGGGTTAAAAGAGGGGAAAAAGAGGCACAAGGGGTGAAAAGAGGAACAAGGGGTGAAAAGAGGGGGAAAAAGAGACACAAGGGGTGAAAAGAGGGGAAAAAGAGGCACAAGGGGTAAAAAAAGAGGCACAAGGGGTGAAAAGAGGAGAAAAAAGAGGCACAAGGGATGAAAAGAGGGGAAAAAGAGGCACAAGGGTTGAAAAGAGGCACAAGGGGTGAAAAGAGGGGATAAAAGAGGCACAAGGGGTGAAAAGAGGCACTAGCGGGTGAAAAGAAGGAAAAAAAGAGGCACAATGGGTGAAAAGAGGCACATGGGGTGAAAAGAAGGGAAAAAAGAGGCACAAGGGGTGAAAAAAGAGGCACAAGGGGTGAAAAGAGGGGAAAAAAAGAGGCACAAGGGGTGAAAAGAGGCACTAAGGGTGAAAAGAGGAGAAAAAAGCAGCACAAGGGGTGAAAAGAGGGGAAAAAAGAGTATAAGGGGTGAAAAGAGGCACAAGGGGTGAAAAGGGGGAAAAAAGAGGCACAAGGGGTGAAAAGAGGTGGAAAAGAGGTACAATGGGTGAAAAGAGGTGAAAAAGGAGGCACAAGGGGTGAAAAGAGGGGAAAAAGAGGCACAATGGGTGAAAAAAGAGGCACAAGGAGTGAAAAGAGGCACAAGGGGTGAAAAGAGGGGGAAAAGAGGCACAAGGGGTGAAAAAAGAGGCACAAGGGGTGAAAAGAGGGGAAAAAAGAGGTACAAGGGGTGAAAAGAGGCACACAGGGTAAAAAGAGGGAAAAAGAGGCACAAGGGTTGAAAAAAGAGGCACAAGGGGTGAAAAGAAGGGAAAAAAGAGGCACAAGGGGTGAAAAGAGGGGAAAAAGAGGCACAAGGGGTGAAAAAAGAGGCACAAGGGGTGAAAAGAGGGGAAAAAAGAAGCACAAGGGGTGAAAAGAGGGGAAAAGGAGGCACAAGGGGTAAAAAGAAGCACAAGGGGTGAAAAGAGGGGAAAAAAGAGGCACGAGGGGTGAAAAGAGGGGAAAAAGAGGCACAAGGAGTGAAAAGAGGCACATGGGGTGAAAAGAGGGGAAAAAGAGGCACAAGGGGTGAAAAAAGAGGCACTGGGTGAAAAGAGGGGAAAAAAGAGGCACATGGGGTGAAAAGAGGGAAAAAAGAGGTACAAGGGGTGAAAAGAGGCACAAGGGGTGAAAAGAGGAGAAAAAGAGGCACAAGGGGTGAAAAAAGAGGCACAAGGGGTGAAAAGAGGGGACAAAGAGGCATAAGGGGTGAAAAAAGAGGCACAAGGGGTGAAAAGAGGGGGAAAAGAGGCATAAGGGGTGAAAAAAGAGGCACAAGGGGTGAAAAGAGGGGAAAAAGAGGCACAAGGGGTGAAAAGCAGCACAAGGGGTGAAAAGAGGGGAAAAAGAGGCACAAGGGGTTAAAAGAGGGAAAAAGAGGCACAAGGGGTGAAAAGCGGCACAAGGGGTTAAAAGAGGGAAAAAAGAGGCACAAGGGGTGAAAAAAGAGGCACACGAGGTGAAAAGAGGCACAAGGGGTGAAAAGAGGCACTAGGGGGTGAAAAGAAGGAAAAAAATAGGCACAAGGGGTGAAAAAAGAGGCACAATGGGTGAAAAGAGGCACATGGGGTGAAAAGAAGGGAAAAAAGAGGCACAAGGGGTGAAAAAAGAGGCACAATGGGTGAAAAGAGGGGAAAAAAGAGGCACAAGGGGTGAAAAGAGGCACTAGGGTGAAAAGAGGGGAAAAAAGCAGCACAAGGGGTGAAAAGAGGGGAAAAAAGAGGCACAAGGGGTGAAAAGAGGGGAAAAAGAGTACAAAGGGGGAAAAGAGGGGAAAAGAGAGGCACAAGGGTGAAAAGTGGCACAAGGTGTGAAAAGGGGGAAAAAAGAGGCACAAGGGGTGAAAAGTGGCACAAGGTGTGAAAAGGGGGAAAAAAGAGGCACAAGGGGTGAAAAGAGGCACAAGGGGTGAAAAGAGGTGGAAAAGAGGTACAAGGGGTGAAAAGAGGTGAAAAAGGAGGCACAAGGAGTGAAAAGAGGCACAAGGGGTGAAAAAGAGGGGATTAAAGAGGCACAAGGGGTGAAAAGAGGCACAAGGGGTGAAAAGAGGGGAAAAAGAGGCACAGGGGTAAAAAGAAGGGAAAAAAGAGGTACAAGGGGTGAAAAGTGGCACAAGGGGTGAAAAGAGGGGAAAAAGATGCACAAGGGGTGAAAAGAGGTACAAGGGGTGAAAAGAGGGGGAAAAAGAGGCACAAGGGGTGAAAAGTTGCACAAGGGGTGAAAAGAGGGGAAAAAAGAGGTACAAGGGGTGAAAAGAGGGGGAAAAGAGGCACAGGGGGTAAAAAGGGGCTCAAAGGGTGAAAAGAGGGGAAAAAAAGAGACACAAGGGGTGAAAAGAGGGGAAAAGGAGGCATAAGGGGTAAAAAGAGGCACAAGGGGTGAAAAGAGGGGAAAAAGAGGCACAAGGAGTGAAAAGAGGCACAAGGGGTTAAAAGAGGGGAAAAAGAGGCACAAGGGGTGAAAAGAGGGGGGAAAAGGAGGCACAAGGGGAAAAAAGAGACATGAGGGGTGAAAAGAGGGGAAAAAGGTGGCACAGGAGTGAAAAGAGGGGAAAAAGAGGCACAAGGGGTGAAAAAAGAGGCACAAGGGGTGCAAAGAGGGGAAAAAAGCAGCACAAGGGGTGAAAAGAGGGGAAAAGGAGGCACAAGGGGTAAAAAGAGGCACAAGGGGTGAAAAGAGGGGAAAAAGAGGCACAAGGAGAGAAAAGAGGCACAAGGAGTGAAAAGAGGGGACAAAGAGGTACAAGGTGTGAAAAGCGGCACAAGGGGTGAAAAGAGGGGAAAAAAGAGGCACAAGGGGTGAAAAGAGGGGACAAAGAGGCACAAGGGGTGAAAAAAGAGGCACAAGGGGTGAAAAGAGGGGAAAAAAGAGGCACAAGGGGTGAAAAAAGAGGCACAAGGGGTGAAAAGAGGGGAAAAAGAGGCACAAGGGGTGAAAAGAGGAACAAGGGGTTAAAAGAGGGGAAAAAGAGGCACAAGGGGTGAAAAGAGGAACAAGGGGTGAAAAGAGGGGGAAAAAGAGACACAAGGGGTGAAAAGAGGGGAAAAAGAGGCACAAGGGGTAAAAAAAGAGGCACAAGGGGTGAAAAGAGGAGAAAAAAGAGGCACAAGGGATGAAAAGAGGGGAAAAAGAGGCACAAGGGTTGAAAAGAGGCACAAGGGGTGAAAAGAGGGGATAAAAGAGGCACAAGGGGTGAAAAGAGGCACTAGCGGGTGAAAAGAAGGAAAAAAGAGGCACAATGGGTGAAAAGAGGCACATGGGGTGAAAAGAAGGGAAAAAAGAGGCACAAGGGGTGAAAAAAGAGGCACAAGGGGTGAAAAGAGGGGAAAAAAAGAGGCACAAGGGGTGAAAAGAGGCATTAAGGGTGAAAAGAGGAGAAAAAAGCAGCACAAGGGGTGAAAAGAGGGGAAAAAAGAGTATAAGGGGTGAAAAGAGGCACAAGGGGTGAAAAGGGGGAAAAAAGAGGCACAAGGGGTGAAAAGAGGTGGAAAAGAGGTACAATGGGTGAAAAGAGGTGAAAAAGGAGGCACAAGGGGTGAAAAGAGGGGAAAAAGAGGCACAATGGGTGAAAAAAGAGGCACAAGGAGTGAAAAGAGGCACAAGGGGTGAAAAGAGGGGGAAAAGAGGCACAAGGGGTGAAAAGAGGGGAAAAAAGAGGTACAAGGGGTGAAAAGAGGCACACAGGGTAAAAAGAGGGGAAAAAGAGGCACAAGGGTTGAAAAAAGAGGCACAAGGGGTGAAAAGAAGGGAAAAAAGAGGCACAAGGGGTGAAAAGAGGGGAAAAAGAGGCACAAGGGGTGAAAAAAGAGGCACAAGGGGTGAAAAGAGGGGAAAAAAGAAGCACAAGGGGTGAAAAGAGGGGAAAAGGAGGCACAAGGGGTAAAAAGAAGCACAAGGGGTGAAAAGAGGGGAAAAAAGAGGCACGAGGGGTGAAAAGAGGGGAAAAAGAGGCACAAGGAGTGAAAAGAGGCACATGGGGTGAAAAGAGGGGAAAAAGAGGCACAAGGGGTGAAAAAAGAGGCACTGGGTGAAAAGAGGGGAAAAAAGAGGCACATGGGGTGAAAAGAGGGAAAAAAGAGGTACAAGGGGTGAAAAGAGGCACAAGGGGTGAAAAGAGGAGTAAAAGAGGCACAAGGGGTGAAAAAAGAGGCACAAGGGGTGAAAAGAGGGGACAAAGAGGCATAAGGGGTGAAAAAAGAGGCACAAGGGGTGAAAAGAGGGGGAAAAGAGGCATAAGGGGTGAAAAAAGAGGCACAAGGGGTGAAAAGAGGGGAAAAAGAGGCACAAGGGGTGAAAAGCAGCACAAGGGGTGAAAAGAGGGGAAAAAGAGGCACAAGGGGTTAAAAGAGGGGAAAAAGAGGCACAAGGGGTGAAAAGCGGCACAAGGGGTTAAAAGAGGGAAAAAAGAGGCACAAGGGGTGAAAAAAGAGGCACACGAGGTGAAAAGAGG
This sequence comes from Rhinophrynus dorsalis, assembly GCA_037306005.1. Classification (NCBI taxonomy): domain Eukaryota; kingdom Metazoa; phylum Chordata; class Amphibia; order Anura; family Rhinophrynidae; genus Rhinophrynus; species Rhinophrynus dorsalis. Next base: position 5,254,553 of record CM074720.1, on the reverse strand, counting down.
CACAAGGGGTGAAAAGAGGCACTAGGGGGTGAAAAGAAGGAAAAAAATAGGCACAAGGGGTGAAAAAAGAGGCACAATGGGTGAAAAGAGGCACATGGGGTGAAAAGAAGGGAAAAAAGAGGCACAAGGGGTGAAAAAAGAGGCACAAGGGGTGAAAAGAGGGGAAAAAAGAGGCACAAGGGGTGGAAAGAGGCACTAGGGTGAAAAGAGGGGAAAAAAGCAGCACAAGGGGTGAAAAGAGGGGTAAAAAGAGGCACAAGGGGTGAAAAGAGGGGAAAAAGAGTACAAGGGGTGAAAAGAGGGGAAAAGAGAGGCACAAGGGGTGAAAAGTGGCACAAGGTGTGAAAAGGGGGAAAAAAGAGGCACAAGGGGTGAAAAGTGGCACAAGGTGTGAAAAGGGGGAAAAAAGAGGCACAAGGGGTGAAAAGAGGCACAAGGGGTGAAAAGAGGTGGAAAAGAGGTACAAGGGGTGAAAAGAGGTGAAAAAGGAGGCACAAGGAGTGAAAAGAGGCACAAGGGGTGAAAAAGAGGGGATTAAAGAGGCACAAGGGGTGAAAAGAGGCACAAGGGGTGAAAAGAGGGGAAAAAGAGGCACAGGGGTAAAAAGAAGGGAAAAAAGAGGTACAAGGGGTGAAAAGTGGCACAAGGGGTGAAAAGAGGGGAAAAAGATGCACAAGGGGTGAAAAGAGGTACAAGGGGTGAAAAGAGGGGGAAAAAGAGGCACAAGGGGTGAAAAGTTGCACAAGGGGTGAAAAGAGGGGAAAAAAGAGGTACAAGGGGTGAAAAGAGGCACAAGGGGTGAAAAGAGGGGAAAAAGGAGGCACAAGGGGTGAAAAGAGGGGAAAAAAGAGGCACAAGGGGTGAAAAGAGGCACAAGAGGTGAAAAGAGGGGGAAAAAAGGCACAAGGGGTGAAAAAAGAGGCACACGAGGTGAAAAGAGGCACAAGGGGTGAAAAGAGGCACTAGGGGGTGAAAAGAAGGAAAAAAATAGGCACAAGGGGTGAAAAAAGAGGCACAATGGGTGAAAAGAGGCACATGGGGTGAAAAGAAGGGAAAAAAGAGGCACAAGGGGTGAAAAAAGAGGCACAATGGGTGAAAAGAGGGGAAAAAAGAGGCACAAGGGGTGAAAAGAGGCACTAGGGTGAAAAGAGGGGAAAAAAGCAGCACAAGGGGTGAAAAGAGGGGAAAAAAGAGGCACAAGGGGTGAAAAGAGGGGAAAAAGAGTACAAGGGGTGAAAAGAGGGGAAAAGAGAGGCACAAGGGGTGAAAAGTGGCACAAGGTGTGAAAAGGGGGAAAAAAGAGGCACAAGGGGTGAAAAGTGGCACAAGGTGTGAAAAGGGGGAAAAAAGAGGCACAAGGGGTGAAAAGAGGCACAAGGGGTGAAAAGAGGTGGAAAAGAGGTACAAGGGGTGAAAAGAGGTGAAAAAGGAGGCACAAGGAGTGAAAAGAGGCACAAGGGGTGAAAAAGAGGGGATTAAAGAGGCACAAGGGGTGAAAAGAGGCACAAGGGGTGAAAAGAGGGGAAAAAGAGGCACAGGGGTAAAAAGAAGGGAAAAAAGAGGTACAAGGGGTGAAAAGTGGCACAAGGGGTGAAAAGAGGGGAAAAAGATGCACAAGGGGTGAAAAGAGGTACAAGGGGTGAAAAGAGGGGGAAAAAGAGGCACAAGGGGTGAAAAGTTGCACAAGGGGTGAAAAGAGGGGAAAAAAGAGGTACAAGGGGTGAAAAGAGGGGGAAAAGAGGCACAGGGGGTAAAAAGGGGCTCAAAGGGTGAAAAGAGGGGAAAAAAAGAGACACAAGGGGTGAAAAGAGGGGAAAAGGAGGCATAAGGGGTAAAAAGAGGCACAAGGGGTGAAAAGAGGGGAAAAAGAGGCACAAGGAGTGAAAAGAGGCACAAGGGGTTAAAAGAGGGGAAAAAGAGGCACAAGGGGTGAAAAGAGGGGGGAAAAGGAGGCACAAGGGGAAAAAAGAGACATGAGGGGTGAAAAGAGGGGAAAAAGGTGGCACAGGAGTGAAAAGAGGGGAAAAAGAGGCACAAGGGGTGAAAAAAGAGGCACAAGGGGTGCAAAGAGGGGAAAAAAGCAGCACAAGGGGTGAAAAGAGGGGAAAAGGAGGCACAAGGGGTAAAAAGAGGCACAAGGGGTGAAAAGAGGGGAAAAAGAGGCACAAGGAGAGAAAAGAGGCACAAGGAGTGAAAAGAGGGGACAAAGAGGTACAAGGTGTGAAAAGCAGCACAAGGGGTGAAAAGAGGGGAAAAAAGAGGCACAAGGGGTGAAAAGAGGGGACAAAGAGGCACAAGGGGTGAAAAAAGAGGCACAAGGGGTGAAAAGAGGGGAAAAAAGAGGCACAAGGGGTGAAAAAAGAGGCACAAGGGGTGAAAAGAGGGGAAAAAGAGGCACAAGGGGTGAAAAGAGGAACAAGGGGTTAAAAGAGGGGAAAAAGAGGCACAAGGGGTGAAAAGAGGAACAAGGGGTGAAAAGAGGGGGAAAAAGAGACACAAGGGGTGAAAAGAGGGGAAAAAGAGGCACAAGGGGTAAAAAAAGAGGCACAAGGGGTGAAAAGAGGAGAAAAAAGAGGCACAAGGGATGAAAAGAGGGGAAAAAGAGGCACAAGGGTTGAAAAGAGGCACAAGGGGTGAAAAGAGGGGATAAAAGAGGCACAAGGGGTGAAAAGAGGCACTAGCGGGTGAAAAGAAGGAAAAAAGAGGCACAATGGGTGAAAAGAGGCACATGGGGTGAAAAGAAGGGAAAAAAGAGGCACAAGGGGTGAAAAAAGAGGCACAAGGGGTGAAAAGAGGGGAAAAAAAGAGGCACAAGGGGTGAAAAGAGGCACTAAGGGTGAAAAGAGGAGAAAAAAGCAGCACAAGGGGTGAAAAGAGGGGAAAAAAGAGTATAAGGGGTGAAAAGAGGCACAAGGGGTGAAAAGGGGGAAAAAAGAGGCACAAGGGGTGAAAAGAGGTGGAAAAGAGGTACAAGGGGTGAAAAGAGGTGAAAAAGGAGGCACAAGGGGTGAAAAGAGGGGAAAAAGAGGCACACTGGGTGAAAAAAGAGGCACAAGGAGTGAAAAGAGGCACAAGGGGTGAAAAGAGGGGGAAAAGAGGCACAAGGGGTGAAAAGAGGGGAAAAAAGAGGTACAAGGGGTGAAAAGAGGCACACAGGGTAAAAAGAGGGGAAAAAGAGGCACAAGGGTTGAAAAAAGAGGCACAAGGGGTGAAAAGAAGGGAAAAAAGAGGCACAAGGGGTGAAAAGAGGGGAAAAAGAGGCACAAGGGGTGAAAAAAGAGGCACAAGGGGTGAAAAGAGGGGAAAAAAGAAGCACAAGGGGTGAAAAGAGGGGAAAAGGAGGCACAAGGGGTAAAAAGAAGCACAAGGGGTGAAAAGAGGGGAAAAAAGAGGCACGAGGGGTGAAAAGAGGGGAAAAAGAGGCACAAGGAGTGAAAAGAGGCACATGGGGTGAAAAGAGGGGAAAAAGAGGCACAAGGGGTGAAAAAAGAGGCACTGGGTGAAAAGAGGGGAAAAAAGAGGCACATGGGGTGAAAAGAGGGAAAAAAGAGGTACAAGGGGTGAAAAGAGGCACAAGGGGTGAAAAGAGGAGAAAAAGAGGCACAAGGGGTGAAAAAAGAGGCACAAGGGGTGAAAAGAGGGGACAAAGAGGCATAAGGGGTGAAAAAAGAGGCACAAGGGGTGAAAAGAGGGGGAAAAGAGGCATAAGGGGTGAAAAAAGAGGCACAAGGGGTGAAAAGAGGGGAAAAAGAGGCACAAGGGGTGAAAAGCAGCACAAGGGGTGAAAAGAGGGGAAAAAGAGGCACAAGGGGTTAAAAGAGGGGAAAAAGAGGCACAAGGGGTGAAAAGCGGCACAAGGGGTTAAAAGAGGGAAAAAAGAGGCACAAGGGGTGAAAAAAGAGGCACACGAGGTGAAAAGAGGCACAAGGGGTGAAAAGAGGCACTAGGGGGTGAAAAGAAGGAAAAAAATAGGCACAAGGGGTGAAAAAAGAGGCACAATGGGTGAAAAGAGGCACATGGGGTGAAAAGAAGGGAAAAAAGAGGCACAAGGGGTGAAAAAAGAGGCACAAGGGGTGAAAAGAGGGGAAAAAAGAGGCACAAGGGGTGAAAAGAGGCACTAGGGTGAAAAGAGGGGAAAAAAGCAGCACAAGGGGTGAAAAGAGGGGTAAAAAGAGGCACAAGGGGTGAAAAGAGGGGAAAAAGAGTACAAGGGGTGAAAAGAGGGGAAAAGAGAGGCACAAGGGGTGAAAAGTGGCACAAGGTGTGAAAAGGGGGAAAAAAGAGGCACAAGGGGTGAAAAGTGGCACAAGGTGTGAAAAGGGGGAAAAAAGAGGCACAAGGGGTGAAAAGAGGCACAAGGGGTGAAAAGAGGTGGAAAAGAGGTACAAGGGGTGAAAAGAGGTGAAAAAGGAGGCACAAGGAGTGAAAAGAGGCACAAGGGGTGAAAAAGAGGGGATTAAAGAGGCACAAGGGGTGAAAAGAGGCACAAGGGGTGAAAAGAGGGGAAAAAGAGGCACAGGGGTAAAAAGAAGGGAAAAAAGAGGTACAAGGGGTGAAAAGTGGCACAAGGGGTGAAAAGAGGGGAAAAAGATGCACAAGGGGTGAAAAGAGGTACAAGGGGTGAAAAGAGGGGGAAAAAGAGGCACAAGGGGTGAAAAGTTGCACAAGGGGTGAAAAGAGGGGAAAAAAGAGGTACAAGGGGTGAAAAGAGGCACAAGGGGTGAAAAGAGGGGAAAAAGATGCACAAGGGGTGAAAAGAGGTACAAGGGGTGAAAAGAGGGGGAAAAAGAGGCACAAGGGGTGAAAAGTTGCACAAGGGGTGAAAAGAGGGGAAAAAAGAGGTACAAGGGGTGAAAAGAGGCACAAGGGGTGAAAAGAGGGGAAAAAGGAGGCACAAGGGGTGAAAAGAGGGGAAAAAAGAGGCACAAGGGGTGAAAAGAGGCACAAGAGGTGAAAAGAGGGGGAAAAAAGGCACAAGGGGTGAAAAGAGGCACAAGGGGTTAAAAAAGAGGCACAATGGGTGAAAAGAGGCACATGGGGTGAAAAGAAGGGAAAAAAGAGGCACAAGGGGTGAAAAAAGAGGCACAAGGGGTGAAAAGAGGGGAAAAAAGAGGCACAAGGGGTGAAAAGAGGCACTAGGGGTGAAAAGAGGGGAAAAAAGCAGCACAAGGGGTGAAAAGAGGGGAAAAAAGAGGCACAAGGGGTGAAAAGAGGGGAAAAAGAGTACAAGGGGTGAAAAGAGGGGAAAAGAGAGGCACAAGGGGTGAAAAGTGGCACAAGGTGTGAAAAGGGGGAAAAAAGAGGCACAAGGGGTGAAAAGTGGCACAAGGTGTGAAAAGGGGGAAAAAAGAGGCACAAGGGGTGAAAAGAGGCACAAGGGGTGAAAAGAGGTGGAAAAGAGGTACAAGGGGTGAAAAGAGGTGAAAAAGGAGGCACAAGGAGTGAAAAGAGGCACAAGGGGTGAAAAAGAGGGGATAAAAGAGGCACAAGGGGTGAAAAGAGGCACAAGGGGTGAAAAGAGGGGAAAAAGAGGCACAGGGGTAAAAAGAAGGGAAAAAAGAGGTACAAGGGGTGAAAAGTGGCACAAGGGGTGAAAAGAGGGGAAAAAGATGCACAAGGGGTGAAAAGAGGTACAAGGGGTGAAAAGAGGGGGAAAAAGAGGCACAAGGGGTGAAAAGTTGCACAAGGGGTGAAAAGAGGGGAAAAAAGAGGTACAAGGGGTGAAAAGAGGCACAAGGGGTGAAAAGAGGGGAAAAAGAGGCACAAGGGGTAAAAAAGAGGTACAAGGGGTGAAAAGAGGAGAAAAAAGAGGCACAAGGGGTGAAAAGAGGGGAAAAAGGAGGCACAAGGGGTGAAAAGAGGGGAAAAAAGAGGCACAAGGGGTGAAAAAAGGCACAAGAGGTAAAAAGAGGGGAAAAAAAGGCACAAGGGGTGAAAAGAGGCACAAGGGGTTAAAAGAGGGGAAAAAGAGGCACAAGGGGTAAAAAACGGGGAGAAAGAGGCACAAGGGGTGAAAAGAGGGGGAAAAAGAGACACGGGGTGAAAAGAGGCACAAGGGGTGAAAAGAGGCACCTGGGGTGAAAAGAGGGGAAAAAGGAGACACAAGGGTTGAAAAGAGGCACAAGGGGTGAAAAGAGGGGATAAAAGAGGCACAATGGGTGAAAAGAGGCACATGGGGTGAAAAGAAGGGAAAAAAGAGGCACAAGGGGTGAAAAAAGAGGCACAATGGGTGAAAAGAGGGGAAAAAAGAGGCACAAGGGGTGAAAAGAGGCACTAGGGGTGAAAAGAGGGGAAAAAAGCAGCACAAGGGGTGAAAAGAGGGGAAAAGAGAGGCACAAGGGGTGAAAAGTGGCACAAGGTGTGAAAAGGGGGAAAAAAGAGGCACAAGGGGTGAAAAAAGAGGCACAAGGGGTGAAAAGAGGCACACAGGGTGAAAAGAGGGGAAAAAGAGGCACAAGGGGTGAAAAGAGGCACAAGGGGTGAAAAGAGGTGGAAAAGAGGTACAAGGGGTGAAAAGAGGTGAAAAAGGAGGCACAAGGAGTGAAAACAGGCACAAGGGGTGAAAAAAGGGGAAAAAGAGGCACAAGGGGTGAAAAAAGAGGCACAAGGGGTGAAAAGAGGCACACAGGGTGAAAAGAGGGGAAAAAGAGGCACAAGGGGTGAAAAAAGAGGCACAAGGGGTGAAAAGAGGGGAAAAAAGAGGCACAAGGGGTGAAAAAAGAGGCACAAGGGGTGAAAAGAGGGGGAAAAGAGGCACAAGGGGTGAAAAAAGAGGCACAAGGGGTGAAAAGAGGGGAAAAAAGCAGCACAAGGGGTGAAAAGAGGGGAAAAGGAGGCACAAGGGGTAAAAAGAGGCACAAGGGGTGAAAAGAGGGGAAAAAGAGGCACAAGGAGTAAAAAGAGGCACAAGGGGTTAAAAGAGGGGAAAAAGAGGCACAAGGGGTGAAAAAATAGGCACAAGGGGTGAAAAGAGGGGAAAAAAGCAGCACAAGGGGTGAAAAGAAGGGAACAAAGAGGCACAAGGGGTGTAAAATAAAACACACATTACAGTTCTATGTGGTTTTAGGGGCAGGAGAGGGTTAATATAATGAAGGATGTGGCGTGTTTTGGTGGGCGTGGTTTTGGTGTGTGGAGGGGGGGCAGCATTTCATCCTTGGACCCAGGCAGCACAATGTCTCGGGCCGGCTCTGGTAACAATACATGTCTGCATAGTTATTATTGGATCTCATAGCAAGAATGACAATAAGGAGCGTATTGCACTTAATAATTTCCATCAATATATATGAGTAAATCAGTTTTATAATTTTTGGTAAAACCTTTGGTTAAAGGGATAGTAACACTTCGTTTTAACTTTATTTTATTTTGTAGGCATTAAAAAAACATGAAGAATGATATAAGTCTTATCTCTCAGACCTTTATGGTTTGAGAGATATTCACAAGCAAAGTTTCCCCTCCCGCCCCTTTTACCTAGTGTAAGCCATCTCTTCTCAGATGTGGAATCCAGTCCATAGACCAGACAGATAACAGAAGGGGACAATCTTCTTCCTATGAGAACAATGAAGACCCTGCCCCCCTTTTACCTAGTGTAAGCCATCTCTTCTCAGATGTGGAATGCAGTCCATAGACCAGACAGATAACAGAAGGGGACAATCTTCTTCCTATGAGAACAATGAAAGCCCTGCCCCTCTTTTACCTAGTGTAAACCATCTCTTCTCAGATGTGGAATCCAGTCCATAGACCAGACAGATAACAGAAGGGAACAATCTTCTTCCTATGAGAACAATGAAAGCACTGCCCCTTTTACCTAGTGTAAACCATCTCTTCTCAGATGTGGAATCCAGTCCATAGACCAGACAGATAACAGAAGGGAACAATCTTCTTCCTATGAGAACAATGAAAGCCCTGCCCCTCTTTTACCTAGTGTAAGCCATCTCTTCTCAGATGTGGAATCCAGTCCATAGACCAGACAGATAACAGAAGGGGACAATCTTCTTCCTATGAGAACAATGAAAGCCCTGCCCCCTTTTACCTAGTGTAAGCCATCTCTTCTCAGATGTGGAATCCAGCCCTTAGACCAGACAGATAACAGAAGGGGACAATCTTCTTCCTATGAGAACAATGAAAGCCCTTCCCCCCTTGACAAGTTTTTCAGCTTTTTCCCTTATCTTAATTGAAGATTGTCCCTCTCTGCAGTCTACCTGGGCATCTCCCTTCTGATCTGGTTGAACAGGGCGGGATACTTTGTTTGTGAATATCTCTTAAACCATAAAGGTTTGATAGATAAGACTTATATCATTCTTCATGTTTTTTTAATGCCTACAAAATAAAATAAAGTTAAAACGAAGTATTACTATCCCTTTAAGGTAAGACACTGTGAGCTGGTACTCATTACACACTAAAGTGCCACGGCATCGGTCTACTGCACCAAAGTCCTTTGTGAAATCAAGGAAAATAGCTCCAGTGAGATGACCATTTTCCATGCCAGTCTGGATATCAATTAATACTTTTAGGAGGGATTTGGAAAAAACCTTGATTGAAGCGGGTGAAAAACTGTCCAGTAGGTAATATTTATATAGTTGTACATGGACACATTTCTCTAGGACTTTAGATAATTTGGGGAGAAAGGATATTGGTCTGCAATTTGATACCATATTTTCACCCCCACTTTTGTGGATAGGAACAAAGGTATCCACTTTCCAGGCTTCAGACACACACACCTGGATTACAAGGAGGCATCAATTAGGGAAGCAAAGGGATGGGTAGTGATGGAGAACATTTTTGGGCCCAAGTGCCCAGTATTCTGCAGGGAGAACAGGGTGGAGATATGACGTTCAATCACAACACATTAAGCAGCTCCAGGAAACCCTGGCTTGTTAGTAACAGTATAGGTGTGAAAATATCTGCATGTGCCAAACATTATTTGCAGAGCAAACAAAAGACTGTCCAAAGTCCAAATATTGTCAAAAATATATTGCGTTCGCTGCACCGTGAAGTCTGACAAATCCAGTAAATCTAAAATCAATAAATTTTTATTGTAAATAACATAAAACAGACTTCGTATTTCCACATAACTCACAACCTCAGATGATTGGAGACAGACTGATATCTCTTTGCGTTTCCAGTCATCTGAGGTCGTGAGTTATTTGGAAATACAAGGTCTGTTTTATGTTATTTACAATAAAAGTTTATTGATTTTATATATTGGATTTGTCAGACTTTACGGTGCAGTGAACTCTATATATATATATGTGTTTGGAGATATCAACATGCCAGTACTGAGGATTTTTGGTGAAAGTGAGAAGATAGCTCTGTACACTTGTGTTTTCCCTTTATATTATCAGGTGAAACCCAACGAAGAATTTGTGCTAAATACATTTAATTGTGGATTGTACCATTGTTATGTGCAACTGTATCACATGGAACTTACACTGTACATGATGGATATTTTGGATAAAATACATTTTGTTTGTATGAATGAGTACTTCAGTTCAATTGAAATGGGATATTTTGATACATTCTTGCTGGTCTTGTCCCCCAGGATAGAAAATAAAATGGAAAATATATGCGAGGTCAATACAAGGATCTCTGCGGTGAGCTATTTATTCCAAGGACTGATCAGGTGACCAGAGGACACCCCTTGAGATTAGAGGAAAGGAGGTTTAGACTTCAGCAGAGGAAGGGGTTTTTTTACGGTAAGGTCTGTTAAATTGTGGAATTCTTTTCCCAAGGAGGTGGTTATGGCAGATATGATACATTCAAGAGAAGATTAGATACATTTCTTTCCAAAGGGGACATACAGAGTTATACTGTTTATCAGTAGGCAGATCAGGAAGGTCTGATAAATACTAATTTATCTGGTAGCAGGAAAGCTATAAAATTACTGGGGTATGAGGAGAAGGTTGAACCTAATGGACTTGTGTCTTTATTCAACCTAATTTACTATGTTACTATGTAAAAGCTTATTAATGGCTTCTAATGTCTGACTTACCAGCTGACTCATTTCAGTTTTCTGAACCTGGTTTACTCAGTCTCAGCCTTTCTCTTCATGATTTTCTTTTTTTGGTACATTTTCCCACAATGTTACATTGTTCTAATGAATTTCTAAAAAATAGTTAAATTGATTTGTTAACAGTGTTACAGACTTAATAATAATAACTAATTATTGTATAAAAAATGATCTGCAATGCCACAAATTTAGAAATGAAACTTACATTTCACTGTATATTATCTGCAGATAATACAAGCTGTGATGTATTGTAAATACTAATCCGAGGTACAAAATGGCTCCGAGCAAACAAGACTTTCACGTCACAACCTCTTTCCTGCAATGACATCAACTTTCAGACTTGTAACCCAAGGCCACGTTTATAAAGGTGAACTGGAGCAATATGCGTGTAAACTGTTACATTGTAAGCAGAATAAAACACTTAATTGGCTCCTAAATTAGCACTTTGCTCCAGAATTGCCCCAGTTTTGCTTAGAAAAATATGGCTATTGTGTACACTTGTGGTCAGGGCTTTTAGCTTAATTTGAAAGTGTTAAATAAATAAATCTAGGTTGGCAAAAACCCCTGGTTCCCCTTAAAGTGTTAGTAATGTCTAAAAAAAAACTTTTTTGCATTTAGAAGAGCTTAAAAAGCTGATCTAAATGCAAAAAAACGTATCTCTCAAACCGCTATGGTTTAAGAGATACGGGCGTTTAAAGTTCGCTGTCTCCTACTCACAGCTGTAAAGCTGTCAGCAGGAGATTCGTGTCGGTCGACACGGAGGAGCTTGAGAAGTGCCGCAATCTCGTTACTTACACGGAATCCCTTCATTGGAATGGTCTAAACGTGTTCCTAGTGTTCAGGCACACGTTTTAGACCATTCCAATGAAGGGATTCCGTGTAAGTAACAAGATCCCGGCACTTCTCAAGCGCCAGCGTGTTGACCGACACGAATCTCCTGCTGACAGCTTTACAGCTGTGAGTAGGAGACAGCTAACTTTAAACGCCCGTATCTCTTAAACCATAGCGGTTTGAGAGATACGTTTGTTTGCATTCAGATCAGCTTTTTAAGCTCTTCTAAATGCAAAAAAGTTTTTTTAGACATTACTAACACTTTAACCTGGAATGATGATGAAACGGCCCACCTGATTAGGGGGTTGGCCTTTTAAAATGTAGAAGAGCTGGGAGGGAAGAAAAGGGTGGGGATTGGAAGCGACGGCTCACCGGACACGGGGAAGCCGCAGGAATAAATACCTGCAGCCCCTCCCACGAATTCGGGTGAGCCCTCCACTTGTGAAAAACATGTATTTGGCCAAAAGAAGGCTTTCAGTTCACAATACCTTTCCCGAAATATCAGCAAGGAATCACCTCAGGAGCCAACGGAGAGTTCCTACCTATTGCCATACCTGGGAACTTTCAGTTGAGGGCAGGGGGTAACAAAAATGACGCTAATCGCATCAAAAAGGGGCGGGGCTTAACTCGAGTGTTGGGGGGGAGTTAACCCTTTGAGTGCCAGAGTGGTACGGAATGCATTGCAAAGCAATGCATCCCGTACCACTCTGGCACTCAGAGGGTTAAATGTGTCACACAGAAGGCTGGGGACGGAGGCACAACGGGAGAAAAAACAGATGTGGCAGAGTTTCAATAGAAACTCTCCACATCCGGAGGAATCAGCCTCTGCCCCGGAGACCCGGTAACGCTCTGTCAGAACTGGAGTCTCCGGGGCAAATCCGGAGAGTTCCCAGGTATGCCTATTGCTCCTATTGTGAACTATATTCCAGTCTGCAATGGAGCGTAAATCCTTTTAATTTAGACTAGTAAAGTGAGTGAATACTTACCGGTTCCCTTCTTCTGTCACTGGTTTATATGCCCAGGGACACAGACAGGGATAATATATTGGGGGGACTTAGGCACAAACTAAACACCCCACATATATTTAGATTTATCAGCCCTTGAACTGGTGCATTGGCAAAACTGTCACATTGTACCTACCCCCCTCCACTATGAACTGAACATCAATCCCGCTCCTATCATCCACAGTGAGTCTGTCCGACAGCAGGTCTGTCTCCTGTGCCTACCCCCCTTCTCACTTCAATCTGGAGACAGTGGGCAATTAAAGTGGCGCACCTCTCACAAATATTGGGCAACAACCCCAGAAATGCCCCCGCCCCATCAAACTGTTCTAATAGTGGAACTGTGTCTACCTACCCACAGGAACCAGCCCTACTGCAGACTGCTCTGTTTGGGTCCAACATACACCTATTTCCCCAGATAAAGGGCCTATCTACCTCCAGCTTTAATATACCTGAAAGTGGGGTTGCACATCCTCTCTCCCCCCACTTTCATTAATGGGAAGGCCGCGGGGAGGATGGATGATGGTAGCAGTGCCCTGTGTGTAGGGTTGCCACCCAGATGGTATTCTACCTGCAGGCCAGTCAAAAATTGGCTTCTGTCCAGTGTTAAGTCTATGGAGGGAATGCCATGGCCAGTAAGGTGGCAACCCTACCCGCGTGCTCTCACACTTCTCTGCACTGGGAGACAGTGAACAGCGCCTACTCCACCTGCTGCTGTGACTGTCTGACAGTAATTAAGAGAAGAGGGGTGCAAGACAAAGCGAGACTTAGAGGGGATGGTTGGGGGGTGCAACAGAGACCCTATTGAAAAGCTCCCAGTGGTATTACCTTACACTTCAGACTGGGTACGGGACAGACAGAGAAATCCGAGCCACCCTGGTAATATAATAATAATATTTATATAGCGTCTTTCTCCCAGTGGGACTCAAAGCGCTGTCAGCACACACTCTCGGAATTAACCAAATCGGCAGCTGAAATAATAGGTGTTATTATTACACAATCCATGGTACTCATTTATCAACCTCGGAAGGATGAAGGGCTGAGTTGGCCCTGCCGGGATTCAAACCTGCAACCCTGAGATTGAATAGGCTCCATAGTCAGGGGCATTACCACTGAGCCATCTCACCGTAATGAAATATCTCATCTCTCTCTAGAGGTAAGATATGAGGTACCTGGTGTACGCTGGGTGAGCCCAAGAGGTAAAACTGTACCGAAACCAGTAATTCTCTCACCTTTCCATCACAGCCCACATTCTGTCCCCTGCTCTCACTACTCTCTCTGCATACCCCTGTGGGAGGAATGGATGGCTCTGTGCAGCTTGTAGTATGAGGGTAAGAAAAAGAGTTGCGATGGGAGGGAAGGACCCCCCAGAATCATGTGATAATAAGAAGGGAAGGGCGAGCCAATCCAGACCTGGGGCTCAATACTATTACCACTGGTAAAACCCGCGGTAACAGCAACAACACTAACGCCAAAAAAAATCAACCATGTACCCCCGCAATTCTGTTTCTGGAGAGGGACGCGGCTAAAAGAGCGTTGTTACCAACACTCACAACTCAGCAGAATGCTGGGAATTGTGTTTTGTTACCACAACTCACGCTAAATGGCATATAAAAGGCAGTCTCGCTTCAAAATCCCGGCAGTCTGACCCGGTCCGAGAGGTCATAAGGTTACCTTTGTACTGGTCCAAATGTCTCCCAGCGGCAGCTGAATTAACCATAGGAGTGTCATTGGGGATGCAATGCTGTATAATGCATTGCATACCCCACTGGCACTCATAGGGTTAATATTTTTCTTTGTTTCAACCATAATTATGTGTTAGAAACCAGTTTTCCTTACAAACACATAAATACCGGGGGTTTTCACCGCCTGTTTTGGGCTCTGCGCCTCCTTCTCGTGGATCAGGATCTGCACAATGAAAAGTGCGTCTTAAACATGCGGTGGCGCCCCCACATGGAATAGGATAGCAAACGCGGCTATTTATAGTTGATGTTCATTGGGAGAAAACTGCGCACCAGTTGAACACTATTGCGTGGTTTTTGCTGGTGACAGCACAGTGTATAGGAATGTAATGTATGCATCTAAACCATTACTGCCTGTTTTGAAAAACAGGGGCTCACAGTATTGAGCCCAAGTTTGATGGAGGGAGCGGAGGCTCCATATTCCAGTGCTCCTGCAGCGCCACTCACTTTGGGCAAAAATATCAGATGGAAAAGGGGGGTGAAGCTGGCTCACTGGCCATATATCACCATAAAGGCCTGTGAGTGCCAGCGGTGGTGCCCATGCCACAGGCTTTCCATCACTACCATTGACTAAAGCAGCGATTCTCTGCTCCAGTCCACAATGCACTCCAGCAGGTAGGTTTTTATGAATATCACTGATTACCAGCAGGGGGAGCAATAACAAGGACTGAGCTACTTATTACCCACATGCCTGGGAACCTTCAAGCACCAGGTCCTCAGAGTATCAAGGAAGAAGGAGGTGCATCATAATATGGGTGGGTCTTAATGAGAGGGATGGGATTATGAGGTGGAAAGGCGGGGTTTTTCCTGAAATGGGCGTGGAAGTGGGTGGAACAAGCATAGGAGAAAGTAGAACTGGGTCAGGAGTGGGCAGGGTAACCAGGGAATTCAGCAAGGAGGAGACTCAGCCCTGTCCCATAGACCCGTAATTACGTCTGAAACTGAAGTCTCTGGGTCAGATATGGAGAGGTCCCAGGTCTACTCACCTGTTACCAAGGAGGGATTATCCTGAAACACAGGACTCACCCACAGTGTGTTTATCATAAGTGTCCTGCATTCAAAGGAATATCCATAGGCCTTTCAGCTGTTCAGGACTACAGTTCCCATCATCCCTAGGCAATAGTAGACCTGAACAACTGGAGGACCCTATGTTGTCCAGCCCTGCCATAGATCCTCTGTATCTGACTTTTAAATCCAACACATACCTCCAAAGTGTCCCTCTTTAGGAGGGACAGTCCCTCTTTGAGACCCAAATCCCCCTGTCCCTCTTTCCCACCCTGTTGTCCCTCTTTTTAGGATATCAGAGTGAGTGTTGGGTATGTTAGTCTATCACATTGCTCCACAGCAATGAAATTCACATAAATGTTTAGATAATCTTCAGTACATGTCTTTGTAATTGAATCTGTGTAAATAAAATACTCTGGTCTTGTTCTAAATCATTTATTCAGTTACACAAAGTGGTGTCAGTAGGTCACAAAGTAACCTAAAAAATCCCCTCCCACCAGCCACGCCCCTAGAAACAGCACCTAAACACAAGTGTCCTTCTTTGGCCATTTGAAATGTTGGGAGGTATGCCAACATAGCAGGGACTCCCATAGAATCAGATCTGGTAAAATATGATAATTGTCCTTTATGCCCCTGAGGACTAGAGTAGTGTGTAATCAATTGCCTTGAAGCCTCCTGTCATTTAGTAAAATTTGTTTTACAAACTGTGGTTCTCAAGGGTTAATACCGTGGTGAGTGAGACTGAATGAAAAATGTCCTGTGAGTGTTTGCTGTTGTATTTCGCCACCTTGTGGAAATAGAGAATATTACAGCTCTCTGCTCTACCAGTATAAAAGGGTGTAGGTGGGTATGAAATGGCGCAGAGGCCGGTGTACCGAGAACTACTGCTCCATAAGGGACATGGGCAAATCCTCAGTCGTTTTAACACACAAGAGAGGAGTCCAGCGCATTGTGGAGTAACTCCCTGGCATTCAAGGAGTTAAAGTAATCCATCATGGTGTCAAGCAGTATAACATTTACATTGTCTCCAGTTGGCAGTAAAATATTTGTAGGCCTTAAGTTTGTAAAGGGTTAAATACCACCATAAAAATGTACTTCATCTCTTTGATAACTGATGTTTAATTCACAATAAAATATGTTTATCTCAATTTAAGACTCAAGGGGTTAAAATCTCCATTTAAATTGATGGAGATTTGGGGAATTTCTGCTTGTCCCCTGCAGTGTAATTGGTTTGACCCAGAATTGCTCCATTTCTTCTTTGTGCGTCATCCTCTAGGTCTGTCCCCACATCGTGTCTGTGCTAAACTAGACACCGAGGCTGATTTACTAGGTAAAAATGGTGCAATTCTGGAGCAAACCAACTGTACACCGGGGTGAGGGGGGGGGGAGATAACATTTCCTAAAAGACCCAGTGATTTAAAGGGATTAATGAACCCTTTTTAGGCTAGAGGTCTCTGGGTCATTACTTCCCAGTGGGTTGGTGACTTCGCTATTATTTGAGGTAAAAGTCTCACTGATATCAATGCAATACATGATTCTTATCAACACTTCTTTAACACTTTGAGTGACAGAGGGGTGTGAGATGCATTGCTATCGCAATAGAAGGTTCCAATTATATCACACATACAAAGGGGTGCTACAGGGGGTACGCACTAGTGTCTCTGTATGATGTTATCATTACTAATTAGATTGTGAGCTCCTTGGCATTAAATGGCATACCCATCCATTACCTGGCATACACTGACTGCCCATCCATTACCTGGCATACCCATCCATTACCTGGCATACACTGACTGCCCATCCATTACCTGGCATACCCATCCATTACCTGGTATACACTGACTGCCCATCCATTATCTGGCATACCCATCCATTACCTGGCATACACTGACTGCCCATCCATTACCTGGCATACCCATCCATTACCTGGCATACACTGACTGCCCATCCATTACCTGGCATACCCATCCATTACCTGGCATACACTGACTGCCCATCCATTACCTGGCATACCCATCCATTACCAGGTATACACTGACTGCCCATCCATTACCTGGCATACCCATCCATTACCTGGCATACCCATCCATTACCTGGCATACACTGACTGCCCATCCATTACCTGGCATACCCATCCATTACCTGGCATACCCATCATTACCTGGCATACACTGACTGCCCATCCATTACCTGGCATACCCATCCATTACCTGGCATACACTGACTGCCCATCCATTACCTGGCATACCCATCCATGACAATTACCTGGCATACACTGACTGCCCATCCAATAACTGGCATAAATGTCTCATGATAGAATGAGTCCCCATGAACACGCTACTTGTACTTTTGCTGTCCACACATACACGTATGTATCATGTGATATACACCCTGTGAGACATTGTAATTTCTTCATTGGTCCATCGCTCTGAGCTATAGAAACTCAGTTCAGCTCTTGAGATCCAGCAGAGCATTTAAAAGGACCTTGGTTGGACCTTATACTGCCCCTTTAAATTCTTCAGGCAAACAGCTTGTCTTAAAGATATAGTAATGTTTCATAATAAAAGCAGCTCCGATTAATCTTCATAGTATTTGGGCCATGGAGAGTGTTATTTCAATTCCGTCAGAGTTGTAGTACAAGAGTAATTGAATGATAAAGTACCCCCCTCCCGCCCCTTTTACTGATGTAACACTGCTCACCTCAGAGCAGCAAGACTGTCCGGATGGATCACAGGGAGCGACAAGCTTCAGTGAACATAAGGAAAAATCTGAAAAACCTGTCAAGGGGGGCAAGGTTTTCATTGTTCTCACAGTAAGAATATTGTCCCTTGCTGCGATCTGTCCGGTCAAGCAACCAGATTACACTTTTGAGGGGAGGCGGCTTACACTAGGTAAAAGGGGCGGGAGGGGGATACTTTATCATTCAATTACTCTTGTACTACAACTCTGACAGTATTGATATAACACTCTCCATGGCCTGAATACTATGATGATTAATTGGAGATGCTTTTATTTTGAAACATTACTATCACTTTAACCCCTTAACAACCCATCACATACATGTACGTTACAGGGTGTATGTCCCTAAAGGACCAAGGACATACAGGTACGTCATGGAATTCAGGGCTCCCCCCGTGGTTACATGCCATTCGGGGAGTCCTGAATTGGATCGCAAAAAAAAATGGTCTGTGGTCCTTAAGTTCCAGTCCTTAAGGGGTTAAGTTCTCCTTGCTAAGTGTGGGCAATCTAACAAGCAGTCTCCCAGTGTTTAAGCATTCAAATCCCCATTGTCCTCTTCCCCCTTACATAGTTCCACCCACTAGCATCACAGCGCATCACACTCCTGTAGTTTATAGGAAACACATTGCATACAAATCGATACCATACGAGCTCTCTGTGTGTGTTTTTTCAAGCAAGTGGCTACAAACCAGAAAAACAACTTTATCCCATAATATTTTGGAACAAAAGAAAATCAACCATAACCCAATATGATTTTTCTGTATTGCTTCCAGGTAGTAACAACTTCCATGTGATAAAAAGATACACAGCGTCACCAAAATTGCAGAATATTTATTACAAAATGGAATTCTGCACCAGTTTACATGTGCTGGGTTGACGCGCCTCCATGATGGGGGGAGCTGTATATACCAAGGTCAGTGTAATACTGGGCTCCTACGTGCTTCTGCACCAGAACATATGTGTACCTTTCCTTGCATTCATTTTATACATGTTTACTAAGCGCAATAAAAGGTCTCAAATGGGACTATTATTGTTCATCTCTCTCCTGCATTGTGACTGTGACTGAATCCCGCTACCCCGACCGGGTAGCTCCACCAACCTGTGCCCCTTAACTTGGGACCGCACCCACTGATCTCTCCAGCCACCCAAACCACTAGTCACAACAAAGCGCAGGGTGAAGATAAGAACTCTTTATTGTAGAAGACACAGGGTTTATATCCTACTAGTTGAACAGCCCGTTACACGGGCCACAGTGCCACTGCCACCCGGTCGCGGGGCAGTCACGTGCAGAAGAGACTTCCCGCCCCACGGCTGATACAGAGTTCGCTCTGTGTCAGCCGCGGCGCGGGCAGTCTCTACTGTGCATGACTGCAGCACGCGCAGCAGTGTCTACTGTGCATGTTGCGGGGTTACACACGATTTAGCGAATTATTATATAGGAATGTGCATCAGAAGCCGACATGTACAGACTGCCCGCGCCACAGCGGATACGGAGAGGGGCGCTCCGAATTCAGACCAGAGTCCTCTCTGCACACCTTCCTGGGACCGCTTGGTGCTAGGAAGGTGCACAGAGAGGACTATGGTCTGAATGTGTAGCGCCAGTTCCATATCAGCCGCTGCGCGGGTGGTCTGTACTGCGCATGACTGCAGCGCCGCCAGTGTTGGCCTGTGTACACGGGCCTTAAAACTAGTACACACATAAATGGGTTATCACACATTAGAATACAAAAGGATCCAAGGCACTGCACACAACATATGGGAAGACAATGGGGCTGATGGTGGAGGGGCACATAATACAAAGAGGCACAATGGCAACAATACACAAGTTATACAATGGGAACAATACACAAGTTATACAATGGGAACAACACACAAGTTATACAATGGGAGCCTCAACAGGAGGAAGAAAGGACTGTAAACAGCAAACATGATTACATCACACGTAATTACATCACTACATAATTACATCACACATAATTACATCACTACATAATTACATCATACATAATTACATCACACATAATCATACCAGTACATAATTACATCACTACATAATTACATCACACATAACTACATCACTACATAATGACATCACTACATAATGACATCACTACATAATTACATCACACATAACTACATCACTACATAATGACATCACTACATAATTACATCACACATAATCACACCAGTACATAATTACATAACACATAATTACATCACTACATAATGACATCACTACATAATTACATCACTACATAATTACATAATTAAATGACAAACATCAGATCAGAGAGAGGGGGCTGGGCCCCAGACCCCTCCAAGAGCCCAGGGCACGGAGGCTTCTGTGACAAGGGGCAAACGGGAAGTGTTTAGTCTTTGGGGGAGGCTATAACCCATTCCAGGGCCACATCCATAGTCTGTGGGCAGGAAGCTGGCCCTCAGCCCCCTCCAGGGGCCCCAGCGATGGAGGGTTCTGTCACAGTGACATTGTTTTACTTTGACTGACAGTATTAAAGAGATAGTAATGTTAGCAATTAAGTAGATCTCCAAGTCTTCGTTATTGTAAATCTAACACATTGCGCTATGTTTACCAAATTACTTTTATGCAGTTCTCAAGATATTAAATGTATAAGGATCCCCCTCCCGCCCCTTCTGGCTGCGTCAATCAGCATCTCAGTCTGGTCTGGACAGATGCAGCAAGGGACAAACTTCAGTAAGGAAAGGGAATTCCTACCCTCCTTCATCAAGGGGCGGGGTTTTCCTGAGACTTACTGAGGTTTGTCCCTTTCTGCATCCGTCCAGTCCCGGGACCAGATTGAAGATCCAGTGGGAGGAGGCCAGAAGGGGCGAGAGAAGGATCCTTCTACATTTAATATATTGAAACTACATAAAAGTACGTTGCTAAACATAGCGCAGTGTGTTCGATTTACAATAAAGAAGACACAGAGATTTACTTAATTGCCAACATTACTATCCCTTTGAGATTATGCTGTGGAGATAGTGGAGGACAAAACAGGGGGGAAAAAGCGATTTTAAAAATGCCACAAAATGTAACAATTTATATTGACTGTGACAAAATTCTTCCCGTAGCCCACCAATTGTTACAAAATGTATTTGGGGCACTTAGCAAGGGAAAGGGATTTTGCACATAAACACCTTCATACGAATGTGCAGAAAATTTTCTGTGAAAATAGCAACAGACCCCGTGTATATTTACCCACTGACGTGTGGTTTGTACACATGAAATTTGTGTCGGGAAGTGTCTAGGCTTCCAACGTGAGCTAACTGTGTTTCTACATGACCAAGCTTTCTACTATCCAGGGTTCCGGAACTGGTAGTGGACAGTTTACCCTTCATTATTGGACACACTTTATAGATTAGGTTAAGTATATTTATCCACTTTTGCCTCCACTTTGTATCACATGGAGCCTACTATTGTATCACTTGTGAATCTGGATCTGCATTCTGATGTGCTGGTGTCACCTTGAAGAGTGTCATAAAGTTGTCTGCCACAACTAAGACCCATGTGGTAGGTACTCCCAGGGTGTATATATGGTATGACACATACGTCTGTGTGTGGATAGCAAAGTATGATTAGTATAATGCAGGTAATGGACGGGGAGTCATTGTATGCCAGGTAAGGAGTCACTGTATGCTAGATAATGGATGGGGAGTCATTGTATGCTAGATAACGGATGGGGAGTCATGGATGTTCTACTACTTCATTCACTGGTACATAAGTGTTAATGATGTGAATGGCACTCCACACTTATGCAGGTGTCATTCTGACATCCGACACTTAAGCCTCTGACATCAGAATGACCCCATTTCAACCATGCAAAAAATTTTTAATGCAGCATTTTCAATGAGCCCTTTTCAACTATGTGATATTTTTAATGTTCCATTTGTTGAACACCCAATAGTGTGCGACAATTCAAAAGTGAACCGGGGATCACCTGGCTGCAGTCCTACTTTAAATACAGGATCTAAAAAGAGATATTGCTAAATTGCATGTCATTGGAAACCTGGAAAGGAGTTTAGAACTCACAGAACAGGTGGTATGTGGGGTTAGAGGTGAAGAGGGTGGAGTTGTAGATGAGGAGTGGCAGGTAGTATGTGGGGTTAGTGGTGAAGAGGGTGGAGTTGTAGATGAGGAGCGGCAGGTAGTATGTGGGGTTAGTGGTGAAGAGGGTGGAGTTGTAGATGAGGAGTGACAGGTAGTATGTGGGGTTAGTGGTGAAGAGGGTGGAGTTGTAGATGAGGAGCGACAGGTAGTATGTGGGGTTAGTGGTGAAGAGGGTGGAGTTGTAGATGAGGAGCGACAGGTAGGCAGCTGGGTAACAGTAAGGAGGGGAGGTAGTGGGCAGAGGAAGAGGAAGGCCAGTTCTGAGTTGACTCAGTCCAACAGATTTGCAAGATTGTGTGAAGATATTACATAGTAACATAGTAAATTAGGTTGAATAAAGACACAGGTCCATACCCTAGTGACATGAGAACTGTATAGCTTTCCTGCTACCAAATAAGTTAGTCTTTATTAGACCTTCCTGATCAGCCTACTAATATACAGTATATAACCCTGTATGTTCCCTTTTGAAATAAATGTATCTAATCTTCTCTTAAATGTATCCATTGTATCTGCCATAACCACCTACTTGGGCAAGGAATTGCACAATTTAACAGACCTTACTGTAAAAAAACCCCTTCCTCTGCTGAAGTCTAAACCTCCTTTCCTCTGATCTCAAGGGGTGTCCCCTGGTCACCTGATCAGGCCTTGGAATAAATAGCTCACCACAGAGATCCTTGTATTGACCTCTCATATACTTGTACAATGTGCCATTTATCTAGTACAAATCAACTGGATTCCATTATAGAGGAACTATAGTGATTTTGGATTATATCAATTGTGCCATAATGAAGAAATCAAAATCCATAGAATCTCATTGATTTAAATAGGGCTTTTAACCCCTGAATGCAAAAGAGGTTTCTTCGCAATGCGCTGGAGAACTGTCTAGTATTTCAGAGATTAAAAGCCCCATTTAAGTTAATAGAATTTGTATTTGTCCCTAATGATACAGTAGATTGGCTCCAGTATCAGTATCACTGGTTTTATCTTATAGATCTGTTAGTGAAGTCTAGTAGGAAATTTAGAGAAGCCTTCAGGTGGTATTGGGATTAACCCTCTTTTATTAGAGTGCTGGAATGTTTGTAATAGAGGGTCTGACGAACTGATCCCAAATGTATAGTGAGCTGTGCTGGAGTCTTTAATAAGGGGAGAGGTTAGAATGTAGATGATGATTAGGGGATGTTTAGTGAAGGTGGAAATATGTAATGAGGAACGAAGTTGTGATGACTTTTATAGTTATACTAGTTGAACAGCCCATGTACATGGGCCACGGTGCCAGGCAGTAACGGGCGCGGTGCAGTCATGCACAGTAGAGACTGCCCGCGGGGCGGCTGATAATGGAGCGCGGCACTCCAAGTTTAGACCGTAGTCCTCTCTGTGCACCGAGACTACAGTCTGAATTCGGAGTGCCCCCTGCTCCGTTATCAGCCGCGGTGCGGGCAGTCTGTACTGCGCATGACAGCTTCTGACAAACATACATTAGCAAATTATTATATAGGATGCCAGGTTTTATTCCAGGTTCTTATACTGCCCTCTATACCCCAGGTGATTTTTTTTCTTTTTTGTTTTTTTCTGGCGTGGCGGGGTGCTTATGGCTGTCCCAGGCTGACTTCAACCATACATAATTTTACTACATGACAGGAGACTTCATATTTTGCTATACTTCCTTTACTGAGAACTCCAATAGCAGCACAGTAACTCACAAGTAACCACCAATCAGAACAAAGGAAACCAGACCATCTAAGTCCTGGATCAGATAAGCCACTCCTCTTTCTTTGCTGCTCCAACTCAGCTGCACAGGTCAGAGTGTCTCTTCTAAATTTTATATTTTGCTCTTATATTGTTGGGTTATGGTATTAATGTTGTAATATATGTGCTTAGGCTATTGTTTTATGTGTTTATGCTATAGTTCTTCACTACAGTCATTAATGCTGTTTTACAAACGTCAGGATTGTGTGGTTTACTGGTAATTTACCCCTTTCTGCTGTGCATCCGATTCCTGGGTGTGGATCTAGCTGTTGGGGTTGCTCATCGGATTTATTGGGTTTGCCTGCTTGCTATCCTGCTCCCCTGACTTAGTTGCTAAGCACGCGCCACTCCGGTTCATCTAGGGTGGCGCGGGTGTTTTCCGCTATTTGCCGGACGGGGTTGCCTGCAGGCTCTCCCACATCTGCCTTGTTCCCTGGCAGTTGCGGTCCACGGACCGTGTGTCAGGCTTGGCGGCCATCTTGGATTTCATTCACTACGAGATTCTCGTGGCCATATTGTTTCATTGGTCCCTGTGACCGGGTGGCTCCGGTCACGGTGCCTACTGTCGGGTTAGTGTGGCTGTTTGCCGCACGTTGTTTCTGTCTTTCCCCAAATTTATTAATTAACGATTCTGGCTTATTGGGACTTGGTTCCCTGCTGTGGTAGGGTGAGCCCCTACTAGTATTAAGTGTGGCTGTGTTGTTTTATCAGCCTACTGCATTAAACTCCCTATTCACACGCTCCTGGATAATCCTAACTGTTGTTTACTGTGTTGTGGGTGAGCCCCTGCTGTTCAACTGGGGTGAGACCCTCATTTCTCTACAGGGTTTAATAAAAGTTTTCATAAAAGTGTTAATACAAGTTTTCATAACAGTTTTAATACAGGTTCTTTATACATATTTCAATAAATTTCCACGGGCTGTGTAGGCCTACGGTTTGGGTGAGCCCCTAGTTGTTTTGATTATAGGGTGAGCCCCTCTTTGGCTATTGTGATTAGCCTCATGTTGCTGCCCTAGTGCAGTCATTTCTTTCTCATGCTTGCATGGAATTGTGATAGGGCAGTTTTCTCCTCTGGGTGATCCCCTTTCTATGCCCTAGTATACAAAAAAAATAAAAAAAAATTCTAATATACTGTTCTCTGCCTACCATATAGGTTTGGTTCCATTCTAGGTGAGGTCCAGTTCCTTTGGCAGGTGTTCACCCTACTGTTTTGGGTGGTTTGGGTATCTTCTTACCCTGCAACTGTTTTTCTCTACAGATGGCTGAATCCCAGGATTTTCAAGCCTTGATCGACGCCGCTTCAGTTGAAAAAGCTCTGGCTCGTGTCATGTCACGATGTCTTTCGAAGGATTTTTCGGAACGCCCTTCATCTGTGCCTCTTAGGGATGACGGTCTTCTTACAGCCGCGGCTGCCCTGGAAAGCGTGCAAGCTGCAAAAAGGGCATGGAAGGACGATGCTCCCTGTGGTTCCAAGGGGAAGACTCCGCTGAAGAAGTCTAGACGGGTGGACGTCATGGATTCTCTATCTGCTCCTCTGTTTCATCCTCCAGCGGACGATTCGTCATCTTCACCGCCTCCGTTAGCTATTGTGGATGAATGGCAGGCAGGGGAGTCTGCTTCCGAAGATGACGGTTGTTAGGACTTTCCTCTAACTTCTTCCTCTCCTTATGTCAAAGAGTCGGTGGTGACGGATCAAGATGCAGTTCCTGATGTGCAGGAGTCTTCAGGCCAGGGTGATGACACTTTTTATGATGATCGAGGTAATCGGCTGTTTGACCCTCGTTTTATCCGCCATCCCAGGTCGGCAGAATGGAATTTACCGGAGCACCTGTCTCGCTATGTGCATTACTGGTTACGGCAGCCTCTTGACCGGGAGGTCAGGAATCGTCTAAGAGCGGAGTGTCCGAGACCAGTCATTCCTGACAAGGTGGCAGTAACCCCTGATTTTGATCAGACAATCCTCACCTTTATGTCTTGGTCGGGCCGGGACCCTACAAAAGGGATCGAGAAAGGCTTGAAGTCTTCACAGGATAAGTTGCTGGATGTCCTGGGGCCCTTGGCTAAGATTTTGTATTTCTCTGATCAGTCTTTATCTCAAGGGGAACCTCTGGATGTGAATGCACTTCGCGAATGGGCCCAAAGGGCCATTTGTCTTCTGGGCAATGCCAATGCGGCAGTCTCTACTGAACGAAGGAAAGCGGCTTTATTGAGAATCGATGCCAAGTTGGCGGACCTAGGATCCAAGGAATTGGGCCCGGCTGCCAACGGCCTCTTGTTCGGGGAACCTTTTATTGCGGAGTTGAAGAGGCATGTGAGTTTGTTCACTACATTGAACAAGGCGCAGTCTTCCCTGAAGCAAGTTTTTCATCCACCCTCATCCAGGGGTGTTTTTGGGAGAGCTGGTCGGCAGAGGGGCCGTGCCACCAGCAGGTTTTGGTCCGCAGGCTCCAGATACAACCCTCCAGCTGCCAACTTCTTCCCTGCTACCTCCTACAGAACTACCTCATTCACCAGAGGCGCTGACAGAGCACGGACGCAGAGAGGCAGAGGACGATACCGATTTCCAACCGGTAAGCAGCCCTCTTTTGCATGCTCCTATAAACACTGTGTTCACTGCTGGAAAAATAGCTTTTCATTTTCAGGCTTGGGAGGCGATTTCCACGGACGCCTGGGTTCAGCAAACCGTTCGAGGTTATGTGATAGAGTTTCATTCCCCTCCTGTTCATGTATCTCCTCCTGCGGTGCTGGTGATTCCAGTTGCAGATCAGGAGCTCATGGATGCCGAGATTCAATCTCTGTTTTCCAAAGGCGCAGTTCAGTTCGCTCCAGACGAGACCGGATTTTTCAGCAACATTTTTCTTGTCCGGAAGAAGACGGGGGATTTTCGTCCCGTCATCAATTTGCGGGACCTCAATTTTTTTGTGGTGTATCGGCAATTCAAGATGGAGGGCATTCATCTGTTGCGCGATCTCTTAGTACAAGGGGATTGGTTTACCCGTCTCGATCTGAAGGATGCTTATCTGTCCATTCCTATCGATCTTCACTGTCGCCGTTTTCTTTGCTTCCGTTGGCAAGGTCGCCCCTGCCAGTTCACTTGTCTTCCGTTCGGCCTCAGTTCCGCTCCGTGGTGTTTCACGAAGCTGCTGAAGCCGGTAGTGACCCGGTTGAGGTCTCTGGGCATTCGATGCCTCATTTACCTCGACGATCTCTTGCTGTTTTGCAACGATGCCTCCAGGATTCGCTCTCAGACGCGCTTCGTGTTGTGTTTTCTCGAATCTTTGGGGTTCGTGGTCAACAGGGACAAGTCAGCGTTGGAACCGTCACAAGTGGTTCAATTTTTGGGGTTCGAAATAGACTCCTTTCAGTGTCTCCTTCACCTTCCATCGACAAAGATTGTCGCTATTCGCAAGGAGCTTCGGAGGGTTCTGCGTCAGGAAAGGGTCACTTTGCGGCTTCTGGCCCGCATCATGGGTCTACTTTCCTCGCCCATTCAGGCAATCTTTCCAGGTCCACTACACTACTCTCTCTAGAGACTAAAGGCTCTTCATCTTCGGGCCGGCCGTTCTTACGATCATCGGGTAGTGTTATCACAGGAGGCTCGCTCGGAACTCCGATGGCGGCTTATGAATATGCAGGCCTGGAACGGCAGAGCAGTGTTCGGTCCATCTCCAGACTTTGTGGTGGAATCCAATGCCAGCCTTTGGGGCTGGGGGGCCCACTGCGTGACTTCCTCCACAGGCGGCCCTTGGTCGCCGGCCGAAGAGGGTCTACACATCAACTGTTTGGAGCTGATAGCGGGGTCTTTTGCTATTCGCAGTTTTGCCAAGAACAAGTCCAATTGCTGCATTTTATTGAGGATTGACAACATTTCGGCAGTCCAGTACATCAACAAGTTGGGAGGTGCGTGGTCACGAGATATGACAGAAGCGGCAAAGGACCTTTACCAGTTTTGCTTCGATCGCAATATTTCTCTTCGGGCAGAATACTTACCGGGAACCTCAAATTTCACAGCGGACTGGTTTTCTCGTCATTGGCAGGACAGGAGTGGCTGGAAACTGGATGTGACGGTGTTCCAGCTGCTGTGTCTCCTCAGAGGTCCGCTGGCTGTGGATTTGTTTGCTTCCAGGAACAATCACCAACTTCCGGAGTACTTCAGCTGGCTTCCGGATCCGGAGTGCAAGGCGGTCTATGCCTTTCTTCAGTCTTGGCCGAGACAAGGGGAGTACGCTTTTCCCCCGTTTGCGATGCTGGTGACGGTCCTTCATCAGGCGCGGTCTCAGGAAGTGGAACTTCTGTTGGTGGCACCTTTGTGGCCCAGCCAGCCATGGTTTCCGGACCTTCTGGAATTGTCCTTCGCGGATCCGCTTCTTCTTCCACTCTTCCCGTTCCTACTCACGGATCATCGGGGGGGTCCGCATCCTCTTATCCTGCAGGACAGGCTTCCGCTAGTGGCTTGGGCGATTTCAGGGGTTCCTGGTCGGTCGAGGGCCTATCGCAGGAGGCTAGGGACCTTTTGTGGGACTCATGGGCTCCTGGTACCAGACGATGCTACCTTGCCGCATGGAACTCCTGGGTTAGCTGCTGCGTGGAGAGGGATTGCGACCCCTTTACGGCGCCAGTAACTGCGATATTAAATTTTTGGTCTCATAGGTTTTCCCTTGGACATTCTTACCGTTCTATTAATGTGATGTGTTCAGCCATTTCAGCGGCGCATGTCCCGGTCTCGGGGATATCTGTAGGTCAGACCTCCGGCACCGAAATACACTAAATTTTGGGACGTCAATACAGTTTTATGTTTCTTAAAGAATTGGCTGACCAATGAGTTGTTGTCTCTTCGTCAGATTTCTGCAAAATTGACGTTACTTTTGTGTTTAGTGTCCTTCCGCCGGGTAGCGGATGTTAGGGCTTTTGATGTAGATGGGTTCACTGTCCTTCCTGAGGGAGTGTCTTTTTCTATTTCTCGACGCACTAAGACGGATTCCTCCTTGGTCTTTTACCCTTTCTTTTGGGAGGTTCCACAGCTTTGCGTGGTAGAGGTCCTACTACGCTATGTGCAGGTTACTTCTTCTTTATGTGCATCTCGGTCGGGACATCTTCTGGTCTCGTATGTGAGACCCCATAGGCCGGTTTCTGCCACCACTTTGGCTAGGTGGATATGCTGGATCTTATTGTTGGCAGGAGTGGAGCCTGGGTATGGGGCTCACTCGGTACGGGGTGCGGCGGCATCCCAGACGGCACTGGCTGGAGCATCCATTGCAGACATTTTACACTCTGCGGACTGGTCCAGGGAGGATACTTTCCGGGTTTTTTATTTTCATCCAGTTGCTCATGCATCCCAATGTTTGCTTTCTCAGAGTTAAAAATGCAAAATATGAAGCCTCCTGTCATGTAGTAAAATTGGAAGTTATGCTAACGTAGTGTACAGATAATCTTAATTTTAGTAATGACAGGAGGCGAATATTTTCCCACCCTTCCTTCCCAGGGGTTGTGCCTTTCAGGGTAAGTATTCAGGGGGTGTTTGATATTAATGCTTCAATGTTTACGTTTCTGGTATTTTTGCATTGCTGTACATTGTGATTTATGACATTGTTGGATGCTTAATACCGTTTCAGTGGTCTTTCACTAATTTCTTTTCTTTCAGTGTAATCACTGCTGGGGAACACGGCGGAGGAGGTCTGCAGTCATCGGACGGCGGTCGGGATGAAGGATATTTGTTTCAGTTTGTTGGACTTTTCCTGTTTACTTATTGTCGCTTAAAGAAAGAGGAGTGGCTTATCTGCTCCAGGACTTATATGGTCTGGTTTCCTTTGTTCTGATTGGTGGTTACTTGTGAGTTACTGTGCTGCTATTGGAGTTCTCAGTAAAGGAAGTATAGCAAAATATTCGCCTCCTGTCATTACTAAAATTCGTGGATTTTCCTAACAAGTGTGATGGAAAGTCAGAATTTTATTAAAGACACAGAGGCAAATATTATGCATAATCTCAGCCTCAGCAGCAAAGGGAAACTTTATTTGCACAACATACAATAAAAGAAAACTTGATAGTCTGAACCCCTCCCCTTAACCAATCATCAGTCCCTCTTCTCCTATAAGTAGACTGTATCAGGAAGAACACCCCCTCTTTCTTTGCACAAGAACTCCACCGCAGTCCATACAATGGAGCCCGTTCGTGCTTCTGGAACATCTTGACCGAAACTCCACCTCTGCATTATAACTGTAGAACTGAAGAACAGCAAAACAGAAACCAACAGAACTGATACGGATCTTCAACCTCCTCTCGTAAAACAGAAAGACAGCATCTCCACCATTTCGTTAGCCTAAGAAAAATAAAGAAACATATAAGGGAGGGAAAACAGGGAGGGATAATATTCGCCTCCGTGTCTTTAATAAAATTCTGACTTTCCATCACACTTGTTAGGAAAATCCACGAATTTTATGTCACACACGGAGGCTTCATATTATGCAAGTTTAAAGCTAATAATAAAAGATATGCAAGAAAACATAATAACAGACAATTGTTAATTAACAAATGTGTGTACCTACAAATAAAACCCAAATTCTAATCGTCTTACTAGACATAAACCTAATACTTTCATAAATGAAGCTCCTGAACCACTTGGGTAGACACATGCATAATAGGTTTACAATAAAAATCACGAAAAGTAGACTCCCTGGACCAACCTGCTGCCCTAAGGATATCCTCCAATCTACCTCCAACTTGCAGGGCCATGGATGCCATTGCCCCTCTAGAGGAGTGTGCTCCAAATAAGGACACGTCCACTCCGGCCAATTGCATAATCCATCTGACCCAACGGGCTAAGGTGGCCGCGGAAACCGGTAAAAATGGACGCCGGAAAGAAATCAAAAGCTGAGAAAAGGCCTTATTCCGTAAAGAACTAGTACGATTCTCATACTCCTGTAAACATCTCACCACACATAACTGAGGTTTCTCTGGAAAGGATGGGTAGGAAACCACCCGAACCCCTGTCTTCGTGCGCCTGAAAATTCGAAACTGAACCCCAGAAGGGCTAAAAAATTGAGTATTCAGATCCAAAGCTCTGACATCCGATACCCTCTTGAAGGATATTAAACACAGTAAAATAGTCAATTTCGCTGATAATTGTTTCAAGGACAACAGATCGTTAGACAGCCAGTTCTCTAAAAAACGTAAAACATCC
This sequence comes from Rhinophrynus dorsalis, assembly GCA_037306005.1. NCBI lineage: Eukaryota > Metazoa > Chordata > Amphibia > Anura > Rhinophrynidae > Rhinophrynus > Rhinophrynus dorsalis. The sequence continues at coordinate 5,224,180 of CM074720.1, read as the reverse complement.
ACCACATTCCACGTACTAGAATATCTAGCCTGAGGTAGACGAGAAAGTCGAATACCACACATAAGACGACATACCAAAACATTTTGGCCCACAGGATAACCATCCACAGGAGCATGTCCAGCAGAAATAGCCGAACGGTAAGTATTTATGGTACGATAAGCCTTTCCTGAATCAAACAAATGAGAAAGAAAATTAACAATATCTACAGGAGGCGCTGAAACGGGATCCAAACCCCGTTCCAAGCACCAACGACCCCAACAGGACCAGGCCGAAAAGTATATGGTTCTGGTACCGGCTGCCCATGCTTCAGCCAAAAGTGATTGAGCTGATTTCGAAAAAGAACTGGGGCCTGAGGCACGCCCGAAACCAACCAAGCAATCAGCTGAAGCTCCCCGGATACCAGCAATTCGTGAGGATCCCCTAATGGATTGGTGAGGAGGGAAGGAAAAACCGGGAGTAGTCGAGGCATGTCCACCGCTAACTCCAGTAATGGAGGAAACCAGGGTTGGGACTGCCAAAAGGGCGTCACCAGAACCACCGTTGCCTCCTGACGCCGAATCATCCAAATCGTTCGCGGAATCATGGCAAACGGGGGAAAAGCATAACTTATTCCCGGAGTCCACATCTGTAAGAAAGCGTCCGTTGCACGAGCCTCTGGATCTGGCCTCCAACTGAAGAAGTTGGGGAGTTGCCGATTGAGCCGCGACGCAAAAAGATCGGTCCGCAATGGACCCCAAAGTTCCAAAAGATGATGAAACACCCGTCTGTTTAACATCCAATCGCCTCGATTGGATAGATGTCTGGAATTACAATCCGCTACTGTGTTGGAAAGACCAGGTAAATGTTCCGCTATGACTGTCATATCGCGATCCAGACAAAAGTGCCAAAAATCTTTTGCTAAATCCGCCAACTGTTTGGATCTCGTGCCGCCGAATCTGTTGATGTATTGGACTGCCGAAACATTGTCCATCCTGAGTAAGACACAACAATGGACCTTGTCTTTGGCCAAACTCTTTATTGCGAAGGAACCCGCCAAAAGTTCCAGACAATTGATATGGAGTCCCGCTTCTTGAGGAGACCATTTTCCGCCGGTAGAAACGTCTCCTAACCGCGCACCCCAACCGAGAAGGCTGGCATCTGACTCTATGACGATATCGGGAGCCATGCCGAAAATGGCTCTGCCATTCCAGGCATCTAGATGTCTTAGCCACCATAAAAGTTCTTCTCTGGCGTCTGTGGAAAGCTCGATGAGATCTGCGAATCCGAGGCCTCTGCGTAAATGGAAGGCTTTCAGGCGTTGTAAGGCTCGATAATGAAGAGGAGCCAGGAAAATAGCCTGAATTGATGCGGACAGAAGGCCCACCACTCTGGCCAACCTGCGTAAAGAGATCCGATCTTGTCGCAAAATTGTCCGAATCTCCTTGCGGATATTGCGGACTTTTACCTTTGGAAGACTTAGAGAGGCCTGAACGGAGTCGATCAAGAACCCCAGAAACTCTATGTTCTGAGATGGGATCAGACAAGACTTCTTCCAGTTGATCAGAAAACCGAGGTCCGTCAACAGCCATATCGCCCACTCGGAATGTTTGCGCAGAAGCATTTGGTCCCGAGCCATTATCAACATGTCGTCTAAATACAGAATCAGACGTATGCCGTGGCTTCTCAACAGACTGACCACTGGCTTCAACAACTTGGTGAAACACCAAGGAGCAGAAGACAAGCCAAAAGGAAGGCATGTGAATTGCCAAATCAGATTCCGCCACCGGAAGCGTAGAAAAGACTGAGAGGATGGGGCCATTGGCACCGTCAAATAAGCATCTTTCAGATCGATCTTGATCATCCAATCTTCCGGTAACAGTAGATCTCTCAAAAGATGGATACCCTCCATCTTGAAATGACGGTAAAGCACGAACTGATTCAGTTCGCGTAGATTGATTACTGGTCTGAGACCGGAGTTTTTCTTTTTCACAAGAAAAAATATTGCTGAGGAAACCGTCTGTCGCGTTTGGGACACACGTGATGGCTCCTTTTTCTAATAAAGCCTCTAATTCTGCATTTACCAAAGTTTGGTCTACCAGAGAAAAGGAGGAGGAATGACTTTCTGAACTGGAGGGGCGTAGAACTCTATGTGATACCCCCGTACGGTTTGAAGGATCCACTGATCCGCCGTAATCAACTGCCAGTTTTGGAAAAAATGAAATAACCTGCCCCCCACTTGTTCCTGGGAAGAAAGGGTTGATGGAAATGGACTTACCTGGATAGGATCTAGCACGAAAGTGAGTCCTGCCGGCTCTGGACCTCCATGGTCTGCCTCTTTGAGGAAAGAAAGGTCCTGGATTCCTTGTCTCTTGAGGTGACTGTCCCCGATAGGTAGGGTACATAGGGCCTTGAAATTTTTGTTGAGAGAATTTTGCTCAGCCGGAAGAGCGACCCCTACCTCTTCCGGCCCTCCCAAAAATTTTGGGTTGAAATACCTTCTTTAAAGAACTCTGAGCCTTGTCCAAGGCTGCAAAGGAAGAAACAAATTTTCCCAATTTTTTATGAAGGTATCCCCAAATAACAATCCCTGGGCAGCAGGACCCGGCTCAGAATTGGCCATGTCTGCCAATTTAGGATCAATTTTCAGAAGAATCGCTCGGCGACGTTCAGAGGTCAAGGCGGCATTAACGTTACCAATCAAACAGATGGTACGTTGGATCCAACCGCGTAAGACCTGAATATCAATCGGGGTCTTAGATTTTAATGCTGCCTCTGACAATTCAAAAATCTTTGTGATAGGAGCCAAAGTGTCCAATAACTTATCCTGACAAGACTTCAAAGAGCGGTCAATCCCCTTTCTGGGGTCCTTACCAGATTTCTGGATAAATTGCACTATTTTTGTATCTAAATCTGGTGTTTCACACACTTTGTCAGAAATTACAGGCCTAGGGCATTCCGCCCGTAACTTATTTCTGGTGGTGCGGGTCATAGGTTTACGCACCCATGTTCGTAAATACTGGGCAATATATGGGATAGGAGCCCATTTGGATGAGCGAGGGTGCTTAATCCCCTCTGGATCAAAAAGGGGTTCCCCTTGAAGGTCCAGAATCTGGGTAGAAGACTCATCCTGGGGTGCACTAGATACATTTTTAGCTTTCTTAGGGGGTTCATAATCAGAACCCAGTCCTCATCAGAATCATCCTCAGTAGAAGAGGAGCAATAGGAATCCGGTTTGGAACGTCTTTTATTCTTCTTCCTCAAAACATCCTCCCCTTGAGGTGGGGGTCTTAAGAGTGGGCTGGAGCCGCACAGATCAACAGTACCACCGACATTAGGCGGGGATTCAACAATCAAGGCAGACTTATCTCAGACAGAGATAAGCCATTAGTGATATTAGCATCAGTATGCTTTCTCTTACTAAGTCATTTACCTCCCTTTGGCATAGCAGGGGTCAAATTGGTGTCACCACCTAAAGCAGGATCATTAACAGTGATGTCTTGAAAATCAGAACCTCCCAAATCAGGATTAGTCTGCTCCAAAGCCATAGCAAAAGATTCTGCAAAGGACGTAGACAACTTTTGCATAGCTGTTTGCACTGAAATCTGCATAAATTTTTTGAAATGTGCAGAATGAGGAATAGAGGTGCCAGGATTATTAAAGGACACCCTCAAGCCCGGATCTGAATTTGAATTTGAATCCTGCACATTATCACAAAATAAAGCAGGATTCTCCATATCCTCACTAGAATGAGACATCTTAATATCCAGATGGAGATTGCAGTACCCACTGAGTACAAATAACCCACAGCAGAAAAGATCCGAATTAAATATATATAACAGAGGTCAAAGAACTCCAAATGACTGCAAAAAACAAACAAATACTACCGGAGAAAAACCCCCAGGTTGAAATAGAGTAGAGAGCAAGCACCTTACCTATACAGGGAAAGTCACGCGGCGAATGAAAAGAAAATGTCGGGCGCATCCGAAGGCTTCTAACAGGCACCGCCTAGCGCATGCGCCCGACTCGAAGAGGAATGGAGAAACGTACACGCATGCGCTGGAGGCTCCCGAGATGAGGGCAACGGGGAAGGGAGAAGATCAGCGTGCCAAAGCAGAAAAAACGCTCCGAGCGAAAGTATCAACTGCAAGGGGACAAAGACAAGTATCCAGCACCAGTCTGCGGGAACCAGTCTCAAGCGCAGCCAAACAAGAACACAATACACAATAAAAACGCCTCACAGCTTAAAGCCAGCGAGACTAATGAACATAACCAAAGGAGAAAATTAACCCTGGGAATAAATAAGGGGGACAACACCACCGAAAAGAAAAGAAAGAACATCAGACAACCTGGTAGAGAAGTAAGTCACGTTAAGACAGTATATTACCATGAATTTAAACATATAATGGAGGAACAAAATAGTGAGTACTTATCCGAGGGTTAGCAGCAAAGAAAGAGGGGGTGTTCTTCCTGATACAGTCTACTTATAGGAGAAGAGGGACTGATGATTGGTTAAGGGGAGGGGTTCTGACTATCAAGTTTTCTTTTATTATATGTTGTGCAAATAAAGTTTCCCTTTGCTGCTGAGGGTGGCAATGAAGAGAGATTATGCATAATATGAAGCCTTCGTGTGTGACATAAAATTAAGATTATCTGTACACTACGTTAGCATAATCTCCAATTGTCTCATACCACACCATATGAGTAGTGCGTAACAGTCAGAACGAGGCTCTGAGCAGCTCATCAGCATCACAGCACTCAAGGAATCAGAAGGCGCCAAACAGTGCGTGCATGCACATATGACATAGCTGAAGTGGCTTTGTCCCGCCCATTATTTGTCCTTAAATACTGGGCCTTGTCACTTCTCCGGTGCCCTTTCGTGGTGTTTCCGTTACCAGCACTTGTTCCAGTTTTCGTGTGGTCTCTGTGTACCGACCCGGACTGCCTGACTACTCTGCTGTATCCGTTCCTGCTCTGTGTACCAACCCGGACTGCCTGACTACTCTGCTGTATCCGTTCCTGCTCTGTGTACCGACCCGGACTGCCTGACTACTCTGCTGTATCTGTTCCTGTCTGTGTACCGACCCGGACTGCCTGACTACTCTGCTGTATCCGTTCCTGCCTGTGTACCGACCCGGACTGCCTGACTACTCCGCTGTATCTGTTCCTGCCTGTGTACTGACCTGGACTGCCTGACTACTCTGATATCCGTTCCTGTCTGTGTACCGACCCGGACTGCCTGACTACTCTGCTGTATACGTTCCTGCTCTGTGTACCGACCCGGACTGCCTGACTACTCTGATATCCATTCCTGTCTGTGTACCGACCCGGACTGCCTGACTACTCTGATATCCGTTCCTGTCTGTGTACCGACCCGGACTGCCTGACTACTCTGATATCCGTTCCTGTCTGTGTACCGACCCGGACTGCCTGACTACTCTGATATCCATTCCTGTCTGTGTACCGACCCGGACTGCCTGACTACTCTGCTGTATCCGTTCCTTCTCTGTGTACCGACCCGGACTGCCTGACTACTCTGATATCCATTCCTGTCTGTGTACCGACCCAGACTGCCTGACTACTCTGCTGTATCCGTTCCTTCTCTGTGTACCGACCCGGACTGCCTGACTACTCTGCATCTCATTCCTGCTCTGTGTACCGACCCGGACTGTCTGACTACTCTGCTGTATCCATTCCTGTTCTGTGTACCGACCCAGACTGCCTGACTACTCTGATATCCGTTCCTGTCTGTGTACCGACCCGGACTGCCTGACTACTCTGCATCTCGTTCCTGCTCTGTGTACTGACCCGGACCGGCTGACGTTCCTGCTCTGTGTACCGACTCGGATTGGCTGACATTCCTGCTCTGTGTACCGACCCGGCCCAGCTGACGTTCCTGCTCTGTGTACCGACTCGGATTGGCTGACATTCCTGCTCTGTGTACTGACCCGGCCCGGGTGACGTTCCTACTCTGTGTACCGACTCGGATTGGCTGACGTTCCTGCTCTGTGTACCGACCCGGCCCGGCTGACGTTCCTGCTCTGTGTACCGACTCGGATTGGCTGACATTCCTGCTATGTGTACTGACCCGGCCCTGCTGACACCATGGATCTCCTCCTCACACACTGACAGGAGAACACCATGGATCTCCTCCTCACACACTGACAGGAGAACAAGATGGATCTCCTCCTCACACACGACCCGGACTGCCTGACTACTCTGCATCTCATTCCTGCTCTGTGTACCGACCCGGACTGTCTGACTACTCTGCTGTATCCATTCCTGTTCTGTGTACCGACCCAGACTGCCTGACTACTCTGATATCCGTTCCTGTCTGTGTACCGACCCGGACTGCCTGACTACTCTGCATCTCGTTCCTGCTCTGTGTACTGACCCGGACCGGCTGACGTTCCTGCTCTGTGTACCGACTCGGATTGGCTGACATTCCTGCTCTGTGTACCGACCCGGCCCAGCTGACGTTCCTGCTCTGTGTACCGACTCGGATTGGCTGACATTCCTGCTCTGTGTACTGACCCGGCCCGGGTGACGTTCCTACTCTGTGTACCGACTCGGATTGGCTGACGTTCCTGCTCTGTGTACCGACCCGGCCCGGCTGACGTTCCTGCTCTGTGTACCGACTCGGATTGGCTGACATTCCTGCTATGTGTACTGACCCGGCCCTGCTGACGTTCCTGCTCTGTGTACCGACCCGGCCCAGCTGACGTTCCTGCTCTGTGTACCGACTCAGATTGGCTGACGTTCCTGCTCTATGTACCGACCCGGCCCGGCTGACATTCCTGCTCTGTGTACCGGTCCAGTTGGGCTCCATTGCCTGTGTATCAGTCCTGCCTACGGCCCCATCCGGTCCTCGGTTGGGGTTGTTACCCAGGCTCCTCTCTGTCTCCGGACAGTGTCACTGTGGCCTCACTATACTTCTGCAGTCTAGCCTCCGTTATCTGTTGGTGTCGCACGGGCAACATTCCGGTGTGTTTCTTCCATCTGTGCACCACGGTATGCTTGACCCTTCTTCCTGCCATAAACGCTGAGGTTGGTCTTACTCTGGGCGCCTCAGGCTGTTCTCTCGATCGGGCAGTCGACATTGGTCTGACCGTTGTTAAGCCCTTCGGGGAAGGTGCACGATTCCACCGGCTATCTATCCATGCATTCTCCGTTGGGTGCCCTTCCAGGTATACAGTTAGTCCTCCGCTACTGCTACCGCAGTTCACAAGCTTGTTCTGGGCCTCCGTTTACTATTGTGGCGTTACTCAATATTTGTGGAACACCATGGATCTCCTCCTCACACACTGACAGGAGAACACCATGGATCTCCTCCTCACACACTGACAGGGGAACAAGATGGATCTCCTCCTCACACACTGACAGGAGAACACCATGAATCTCCTCCTCACACACTGACAAGAGAACAAGATGGATCTCCTCCTCACACACTGACAGGGAAACACCATGGATCTCCCCCTCACACACTGACAGGGGAACACCATGGATATCCTCCTCACACACTGACAGGAGAACAAGATGGATCTCCTCCTCACACACTGACAGGGGAACACCATGGATCTCCTCCTCACACACTGACAGGAGAACACCATGGATCTCCTCCTCACACACTGACAGGGGAACAAGATGGATCTCCTCCTCACACACTGACAGGAGAACACCATGGATCTCCTCCTCACACACTGACAGGGGAACAAGATGGATCTCCTCCTCACACACTGACAGGAGAACACCATGGATCTCCTCCTCACACACTGACAGGGGAACACCATGGATCTCCTCCTCACACACTGACAGGAGAACACCATGGATCTCCTCCTCACACACTGACAGGAGAACAAGATGGATCTCCTCCTCACACACTGACAGGAAAACACCATGGATCTCCCCCTCACACACTGACAGGGGAGCACCATGGATCTCCTCCTCACACACTGACAGGAGAACACCATGGATCTCCTCCTCACACACTGACAGAAGAACACCATGGATCTCCTCCTCACACACTGACAGGGGAACACCATGGATCTCCTCCTCACACACTGACAGGGGAGCACCATGGATCTCCTCCTCACACACTGACAGGAGAACACCATGGATCTCCTCCTCACACACTGACAGGGGAACACCATGGATCTCCTCCTCACACACTGACAGGGGAGCACCATGGATCTCCTCCTCTCACACTGACAGGAGAAAACCATGGATCTCCTCCTCACACTCTGACAGGAGAACACCATGGATCTCCTCCTCACACTGACAGGGGAACACCATGGATCTCCTCCTCACACACTGACAGGGGAGCACCATGGATCTCCTCCTCACACACTGACAGGAGAACACCATGGATCTCCTCCTCACATACTGACAGGGGAACAAGATGGATCTCCTCCTCACACACTGACAGGGGAACACCATGGATCTCCTCCTCACACACTGACAGGAGAACACCATGGATCTCCTCCTCACACACTGACAGGAGAACAAGATGGATCTCCTCCTCACACACTGACAGGAAAACACCATGAATCTCCTCCTCACACACTGACAGGAGAACACCATGGATCTCCTCCTCACACACTGACAGGAGAACACCATGGATCTCCTCCTCACACACTGACAGGGGAACACCATGGATCTCCTCCTCACACACTGACAGGAGAACACCATGGATCTCCTCCTCACACACTGACAGGAGAACAAGATGGATCTCCTCCTCACACACTGACAGGAAAACACCATGAATCTCCTCCTCACACACTGACAGGAGAACACCATGGATCTCCTCCTCACACACTGACAGGAGAACACCATGGATCTCCTCCTCACACACTGACAGGGGAACACCATGGATCTCCCCCTCACACACTGACAGGGGAACACCATGGATCTCCTCCTCACACACTGACAGGAGAACACCATGGATCTCCTCCTCACACACTGACAGGAGAACACCATGGATCTCCTCCTCACACACTGACAGGGGAACAAGCTGGATCTCCTCCTCACACACTGACAGGGGAACACCATGGATCTCCTCCTCACACACTGACAGGAGAGCACCATGGATCTCCTCCTCACACACTGACAGGAGAACACCATGGATCTCCTCCTCACAAACTGACAGGAGAACACCATGGATCTCCTCCTCACACACTGACAGGGGAGCACCATGGATCTCCTCCTCACACACTGACAGGAGAACACCATGGATCTCCTCCTCACACACTGACAGGAGAACACCATGGATCTCCTCCTCACACACTGACAGGGGAACAAGATGGATCTCCTCCTCACACACTGACAGGGGAACAAGATGGATCTCCTCCTCACGCACTGACAGGGGAACACCATGGATATAATCCTCACACACTGACAGGAGAACACCATGGATCTCCTCCTCACACACTGACAGGAGAACACCATGGATCTCCTCCTCACACACTGACAGGAGAACACCATGGATCTCCTCCTCACACACTGACAGGGGAAAACCATGGATCTCCCCCTCACACACTGACAGGGGAACACCATGGATCTCCTCCTCACATACTGACAGGGGAACACCATGGATCTCCTCCTCACACACTGACAGGGGAGCACCATGGATCTCCTCCTCACACACTGACAGGAGAACACCATGGATCTCCTCCTCACACACTGACAGGGGAACACCATGGATCTCCTCCTCACACACTGACAGGAAAACACCATGGATCTCCACCTCACACTGACAGGGGAACACCATGGATCTCCTCCTCACACACTGACAGGAGAACAAGCTGGATCTCCTCCTCACACACTGACAGGGGAACACCATGGATCTCCTCTTCACACACTGACAGGAGAACACCATGGATCTCCCCCTCACACACTGACAGGAGAACACCATGGATCTCCTCCTCACACACTGACAGGGGAGCACCATGGATCTCCTCCTCACACACTGACAGGAGAACACCATGGATCTCCTCCTCACACACTGACAGGGGAGCACCATGGATCTCCTCCTCACACACTGACAGGGGAGCACCATGGATCTCCTCCCCACACACTGACAGGGGAACACCATGGATCTCCTCCTCACACACTGACAGGGGACCACCATGGATCTCCTCCTCACACACTGACAGGGGACCACCATGGATCTCCTCCTCACACACTGACAGGAGAACACCATGGATCTCCTCCTCACACACTGACAGGGGAACACCATGGATCTCCTCCTCACACACTTACAGGAGAACACCATGGATCTCCTCCTCACACACTGACAGGAGAACACCATGGATCTCTTCCTCACACACTGACAGGAGAACACCATGGATCTCCTCCTCACACACTGACAGGGGAACACCATGGATCTCCTCCTCACACACTGACAGGGGACCACCATGGATCTCCTCCTCACACACTGACAGGAGAACACCATGGATCTCTTCCTCACACACTGACAGGGGAACACCATGGATCTCCTCCTCACACACTGACAGGAGAACACCATGGAACTCCTCCTCACACACTGACAGGAAAACACCATGGATCTCCCCCTCACACACTGACAGGAGAACACCATGGATCTCCTCCTCACACACTGACAGGGGAACACCATGGATCTCCTCCCCACACACTGACAGGAGAACACCATGGATCTCCTCCTCACACACTGACAGGAGAACACCATGGATCTCCTCCTCACACACTGACAGGAGAACACCATGGATCTCCTCCTCACACACTGACAGGGGAACAAGATGAATCTCCTCCTCACACACTGACAGGGGAACACCATGGATCTCCTCCTCACACACTGACAGGAGAACACCATGGATCTCCTCCTCACACACTGACAGGGGAACACCATGGATCTCCTCCTCACACACTGACAGGAGAACACCATGGATCGCCTCCTCACACACTGACAGGAAAACACCATGGATGTTCTCCTCACACACTGACAGGGGAACACCATGGATCTCCTCCCCACACACTGACAGGGAAACAAGATGGGTCTCCTCCTCACACACTGACAGGAGAACACCATGGATCTCCTCCTCACACACTGACAGGGGAACAAGAGGGATCTCCTCCTCACACACTGACAGGAGAACACCATGGATCTCCTCCTCACACACTGACAGGAGAACACCATGGATCTCCTCCTCACACACTGACAGGGGAGCACCATGGATCTCCTCCTCACACACTGACAGGAGAACACCATGGATCTCCTCCTCACCCACTGACAGAAGAACACCATGGATCTCCTCCTCACACACTGACAGGAGAACAAGATGGATCTCCTCCTCACACACTGACAGGAAAACACCATGGATCACCCCCTCACACACTGACAGGGGAGCACCATGGATCTCCTCCTCACACACTGACAGGAGAACACCATGGATCTCCTCCTCACACACTGACAGGAGAACACCATGGATCTCCTCCTCACACACTGACAGGAGAACACCATGGATCTCCCCCTCACACACTGACAGGAGAACACCATGGATCTCCTCCTCACACACTGACAGGAGAACACCATGGATCTCCTCCTCACACACTGAAAGGGGAGCACCATGGATCTCCTCCTCACACACTGACAGGAGAACACCATGGATCTCCTCCTCACACACTGACAGGGGAACAAGATGGATCTCCTCCTCACACACTGACAGGGGAGCACCATGGATCTCCTCCTCACACACTGACAGGAGAACACCATGGATCTCCTCCTCACACACTGACAGGAGAACACCATGGATCTCCTCCTCACACACTGACAGAGAACACCATGGATCTCCTCCTCACACACTGACAGGGAAACACCATGGATCTCCTCCTCACACACTGACAGGAGAACACCATGGATCTCCTCCTCACACACTGACAGGAGAACACCATGGATCTCCTCCTCACACACTGACAGGGGAACACCATGGATCTCCCCCTCACACACTGACAAGGGAACACCATGGATCTCCTCCTCACACACTGACAGGAGAACACCATGGATCTCCTCCTCACACACTGACAGGAAAACACCATGGATCTCCTCCTCACACACTGACAGGGGAACACCATGGATCTCCTCCTCACACACTGACAGGAGAACACCATGGATCTCCCCCTCACACACTGACAGGGGAGCACCATGGATATACTCCTCACACACTGACAGGGGAGCACCATGGATCTCCTCCTCACACACTGACAGGAGAACACCATGGATCTCCTCCTCACACACTGACAGGGGAACACCATGGATCTCCTCCTCACACACTGACAGGGGAACACCATGGATCTCCTCCTCACACACTGACAGGAGAACACCATGGATCTCCTCCTCACACACTGACAGGAGAACACCATGGATCTCCTCCTCACACACTGACAGGAGAACACCATGGATCTCCTCCCCACACACTGACAGGGGAACACCATGGATCTCCTCCTCACACACTAACAGGAGAACACCATGGATCTCCTCCTCACACACTGACAGGGGAGCAACATGGATCTCCTCCTCACACACTGACAGGGGAGCACCATGGATCTCTTCCTCACACACTGACAGGAGAACACCATGGATCTCCTCCTCACACACTGACAGGGGAACAAGATGGATCTCCTCCTCACACACTGACAGGGGAGCAACATGGATCTCCTCCTCACACACTGACAGGGGAGCATCATGGATCTCCTCCTCACACACTGACAGGGGAACACCATGGATCTCCTCCTCACACACTGACAGGGGAGCAACATGGATATACTCCTCACACACTGACAGGAGAACACCATGGATTTCCTCCTCACACACTGACAGGGGAACACCATGGATCTCCTCCTCACACACTGACAGGAGAACACCATGGATCTCCTCCTCACACACTGACAGGGGAACACCACGGATCTCCTCCTCACACACTGACAGGAGAACACCATGGATCTCCTCCTCACACACTGACAGGAGAACACCATGGATCTCCTCCTCACACACTGACAGCAGAACACCATGGATCTCCTCCTCACACACTGACAGGGGAACACCATGGATCTCCTCCTCACACACTGACAGGAGAACACCATGGATCGCCCCCTCACACACTGACAGGGGAACACCATGGATCTCCTCCTCACACACTGACAGGAGAACACCATGGATCTCCTCCTCACACACTGACAGGAGAACACCATGGATCTCCTCCTCACACACTGACAGGAGAACACCATGGATCTCCTCCTCACACACTGACAGGAGAACACCATGGATCTCCTCCTCACACACTGACAGGGGAACACCATGGATCTCCTCCTCACACACTGACAGGAGAACACCATGGATCGCCCCCTCACACACTGACAGGGGAACACCATGGATCTCCTCCCCACACACTGACAGGGGAACACCATGGATCTCCTCCTCACACACTGACAGGAGAACAACATGGATCTCCTCCTCACACACTGACAGGGGAACACCATGGATCTCCTCCTCACACACTGACAGGGTAACACCATGGATCTCCTCCTCACACACTGACAGGAGAACACCATGGATCTCTGTGACAGAACTGTGGCGACCATGGGAGATATTGGTGTGTTAGGGATATGGGATCTCATGTCTTCAGACTATTTCAATACATTGCTGGAATGCAGAGATGGGGGTTGGGCTTGGCTTCCACTATACTACAGTTCTGTGCTAAGTAATGTTAATGGATTCCTGCTGTGCTTCCTTGACCAATCAGAGGAGGTTATTGATGAGCCAGTTAAGAATGTATAATTTCAATTCTTAATCTGCATTCTTATCATGATAAGGGTGCTGGTGACTGATTGGTCAAGCATAGAAACACTGTTCCAAGTCCTCATTTGCATGCTGATCTTGATAAGAGTCTCTGTAGTGTATATAAGCTGTGTGTTTGAGTCAATAAAAGAGAGTTCTTCCCTTCATCAAGTCTCGGCTGATGTTTGGGAACAGGAGGGTCAGTTTACTATTGGATTGTTATTCTGAGGGGAGAAAGGAACTATAAAAGAGGTATCCAGCTTATGATACAAGGCGTCACGTTACAACTGGTGGCAAGCGGCGGGATTCGGCTTATCCCAAGGAACTGAAACTGAGACCAGCATCCAGGGGGAGATATAGCCGCTGGCTTGACCCCGGTCTCAGCAACGCAGAGAGCAGTGGATGGAGCAACAGCGAAACTGAGACCAGCATCCAGGGGGAGATATAGCCGCTGGCTTGACCCCGGTCTCAGGAATGCAGCGAGCAGTGGATAGAGCGTAGGTTCACCTGAACCGGAGGAAGAAGTATTGCGGTGGGCTTAGCGAAGCCCTGGAGGATCTGCTGGAGTCCAGAGTGCAAGGGGGCCCCAACCTGTGGATGGCCAAAGCAACTTGAATATCCTAGAACTTGGAGTACTAGTATCCAGTGCATTGGGAGGTACCTGGGATCCTGCCTGTGGAACATGGCAAATCTAGGACCAATGGGAGCTGTTAAGTCCAACTGGAGACGAATTGAGAAGCTGGTGGCATTGCGATGGCCGCTTCTGGGAGACAATCCTCTGCTGGATTGGGAGGACAGCATGGACTGCTTTGTGAAGGTGGAAAGTAAGCTACAGGATCAGTATATCGCCCTGTACCGGAAAGCAGAGCAGAAGTATTACAGCAGGATCCGCCCCTCTTGTTCTGCTGCAGGCAATGGATACAATGGCCCAGGAGTAGGATGGGAGGCCATCTGTGTCGACCCCAACTTTGGCAGCAAGGAGGAGAGTAGGTTTTGGGAAATCAGGGATGCCCGGGAGGAGATGATGGGGTTCCAGAATATCCCTGAGCTAGCAGAGGAGCTGGAGGACCTGGTGGAGCAAGAGTGGCATCTGGAGCGAGCTTACCAAGGCCTTATCCGGAAAGTTGCGAGGCATACGGGGGAGGGACCATGGGCAGCCCCCCCATATACTATACCGCAGGAAGACGTGGCCTGGCTGGCCAACCCGCCCTGGGATGGAGGCTCCGACCTTGGAATCGAACAGTCCTTTGAGTCCTGCGACCCGGTGGGGTGGAGAATGAGGAATCTACTGCCCCACCTAGGACCCAATCCGTCGGAAGAGACGGTTGCCCAACTTAAACTGTCGGTCGAGCAACAGTACTTTCAAGACATCCAGAGCCCCTGGGTTGCCCCATGCTGGGGGAGTGAGACAGTGATACGCACCAGCCCCTTTGTTACCCCGGACCTGAGGAGTGGGAATTTGCTGCTCCTCAGCCCCAAGAATGCCCCTGTACCAGGGGGTGGGACAACCACCCCCCCGGTGGACATTTGGCCCCTTCCCCTGTTTTTCCTACTGTTGTGAGTGAGAGAGAGCTCACCAGCAGCCCCAAGAAGATGCTCCCTTTGTTAATGGACACTGCCCTGGAGAAGGAGCAATGTGTGCTCTCCAGGGGCACGGTTGATACGACCCTGAGGAATGGGACTGCGGTCTTCCTCAAGGCAGAGAATGGCCCTGCGGTTTGTGGCCTGAAAGAAGAGGACCCCAGCAGACTGAAGGAGAACAGTGCTGCTGGCCCTCTTGTTGATCCTATGGACTGTGAACTGGTGGGTGGAAATGCGTTCCCCACCAGCCCCCCTGTGAACCCTGGCCTGGTGAGTAGGAGTGAGCTCCACAGGGCCTGGGAAACCCCTGTTGCTGTGGATGAGACGCAGGTCCCCACCAGCAGCCCCTGTCCTTCCCCTTTATTATTGGATACTGCCCTGGAGAAAGAGAAATGTGTGCTCTCCAGGGGCACAGATGTTATGGCCCTGAGGAACGGGACAGCGGACTTCCTCAAGGCAGAGAATGGCCTTGGAGTTTGTTGCCTGGAAGAAGAGGACCCCAGCAGACTGAAGGAGAACAGTGCTGCTGGCCCTCTTGTTGACCCTATGGAGTGTGAACTGGTGGGTGGGAATGCGTTCCCCACCAGCCCCCCTGTGAACCCTGGCCTGGTGAGTAGGAGCGAGCTCCCCAGGGCCTGGGAAACCCCTGTTGCTGTGGATGAGACACAGGTCCCCACCAGCAGCCCCTGTCCTTCCCCTTTGTTATTGGATACTGCCCTGGAGAAAGAGAAATGTGTGCTCTCCAGGGGCGCGGATGTTATGGCCCTGAGGAATGGGATTGCGGTCTTCCTCAAGGCAGAGAATGGCCTTGGAGTTTGTTGCCTGGAAGAAGAGGACCCCAGCAGACTGCCACAATGCAGTGCTGCTGCCCCTTGTGCTGTCCCTGTAGACTGTGAACTGGTGGGTGGGAGCGAGCCCACCAGCCCCTATGTGACCCCTGACCTGGTGGTTGGGAGCGAGCCCACCAGGCCCTGTAAAACCTTGGCTGTGATGAGTGGGACAACAGTCCTCATCAGCAGTCCTAAGCCTGTTGCCCCTTGTCCTGATACCCCAGCCTTGGTGAGTGGGACCACGGTCCTCACCAGGGATACCCTTGTTGCCCCTGGATCTTTTGACCCCAGCCTGGTGGGTGGGATGTCATTCCCCACCAGGCCAACTGTTGATCCAGCCCAAGGGAGGGGGACCACCGTTCTCCCTAAGGAAGTTGGGAGTGGCCCCAGTTTTGCCAGCAGCCCACAGTCTGTTTGTCCTGGATTGGTGAGTGGGAGTGCGCTCCTCACCGGTCCTCTGGACGCCCCAACCCTGAGCAAAAGAGTCCCCAGTGTTTCCAGTAGCCCTTTGGAGGTTGCCTCAGCCCAGGAGAGTGAGAGCAGCATCCTCTCCTGTTCCCGTGGGGTACTTGCCCAACCAAAAGGGGGAGATGTCCCCAGCTTCCACTAAGGTGACCCCCAGGCCATTAGGAACCCAGAGACACTGTTGCCAAAAGGAGGTCCACCTTATAGACTGGCTATGGACCCTGAGCCACTGGACCCAGACCCAGGAGGGTCTGACCCCAGCTCTGCGTGGAGCCTGGCCCAGGAGAGGCCTCCCAACTTGGTGATAGCCAGGACCAAGAGGTACATGTTTCCCTGGCCCAGGACCAAGGACCCCAGTTTTACTCCTGGCCCCGGACAAGGGGCTCGTTTTATCTTTCCAGACCCCAGGACTGTAGGGGCTGGCTGGGGACAAGACTTTTGGGACAAGTACTGTTGTGGACATGGCACTACCAGATTATGTGTCCACTCCGGACAGCAGCGAGCTGACCCGTGTGGATCATGCTGTGGCTGTCGGAGGTGGACAAGGGGGAGATATGTGACAGAACTGTGGCGACCATGGGAGATATTGGTGTGTTAGGGATATGGGATCTCATGTCTTCAGACTATTTCAATACATTGCTGGAATGCAGAGATGGGGGTTGGGCTTGGCTTCCACTATACTACAGTTCTGTGCTAAGGAATGTTAATGGATTCCTGCTGTGCTTCCTTGACCAATCAGAGGAGGTTATTGATGAGCCAGTTAAGAATGTATAATTTCAATTCTTAATCTGCATTCTTATCATGATAAGGGTGCTGGTGACTGATTGGTCAAGCATAGAAACACTGTTCCAAGTCCTCATTTTCATGCTGATCTTGATAAGAGTCTCTGTAGTGTATATAAGCTGTGTGTTTGAGTCAATAAAAGAGAGTTCTTCCCTTCATCAAGTCTCGGCTGATGTTTGGGAACAGGAGGGTCAGTTTACTATTGGATTGTTATTCTGAGGGGAGAAAGGAACTATAAAAGAGGTATCCAGCTTATGATACAAGGCGTCACGTTACAATCTCCTTCTCACACACTGACAGGGGAACACCATGGATCTCCTCCTCACATACTGACAGGAGAACACCATGGATCTCCTCCTCACACACTGACAAGGGAACACCATGGATCTCCTCCTCACACACTGACAGGAGAACACCATGGATCTCCTCCTCACATACTGACAGGAGAACACCATGGATCTCCTCCTCACACACTGACAAGGGAACACCATGGATCTCCTCCTCACACACTGACAGGAGAACACCATGGATCTCCTCCTCACACACTGACAGGTGAACACCATGGATCTCCTCCTCACACACTGACAGGGGAACACCATGGATCTCCTCCCCACACACTGACAGGGGAACACCATGGATCTCCTCCTCACACACTGACAGGGGAACACCATGGATCTCCTCCTCACACACTGACAGGAGAACACCATGGATCTCCCCCTCACATACTGACAGGGGAACACCATGGATCTCCTCCTCACACACTGACAGGAGAGCACCATGGATCTCCTCCTCACACACTGACAGGGGAACACCATGGATCTCCTCCTCACACACTGACAGGAGAACACCATGGATCTCCTCCTCACACACTGACAGGGGAACACCATGGATCTCCTCCTCACACACTGACAGGGGAACACCATGGATCTCCTCCTCACACACTGACAGGAGAACACCATGGATCTCCTCCTCACACACTGACAGGAGAACACCATGGATCTCCTCCTCACACACTGACAGGAGAACACCATGGATCTCCTCCCCACACACTGATAGGGGAGCACCATGGATCTCCTCCTCACACACTGACAGGAGAACACCATGGATCTCCTCCTCACACACTGACAGGGGAACACCATGGATCTCCTCCTCACACACTGACAGTGGAACACCATGGATTTCCTCCTCACACACTGACAAGGGAACACCATGGATCTCCTCCTCACACACTGATAGGAGAACACCATGGATCTCCTCCTCACACACTGACAGGAAAACACCATGGATCTCCTCCTCACACACTGACAGGAGAACACCATGGATCTCCTCCTCACACACTGACAGTGGAACACCATGGATCTCCTCCTCACACACTGACAAGGGAACACCATGGATCTCCTCCTCACACACTGACAGGGGAACACCATGGATCTCCTCCTCACACACTGACAGGGGAACACCATGGATCTCCTCCTCACACACTGACAAGGGAACACCATGGATCTCCTCCTCACACACTGACAGGAGAAAACCATGGATCTCCTCCTCACACACTGACAGGAGAACACCATGGATCTCCTCCTCACACACTGACAGGAGAACAACATGGATCTCCTCCTCACACACTGACAGGAGAACAACATGGATCTCCTCCCCACACACTGACAGGAGAACACCATGGATCTCCTCCTCACACACTGACTGGAGAACACCATGGATCTCCTCCCCACACACTGACAGGGGAACACCATGGATCTCCCCCTCACACACTGACAGGAGAACACCATGGATCTCCTCCCCACACACTGACAGGAGAACACCATGGATCTCCTCCTCACACACTGACAGGAGAACACCATGGATCTCCTCCTCACACACTGACAGGAGAACACCATGGATCTCCTCCTCACACACTGACAGGAGAACAACATGGATCTCCTCCCCACACACTGACAGGGGAACACCATGGATCTCCTCCTCACACACTGACAGGAGAACACCATGGATCTCCTCCTCACACACTGACAGGAGAACACCATGGATCTCCTCCTCACACACTGACAGGGGAACACCATGGATCTCCTCCCCACACACTGACAGGAGAACAACATGGATCTCCTCCTCACACACTGACAGGGGAACACCATGGATCTCCTCCTCACACACTGACAGGGGAACACCGTGGATCTCCTCCTCACACACTGACAGGAGAACACCATGGATCTCCTCCCCACACACTGACAGGGGAACACCATGGATCTCCTCCTCACACACTGACAGGGGAACACCATGGATCTCCTCATCACACACTGACAGGGGAACACCATGGATCTCCTCCTCACACACTGACAGGAGAACAACATGGATCTCCTCCCCACACACTGACAGGGGAACACCATGGATCTCCTCCTCACACACTGACAGGAGAACACCATGGATCTCCTCCTCACACACTGACAGGGGAACACCATGGATCTCCTCCTCACACACTGACAGGGGAACACCATGGATCTCCTCCCTACACACTGACAGGAGAACAACATGGATCTCCTCCTCACACACTGACAGGGGAACACCATGGATCTCCTCCTCACACACACTGACAGGGGAACACCATGGATCTCCTCCTCACACACTGACAGGAGAACACCATGGATCTCCTCCCCACACACTGACAGGGGAACACCATGGATCTCCTCCTCACACACTGACAGGGGAACACCATGGATCTCCTCCCCACACACTTACAGGGGAACACCATGGATCTCCTCCTCACACACTGACAGGGGAGCACCATGGATCTCCTTCTCACACACTGACAGGAGAACACCATGGATCTCCTCCTCACACACTGACAAGGGAACACCATGGATCTCCTCCTCACACACTGACAGAAGAACACCATGGATCTCCTCCTCACACACTGACAGGGGAACACCATGGATCTCCTCCTCACACACTGACAGGGGAACACCATGGATCTCCTCCTCACACACTGACAGGGGAACACCATGGATCTCCTCCTCACACACTGACAGGAGAACACCATGGATCTCCCCCTCACATACTGACAGGGGAACACCATGGATCTCCTCCTCACACACTGACAGGAGAGCACCATGGATCTCCTCCTCACACACTGACAGGGGAACACCATGGATCTCCTCCTCACACACTGACAGGAGAACACCATGGATCTCCTCCTCACACACTGACAGGGGAACACCATGGATCTCCTCCTCACACACTGACAGGGGAACACCATGGATCTCCTCCTCACACACTGACAGGAGAACACCATGGATCTCCTCCTCACACACTGACAGGAGAACACCATGGATCTCCTCCCCACACACTGACAGGGGAACACCATGGATCTCCCCCTCACACACTGACAGGAGAACACCATGGATCTCCTCCTCACACACTGACAGGGGAACACCATGGATCTCCTCCTCACACACTGACAGGAGAACACCATGGATCTCCTCCTCACACACTGACAGGTGAGCACCATGGATCTCCTCCTCACACACTGACAGGAGAACACCATGGATCTCCTCCTCACACACTGACAGGGGAACACCATGGATCTCCTCCTCACACACTGACAGGAGAACACCATGGATCTCCTCCTCACACACTGACAGGGGAGCACCATGGATCTCCTCCTCACACACTGACAGGAGAACACCATGGATCTCCTCCTCACACACTGACAGGGGAACACCATGGATCTCCTCCTCACACACTGACAGTGGAACACCATGGATTTCCTCCTCACACACTGACAAGGGAATACCATGGATCTCCTCCTCACACACTGACAGTAGAACACCATGGATCTCCTCCTCACACACTGACAGGAGAACACCATGGATCTCCTCCTCACACACTGACAGTGGAACACCATGGATCTCCTCCTCACACAGTGACAGGGGAACACCATGGATCTCCTCCTCACACACTGACAGGGGAACACCATGGATCTCCTCCTCACACACTGACAAGGGAACACTATGGATCTCCTCCTCACACACTGACAGGAGAAAACCATGGATCTCCTCCTCACACACTGACAGGAGAACACCATGGATCTCCTCCTCACACACTGACAGGAGAACAATATGGATCTCCTCCTCACACACTGACAGGAGAACAACATGGATCTCCTCCCCACACACTGACAGGAGAACACCATGGATCTCCTCCTCACACACTGACTGGAGAACAACATGGATCTCCTCCCCACACACTGACAGGGGAACACCATGGATCTCCCCCTCACACACTGACAGGAGAACACCATGGATCTCCTCCCCACACACTGACAGGAGAACACCATGGATCTCCTCCTCACACACTGACAGGAGAACACCATGGATCTCCTCCTCACACACTGACAGGAGAACACCATGGATCTCCTCCTCACACACTGACAGGAGAACACCATGGATCTCCTCCTCACACACTGACAGGGGAACACCATGGATCTCCTCCCCACACACTGACAGGAGAACAACATGGATCTCCTCCTCACACACTGACAGGGGAACACCATGGATCTCCTCCTCACACACTGACAGGGGAACACCATGGATCTCCTCCTCACACACTGACAGGAGAACACCATGGATCTCCTCCCCACACACTGACAGGGGAACACCATGGATCTCCTCCTCACTCACTGACAGGGGAACACCATGGATCTCCTCCTCACACACTGACAGGGGAACACCATGGATCTCCTCCTCACACACTGACAGGGGAACACCATGGATCTCCTCCCCACACACTGACAGGGGAGCACCATGGATCTCCTCCTCACACACTGACAGGGGAACACCATGGATCTCCTCCTCACACACTGACAGGGGAACACCATGGATCTCCTCCTCACACACTGACAGGGGAACACCATGGATCTCCTCCTCACACACTGACAGGAGAACACCATGGATCTCCTCCTCACACACTGACAGGGGAACACCATGGATCTCCTCCTCACACACTGACAGGGGAACACCATGGATCTCCTCCCCACACACTGACAGGAGAACACCATGGATCTCCTCCTCACACACTGACAGGGGAACACCATGGATCTCCTCCCCACACACTGACAGGAGAACACCATGGATCTCCTCCTCACACACTGACAGGGGAACACCATGGATCTCCTCCCCACACACTGACAGGAGAACACCATGGATCTCCTCCTCACAAACTGACAGGGGAACACCATGGATCTCCTCCTCACACAGTGACAGGAGAACACCATGGATCTCCTCCTCACACACTGACAGGGGAACACCATGGATCTCCTCCTCACACACTGACAGGGGAACACCATGGATCTCCTCCCCACACACTGACAGGAGAACACCATGGATCTCCTCCTCACACACTGACAGGGGAACACCATGGATCTCCTCCTCACACACTGACAGGGGAACACCATGGATCTCCTCCTCACACACTGACAGGGGAACACCATGGATCTCATCCTCACACACTGACAGGGGAACACCATGGATCTCCTCCTCACACACTGACAGGAGAACACCATGGATCTCCTCCTCACACACTGACAGGATAACACCATGGATCTCCTCCTCACACACTGACAGGGGAACACCATGGATCTCATCCTCACACACTGACAGGGGAACACAATGGATCTCATCCTCACACACTGACAGGAGAACACCATGGATCTCCTCCTCACACACTGACAGGAGAACACCATGGATCTCCTCCTCACACACTGACAGGAGAACAACATGGATCTCCTCCCCACACACTGACAGGGGAACACAATGGATCTCATCCTCACACACTGACAGGGGAACACCATGGATCTCATCCCCACACACTGACAGGAGAACACCATGGATCTCCTCCTCACACACTGACAGGAGAACACCATGGATCTCCTCCTCACACACTGACAGGAGAACAACATGGATCTCCTCCCCACACACTGACAGGGGAACACAATGGATCTCATCCTCACACACTGACAGGGGAACACCATGGATCTCCTCATCACACACTGACAGGGGAACACCATGGATCTCCTCCTCACACACTGACAGGAGAACACCATGGATCTCCTCCTCACACACTGACAGGGGAACACCATGGATCTCATCCTCACACACTGACAGGGGAACACAATGGATCTCATCCTCACACACTGACAGGAGAACACCATGGATCTCCTCCTCACACACTGACAGGAGAACACCATGGATCTCCTCCTCACACACTGACAGGAGAACAACATGGATCGCCCCCTCACACACTGACAGGAGAAAACCATGGATCTCCTCCTCACACACTGACAGGAGAACACCATGGATATCCTCCTCACACACTGACAGAAGAACACCATGGATCTCCTCCCCACACACTGACAGGGGAACAACATGGATCTCCTCCCCACACACTGACAGGGGAACACAATGGATCTCATCCTCACACACTGACAGGGGAACACCATGGATCTCCTCCTCACACACTGACAGGGGAACACAATGGATCTCATCCTCACACACTGACAGGGGAACACCATGGATCTCCTCCTCACACACTGACAGGGGAACACAATGGATCTCATCCTCACACACTGACAGGGGAACACAATGGATCTCATCCCCACACACTGACAGGAGAACACCATGGATCTCCCCCTCACACATTGACAGGGGAACAGGATGGCTAGCACTGTGTAACCCCACCCCCGCCGAGAACACACCAGCCCTCTGACAGCCAGCTTTGCCTTAAAGGGGTACAATCATTCCTAGCGCTATACAATGCACTAGGAGAGAAGGGATTGGTCGCACAGGTAATAACAGACAGATGTACTTTCGGTCTACTATTGGCTGATAACCCTAGTCTCTCCTTCTGATTGGCGGCCAGTCTGTACATGATCGTTGGCCTACGGCAGGCATTGCTGGAATGGAGGGGCGGAGACTCACAGCTTTGGAAAGGATAAACCCTTTGAGTGCCAGAGGGACACGTAACGTATTTGTAAGCAATGCACTGCGTCCCTCTCAGGGATTCAAAGGGTAAAATCCGCCGAGATTAGAGTAACGGCCCTTATGCGAAGTAACAGGTGTTCACGCCCATCAGCCAATCGGAAGCAGAATTGCGTTTTCTACGCTCCGCCCACAGTATAAGTTCCTCTTGGTCCCGCCTACTATAGAAGATCGATCGGGTGCTGGTGAGTCTCTTAGCCTGGGAGTGGGCGTGCCTTTTACTGGGAGTGGGCGTGCTTTATACTGGGAGTGGGCGTGCCTGGTCTGCCTGCAGCTGTCAGTGGAAGTGACGGACTGTTGTATATAGAGGGGGCGCGCCTCCTATTGTGAATGGGATAAGGATCGGCACCAAAAGGTACCCAGGGAGAGCTGCGGACTGGGGGTGTGTTTCATTATGTGGGTAACAGTGTGTGTGTCACTGTGTGGGTAACAGTGTGTGTGTGCCACTGTATTGGTATCAGTGTGTGTGTGTGTCACTGTATGAGTATCAGTGTGTGTGTGTCACTGTATGAGTATCAGTGTGTGTGTCACTGTATGGGTATCAGTGTGTGTCACTGTATTGGTATCAGTGTGTGTGTCACTGTATGAGTATCAGTGTGTGTGTGTCACTGTATTTGGCATCAGTGTGTGTGTGTGTGCCACTGTATGGATATCAGTGTGTGTGTGTCACTATGTGGGTAACAGTGTGTGTGTGTGTGTGTCGCTGTATGGGTATCAGTGTGTGCCACTGTATGGGTATCAGTGTTTGTGTGTGTGTGTGTGCCAGTGTATGGATATCAGTGTGTTTGTGTCACTATGTGGGTAACACTGTGTGTGTGTGTCACTGTATGAGTATCAGTGTGTGTCACTGTATTGGTATCAGTGTGTGTGTCACTGTATGGTTATCAGTGTGTGTCACTGTATTGGTATCAGTGTGTGTGTCACTGTATGAGTATCAGTGTGTGTGTGTCACTGTATTTGGTATCAGTGTGTGTGCCACTGTATGGATATCAGTGTGTGTGTGTCACTATGTGGGTAACAGTGTGTGTGTGTGTGTCACTGTATGGGTATCAGTGTGTGTGTGTCACTATGTGGGTAACAGTGTGTGTGTGTGTGTCACTGTATGGGTATCAGTGTGTGCCACTGTATGGGTATCAGTGTTTGTGTGTGTGTGTGTGCCACTGTATGGGTATCAGTGTGTGTGTGTGTGTGTGTGCCACTGTATGGATATCAGTGTGTGTGTGTGTGCGCGCGCCACTGTATGGGTATCAGTGTGTGTGTACCACTGTATGGATATCAGTGTGTGTGTGTGTGTGTGTGCCACTGTATGGGTATCGGTGTGTGTGTGTGCCATTGTATGGGTATCAGTGTGTGTGTGCCACTGTATGGATATCAGTGTGTGTGTGTGTGCGCGCCACTGTATGGGTATCAGTGTGTGTGTACCACTGTATGGATATCAGTGTGTGTGTGTGCCACTGTATGGGTATCGGTGTGTGTGTGTGTGCCACTGTATGGGTATCAGTGTGTGTGCCACTGTATGGATATCAGTGTGTGTGTCACTATGTGGGTAACAGTGTGTGTGTGTCACTGTATGGGTATCAGTGTGTGTCACTGTATGGGTATCAGTGTGTGTCACTGTATGGGTATCAGTGTGTGTGTCACTGTATGAGTATCAGTGTGTGTGTCACTGTATGGGTATCCGTGTGTGTGTGTCACTGTATGAGTATCAGTGTGTGTGTGTGTGCCACTCTATGGGTATCAGTGTGTGTGCCACTGTATGGATATCAGTGTGTGTGTGTGTGTGTGTGCTACTGTATGGATATCAGTGTGTGTGCCACTGTATGGGTATCAGTGTGTGTGTGTGTGTCACTGTATGGGTATCATTGTGTGTGTGCCACTGTATGGGTATCAGTGTGTGTGTGTGTGTATGTGTCACTGTATGGGTGTGTGTGTGTGTGTGTATGTGTCACTGTATGGGTATCTGTGTGTGTGCGTGCCACTGTATGGGTATCAGTGTGTGTGTGTGTACGCCACTGTATGGGTATCAGTGTGTGTGTCACTGTTTGTGTGTGTGTCACTGTATTCCTGTCAGTGTGTGTGTGTCACTGTGTGTGTATCAGTGTGTAGATATCAATGTCTGTGTGTGTCACTGTATTCCTGTTAGTGCATGTGTGTGTGTCACTGTATGTGTATCAGTGTGTAGGTATCAGTGTGTGTGTCACTGTGTGTGTATCAGTGTGTGTGTGTTTGTCACTGTATTCCTGTCAGTGTGTGTGTGTCACTGTATGTGTATCAGTGTGTAGGTATCGGTGTGTGTGTGTCACTGTATGTGTATCAGTGTGTAGATATCAGTGTGTGTCACTGTATGTGTATCAGTGTGTAGGTATCAGTGTGTGTGTGTGTGTGTCACTGTATAGCTATCAGTGTGTGTGTCACTGTATGTGTATCAGTGTGTGTGTGTGTCACTGTATGTGTATCAGTGTGTAGGTGTCTCTGTATTCTTGTCAGTGCATGTGTATGTGTGTGTGTGTGTGTGTGTGTGTGTGTGTGTATGTGTGTGTGTCACTGTATTCCTGCCAGTGTGAATATGACTATATTTCTGTCAGTGTGTGTGTTTCACTGTGTTTGTTAGTATGTATTTGTGTGTCACTGTATTACTGTCAGTGTGTGTGTGTCACTGTATTACTGTCAGTGTGTCACTGTATTCCTGTCAGTGTGTGTGTCGCTGTATTCCTGTCAGTGTGTCGCTGTATTCCTGTCAGTGTGTCACTGTATTCCTGTCAGTGTGTTTGGGTCACTGTATTCCTGTCAGTGTGTGTGTGCATGTGTGTGTGTCACTATATTCCTGTCAGTGTGTGTGTGTGTGTGTGTGTGTGTGTGTGTGTGTCACTGTATTCCTGTTAGTGTGTGTGTGTCACTGTATTCCTGTTAGAGTGTGTGTGTGTGTCACTGTATTCCTGCCTGTGTGTGTGTGTGTGTCACTGTATTCCTGCCAGTGTGTGTGTGTATCACTGTATTCCTGTCAGTGTGTGTGTGTGTCACTGTATTACTGTCAGTGTGTGTGTGTCACTGTATTCCTGTCAGTGCGTGTGTGTGTGTATATCACTGTATTCCTGTCAGTGTGTGTGTGTATCACTGTATTACTGTCAGTGTGTGTGTGTGTGTGTGTGTGTGTGTGTGTGTGTGTCACTGTATTCCTGTCAGTGTGTGTGTGTGTATCACTGTATTCCTGTCAGTGTGTGTGTGTCACTGTATTCCTGTCTCTGTGTGTGTATGTGTGTGTGTCACTGTATTCCTGTCAGTGTGTGCTGAGGCATAGTAGAGCCTCTGCGGTGCGGTGGGGCCCCATTGGAATTGGGGGCCTTCAGAAGATTTTGCCCGTTATATTATATTGGAGGCCTGGGGGCCCCCATACAGCAAATTGAGTTGGCTTCACTTGTTCCTTAAACATTTGGACTGCCAGAGAGATATCCTATACATTGCTAAGCAGTGCATTGAATGCTCCTTTGGCACGCAAAGTTTTAAGCCTCGCCCAGACCTTGGTGAGTCTGTGCACTCAGGCTCCTACTGCTCCCTCGCTTCGCTCACTCACACTCCTGAAACTATAACAGACAGGAGGAGAGATGTCCTTGTGTTTGAGTACAAATGCTGTGTATGCTGGGGCTTCACCTTATGTCCAGAAGTAGAAACATCCTCTGTATCAGAAAGTGGGCGGGCCGAGGGGTTGGGCTTTTGGTCTGGGGGCTGAGGGTCCACTGCCAGGGGTTGTGGTTGCAGATCTTCCTGGAGATCAACTGGGGGGAAAAGTTCCCAAATGCGGTCTGCAGAGAGTGCAGCTAAGTTGGGCCGGCATTGCGGGGGAGTGCACTAGCTCTTCATGGCCCCTAAGTTTAATATTTTATTTTCACTTTTGCTGCACAGGACTATGGTATGATATTGCTGGCTTGGATAGCCAGCTAATTGGATGTCCTCTGGGGGGGTGGGCCGGCCTGTAACATCCCTGCCGACTCTCTCACCTGCTGTTGTGTGGTGGAGAGATCAGCCTACGGCGGACACAGGAGCAATGTTCCACTGAAGGGGTGGCTGCGCACTCATATTTACCTCCCCGTGTAATGCATTGTCCCGAGCAGAAGTGATGGGTAAGGTCGGTACAGTAATGTGCAGGTCGTTCAATGATGCAAAAACATCTGAGCAGGCGTTAGTGAAGGCACATACATAATGACAAAAGGGACAATGAAAATAGTTTCCTATGTGTTATGATTGGGAAAAATAACTTTTTTAAAACCAAATTAAAAAAAGTTTTATTGACATATCAACCCTGAACTGTGCATATATAATAATGAGGATGACAAAAGATGTTATAGAGTATTAAAGAATTCAAGTGAATTAGCCTTCACATGTTACTAAATCCACATATGAAGGCTAATTCACTTGAATTCTTGAATACTCAAGAACATCTTTTTCATCCGTATTATGATATATACACAGTTCTGGTGATATGTATCTATACTATAAAAGAAGTGGTCAGGGGACCACAAATTCTGCGTCCGTGTCTCATACACCCCAGGACACAGCTAAGAGGAGATTTGCATATCTCCTACAAATTGCACTGAGCCCAGCATACACGCACTTACTTTTCCACACCCCTCAGTATCCCTTCAGAGAAACCAAAAACATAGCTGACTGTCACCTATGGACGTCTGAAAACCAATACATTCTGCTTTTGCTGCAAACAGGGTTGTTTTGTGTACACCACCAGGTGCAATGTCATGGACTGCATTTTCTGCATGTACCCACAGCTGTCAGAAGCGGACAGCGACTCCATTGAGAAGGGAGGCTGGTTACCGGAAAGGTTGCAGAAGAGAGATGAGGAACGGTAGCGGGAGGCCGACAGGAATTGTCAGGAGAAGGAGAGATGGGCTGTGTTGGAGGAGAAGAGCAGACACTTCAGCTCCAGCTTTGGGCCAGAATGAGCGGCTATAGAGGAGCTGCTGGTGGGAGCGGAGCCCGGGGCCCAGGAGAAGGCAGCCACATGCTTACAGTGGCTGCAGAAGCTGGTCAATGACAGTATCCTGTTCCTGCCTTCCTATGACATCCGTCAGGCTCAGGATGCCATAAGCAGGCTGCAAGGGACCCTGGATGGGAAGAGGCAGCAACTGCAACCCTGGGGCAAGTTCACGTTCAAATCCCGCAAGAAGGAGGCTCTGGCTGTGACCTCCTCTGGTCAACCCCCGCCCGTGGCAGTGGACCCCCAACCCAGCGAGAAGGGGCTTCAGCCAGAGCCCATCTGTGGCCTCCAAGGTCTCTCCTCTCAGATCCTGTTCATGGAGGTGGCGGAGATCCAGTTGAGTGGCGTGCTGCTGAGTCAGCTCCAGGACTGCACGGTCACCCTGCACTGTAGCCCTGCCACTCTCCATCTGCGGGGCCTAAACGGCTGCACTGTGCTGTGTGGGCCTGTCTCCTCATCAGTATTTGTACACGATTGCACCGGCTGCCTCTTCGCTTTCCCCTGCCAGCAACTTTGGGCCCACAACACCACGGACAGCCACTTCTACCTGCATGTCACCAGCCAGGCCATAATCGAGGACTGCAGCAATCTGCACTTAGCTTCATTCACATGGAGCCATGATGGCATCCTGCGGGACTACGAGGTACCCGGCCTGGACAGGGCCATTAACAACTGGGAGTCGATGGGTGACTTCAACTGGCTGGCCAGGGATGTCACGCCTCCAAATTGGAACATGATCCCGGAGGAAAACAGGGTCACTCACTGCAACTAACATCAGGGGAAACATACTGTCCAAACCATTATTAGTAACCGAGGCCCTCCAGCTGTTAAACACTACATTTCGCATCATCCCTAGCCAGCCTTTGGTTAGCTGGAGATGATGGTAAATGTAGTTCTGAGCAGCTGCAGGACCTTAGGTTGCCCAATTAAAGTTATAGTAACGTCCCAAAATTATTTTATTTTGTATTGTAGATTACATAAAAATAAATTATTTGCAGCAAACCCCATCTATCAAACCTCTATGGTTTGAGAGATATTTGCTTTAGAAAGTTCGCCCCTTCTTCCCCCTTCTCCTGACGTCAGTGTCTAGCTGACAGCAGGAGGTCTGGGACCAGCCAGCGGCTCTTCAGCAGAGCCAAATTCGTGTTATTTAAAAATAACTTCTTCAATGGAACGGTCTACAAAGGGTGTCTGGTTTTTGGCTCTGCTGAAGAGCCTCCTTGAGTCGCATGACTCGAGTCTGTTGCTGTCAGCTTTACAGTGACATTAGGAAAAGAGGAGAGAGGTGCGAACTTCCAAAGCAAATATCTCTCTGACCCCAGCCCAGTCTTACCTGTGGCACCAAATGCCCAGCGGAGAACATCTATGAGCTGAGTTGGTTGGCTGCGGAGTGTGGTAAGCCAAGCTATGTGTGCCCTGGCTAAGGGTGCAGTGGACAAGATGTCTGGGTGTATAGGGAGTCAGCCTGGGTGACAGTCACAGGGCCACTTCATCTTATCTTTCCAGCTGGTACCTGCCAACAGATGGGAGTTTGATTAAATCCTTGCAGTGTCAAGATGGGCAGAGGAATGTGTTGCCCTCTTCTTCCGCTGGCACGAAAAGGGTTGAACTGTTGTATTTACTACAGGGTTATCCCTGTATTGTTATCTGAGTTCAGAGTGGTGCAGACACGTGTGTTTCCCGCCCCCTTATGGCATCCAGAGGATTTTAGTGTGAATGGGTTTGTATTTATTGACTAGCCCTCTTTATTAACCCTTTGAGTGCCACAAACAGGAATTCGTTGCCTCCACCCTCTGGCACTCAGATGGTTAAAGCTGAAATTGCTTTATATTTGGTCAGAAGTAGCATCCCCATGTAAGCGCCTAGCCCCCTGTACATGGGTCCTAAGTGGGCTACATACTCACCAGCTGGCATTGAGGAAAATGGAGAATGGCATTGTACAGTGCTGGGGCAATGAGATGACAGAATTACAAGACTAGCGGTGTGGGACGGCTTGCCTGTCTGCTTTTTTTGTAAGCAACGCTTCACCCTTTGAGTAGCACAGGTGTACGCAATGAATTGCATTCCCCTGTGGCACTAAAACGGTTAATGTGACGCTGACTGACCCAGGCGTGTATATAGATAACTAGCAGTGTGGGACGGCTTTGCCAGTCTGTTTTTTTTTTTTTTTTCTAAAGTAATACTTAAAGGGACAGTAATGTCCCATAAAAACTCTTTATAGAGCCTTAGAAAATAAGCGGAATGGTGCAAACCTGATCTCTCAGACCGCTATGGGTGAGAGATATAGGGATGCAAAGTTCCCCCCTCCCTCCCCTTCTTCTGATCTCAGCTGTAAAGCCGACAGCAGGAGAATTGAGTCGTACGACTCGAGGAGGCTCTGCAGCAGAGCAGAGATCGCGTTATCTATAAAGAATTCATTAATTGGAAAGTTCTACAAAGTGTACCTGGTTTGCAAGCACACATTGTAGACATTTCCAATTAATGAATTCTTTATAGATAACGCGATCTCTTCTCTGCTGCAGAGCCGCCTGCTGGTCCCCTGACCGGGATCTCCTGCTGTCAGCTAGACACTGACGTCAGGAGAAGGAGCGAGAGGGGTGAACTTTCAATGCCTATATCTCTCACACCATAGCGATTTGAGAGATAGGGTTTGCACCATTCTGCTTATTTTCTAAGGCTCTATCCTATATAATAATTCACTAAGTTGTGTGTAACGCCCGACATGCGCAGTAGACACTGCTGCGCGTGCGGCAGTCATGCGCAGTACAGACTGCCCGCGCCTCAGCTGATACAGAGCTGGACAAAGGACGAAGGAGGTCCAGCTCTGTATCAGCCGAGGCGCGGGCAGTCTGTACTGCGCATGACTGCCGCACGCGCAGCAGTGTCTACTGCGCATGTCGGGCGTTACACACAACTTAGTGAATTATTATATAGGATAGAGCCTTAGAAAATAAGCAAAATGGCGGGCCAGAGGCACTGTGGCCTGTGTAACGGCTGTTCAACTAGTAGAACTATAAAAAGTTTTTATGGGACATTACAGTCCATTTAACCCATTCATTGCCACAGGGGTACACAATGCATTGTTTACCCCAATGGCACTGAAATACTTAATGTGAGCTGCGGGACACAGGACTGTATATATTATATATATGAATGTACAGTATATAGCATGGATATTAATGTACACACAAGTGTATATCTAATGTATATTCATGTTCACATCCCCTCCTGTGTGTACAGTATACATTAATATACATTATACATACACTTCTGTGTATACAGTGTGCTCATTAATATACATTATACATACACTCCTGTGTATACACTGTGCTCATTAATAAACATTACATTTACACACGTGTGTCACTGTGCCTCACATTAACCCTTTGAATGCGAGAGGGGTACACAATGCATTTCAATTCATTCCTTACCCCTCTGAAATGCTAAAGCTTAAAGGGATAGTAATGTTTCATAATAAAAGCAGCTCTAATTAATCATCATAGTATTTGGACTTTGGAGAGTGTTATATCAATTCTGTCAGAGTTGTAGTACAAGAGTAATTCAATGATAAAGTATCCCCCTCCCTCCCCTTTTACTGATGTAACAGCTCAACTCGGAGCAACAGGGTGGTGTTCAAGTGGATTTCAGAGAGACAATCTTCAATTAACATGAGTGAAAAACCTGTCAATGGGGGCAGGGTTTTCATTGTTCTCACATTAAGAAGATTGTCCCTTGATGTGACCTGTCCGGTCAAGAGACAAGATTCCACATTTGAGGGGAGGTGGATTACACCAGGTAAAAGGGGCAGGAGGGAATACTTTATCATTGAATTACTCTTGTACCACAACTCTGACAGTACTGAAATAACACTCTCTATGGTACAAATACTATGAAGATTAATTGGAGCTGCTGTTTTTTTGAAACATTACTATCCCTTTAAGCATTGCTTCAAAAACAAAGAAAGACGGGCAATACTGTCCAACACTGCTAGTTTTTAATAAAACCTAAAAAAAAAAGTAACAATTACGTTTTAAATACTTTTTCCGATCATAATACACATTAAACGTTTTATTGACTTTTCTGTCATTATATGCCTTTAGTAATGTTTAGTCAATTTATTTTGCATGGTTTGGCCAAATCTTTATTGTATTCACATATAGTATCCTGAGGATCATGGCTGCATGAGTTACTGATCACTCGTAAAGAAGCAGCAGTGATGACATAACTGATTTTTGAGGCTGTTGAACGTCATTAAAGCAGAACTATCACCCAGATTGAAGTTATCCCCAAATAATTATGCACATATCGATAATACTAGTATTATCTGGAATAAGTCCGGCGTTATTGACAAATCCAACTAGTTTTGAGACTATCAGACAGGCAGCTTTCTGTAGAGGCACTGTGTACCTGCGCCGTCAGTCCCTTCCTGTACCTTAAGGTACAATGCAGCGCCTCCTAGAGGAGACGGACAGTGCAGGCCGACAGATGTCTCTCTGGCAAGGAGTCTACTCTGATGCCTGCCTGACCACCTCAGAACAAGTTGGATTTGTCAATAACACTGGAATTATTCCGGGTAATACTAGTATGGATATGCTTATCGTTATCTGCATAATTATTTGGGGGTAACTTTAATTTGGTGATGGATCCGCTTTAAGGTATTGATGTGATGGTGGAAGGTTATGACGGTTCCTTAAAAGGTCTGTAAGGCACCAATGTGTTCATGGTAGGTCAGTAAGGCACCAATGTGTTCATGGTAGGTCTGTAAGGCACTGATATGTTCATGGTAGGTCAGTAAGGCACCAATGTGTTCATGGTAGGTCTGTAAGGCACCGATGTGTTCATGGTAGGTTAGTAAGGCACCAATATGTTCATGGTTGGTCAGTAAGGAACTGATGTGTTCATGGTAGGTCTGTAAGGAACTGATGTGTTCATGGTAGGTCTGTAAGGAACCGATGTGTTTGTGGTAGGTCTGTAAGGAACTGAGGAGGTGGGGAAATGTATGTAGTACTTAGGTTTTGGATGGTTGGCATCTATGTAGGTGATGGTATGCTTTGTGGGTGGTGGTAACCCTTTGAATGCCAGAGGGGTATCCAAAAAATTATTCCATATTGCACACCCTTCTGGCACTCCAATGGCTGGCACTTTAATCAAAAGGACATTGGGCAGCGCTTTGCAATGTGCTACAGAGCCCTCTGGTAATTAATGAATGGATCTATTTACCTGAGGGAAGAAATCTTCTGAAGTTATTCCATTGGGCTCCAGTGCAATCAGCTACCACGTGCAGACAAGAGGTGGTTATATAGTTACAGTAATACAACGCTAACTTCTCATTTCCGCCTTGAGGATCAGAGGAGTGTGAGGGTTGCACAACTTTATTTTAATCAAAGGGTTAAAATGCGTGTTAGATGGGGTCAGGCAGAATCCTGACTCTCCTATGATGTTCTCCCCATCTAGCCTGGGCTTCACCTTCCTCGCTCCCTCCCCTCTGGTGCAGTTCCACTGGTGTCTTCTCCCTGGGGATCCCAGGCATTAGATAGAGGGGAAGCTGCAGTAGCGCCTGGATGTGCAGGGAAAGCTGGAGATGCCACCCACTCATTACTTTAAACTCCAGGGCCATGGACCGAGAGCTGTGCTGGGCTCAGGTGTCCTGCATAACCCATTAAATGCCTATGGCATAGGGGGCACGAAAGCTTGTTAATTGGGATGTACTTGGATAGGATGGGGGAGGGCTATAAGATTCATTTGGAAGGGAAACTAAAACACTATTCCTCATGAACTGGCTACAGAAGAACATTTGATGCCTCCGGAAGGTGGTGCTGGTGGTGGGGTAATGAACCAGAAGATGTCCATTTGTTAGAGGACCGAGAATAACAGGAGCGGGGTTGTTATGATGTTAGTTACCCCTAGATTAAAGGCAGGCGATACACTACATGCCTCAGCACTGAGGGCAAATCCCCGATGATTTCTTCTAATCGGGGAGGTTTGGCTCAGGAGTACTTATGGGGACTCTCTGTCATTTTATTTTGAATCTGATATTTCCCAAAAATTTAAAAAAAGTTTTCTTTATAGACTGAACATGTTTATGTAATTCACTCAATAGACACTTAATATTTACCTATTATTTATCTGTTCAAAACTTTTAATAAAATATAGTTAAAAAAGCATGTTACTCTATTCCTTTCAGTGTGTGTGTGTGTGTGTGTGTGTGTGTGTGTGTGTGTGTGTGTCACTGTATTCCTGTCACAGTGTGTGTGTGTGTGTCATAGTGTGTGTGTGTGTGTGTGTGTGTCACTGTATTCCTGTCACAGTGTCTGTGTGTGTCACTGTATTCCTGTCTGTGTGTGTCACTGTATTCCTGTCACAGTGTGTGTGTGTGTCACAGTGTGTGTATGTCACTGTATTCCTGTCACAGTGTGTGTGTGTGTGTCACTGTATTCCTGTCACAGTGTGTGTGTGTGTGTGTGTGTCACAGTGTGTGTGTCACTGTATTCCTGTCACAGTGTGTGTGTGTGTGTGTGTGTGTCACTGTATTCCTGTCACAGTGTGTGTGTGTCACTGTATTCCTGTCACAGTGTGTGTGTGTGTGTCACAGTGTGTGTGTGTGTGTATGTGTGTGTCACTGTATTCCTGTCACAGTGTGTGTGTGTGTGTGTGTCACTGTATTCCTGTCACAGTGTGTGTGTGTGTGTGTGTCACTGTATCCCTGTCACAGTGTGTGTGTGTCACTGTATTCCTGTCACAGTGTGTGTGTGTGTGTGTGTCACTGTATTCCTGTCACAGTGTGTGTATGTCACTGTATTCCTGTCACAGTGTGTGTGTGTGTGTGTGTCACAGTGTGTGTGTGTGTGTGTGTGTCACTGTATTCCTGTCACAGTGTGTGTATGTCACTGTATTCCTGTCACAGTGTGTGTGTGTGTGTCACTGTATTCCTGTCACAGTGTGTGTGTGCCACTGTATTCCTGTCACAATGTGTGTATGTGCCACTGTATTCCTGTCACAGCGTGCGTCACTGTATTCCTGTCACAGTGTGCGTCACTGTATTCCTGTCACAGTGTGCGTCACTGTATTCCTGTCACAGTGTGCGTCACTGTATTCCTGTCACAGTGTGCGTCACTGTATTCCTGTCACAGTTTGTGTGTACTGTATTCCTGTCACAGTGTGCGTCACTGTATTCCTGTCACAGTGTGTGTGTCACTGTATTCCTGTCACAGTGTGCATGTGCCACTGTATTCCTGTCACAGTGTGTGTGTCACTGTATTCCTGTCACAGTGTGTGTGTGTCACTGTATTCCTGTCACGGTGTGCGTGTGCCACTGTATTCCTGTCACAGTGTGCGTCACTGTATTCCTGTCACTGTGTGTGTGTGTGTGTGTGTGTCACTGTATTCCTGTCACAGTGTGCGTGTGCCACTGTATTCCTGTCACAGTGTGCGTCACTGTATTCCTGCCACTGTGTGTGTGTGTGTGTGTGTGTCACTGTATTGCAGTGTGTATCTGTCAGTGTGTGTTTGTAAACAAAGAAAAGAAATGTTGACACAGCACTAATTGAAAACAGGGAAAACCCATAGTTGGGATGGGGAAGAGGGGTGATTGGTGGGTGGCAGTGCAAAGATACGCACACCATGGCCTGATTGTTAGATGAAGCTAGAAGTACGTGTAACTCCCCTGATTCACCCGGTTAGTAGATGTCCCCCAGACAAAATTACACAGGTACAAGTTCCACCGATGACTCGTAGTCACACATGTAAAACAAACAAAAAGACAAGGGATTGGGGAGTACAGAGCAAAAAAGTCCTCTAAGTGTAGTATCATTGACAATAGGGTCACGCAATACAGAGCATAATATAGAAAATACAAGTCATAACTATAAAAATGTGAGCGTATATTGACAAAGAGAGAGTGGTATAAATATGTACTAGATAAAAAATATTTATTGAATCCCATATCATCAAAAATCAGTAAAAAAGAAGAAAGCCAAGTATGTGAAAATGAATTGGCTAAGTGATATATACAGAACATAAAATGAAAACACAAAGTGGTAGGGGTAACAACCCCTAGCAA
This sequence comes from Rhinophrynus dorsalis, assembly GCA_037306005.1. Taxonomy (NCBI): domain Eukaryota; kingdom Metazoa; phylum Chordata; class Amphibia; order Anura; family Rhinophrynidae; genus Rhinophrynus; species Rhinophrynus dorsalis. The sequence goes on along the minus strand of CM074720.1, from coordinate 5,186,649 downwards.
AATGGGTCTATCCGATGGGAAAGACCCCAATGTATGGAGGAATTGGAAGGGTTTCCAAGGAGTATGGGAGAGGAGGTAATGTGGCCTCTGAGAGATGAATATTGGGGTGTGCTGGCCTACAAAGTACTTGTATAGATCGGTGCTTACTAGAGTTCTTCTGGTACTAGAGGTCCATGAGAGAAGCACTCATCGGGTCCACAATGCCCAGTCTCTCCACCAATTTGATTGTCCTTGACGGAAGCAGGAACTGCGTAATGCAATTGGAACTGCTGTCAAAGCTGCTTGACCACCTCAAACACCTCCCTTGGATGGAAAATCAACCACTCCTCCAAACTTCAGTCTTAGTAGTGGTGTTGGTGTTCCTGCCAAAGACTTGGCTGTTCAACACGTTTCGGAGCTAGTATGTGCCTTTGTCTGGAGAATGAAGCGCCTGTTAATCTTGCTCTAATTTATGGCCTAGTCCACCAATCAGGGATTAGATGAGCAAATTACATACACTTTTCTCTGTTGTACAATATGATATACAGGGGGAGACAACAGCTCCTCCCTGCAGGTTGGAGCATTTCTATAAAAGAAATTGTAGGTGGAGCCTTCCCTTTCCTTATCAGGCTATCCCACTAGCCCCGTCCCAGTTGGACTTGTGCCAGCAACCTGGACGAAGGCTGAGAATGTTTCTGCTTAGTTTTATATTTTTTTTTTACTTTATATGTTAGATATGGGGTGTCACAGTTTCCCCCCATAAGGTGTATTACCATTCCTGGCTTCCCCTGGAGGACTGACAAGATGATAGGTGCAATTGTTGACCCTTGCAGCCTTGTGGAGAGACTCATGCAACCCATGTTTCTCTCTTCTGATTGGGTCTCTCTGAGGCTCTGTCCTTTCAATGGTAATCTGAAGACAGAAGTTTAAAGGTGAGTAACCCTTGGAGTGCCTAGGTCCACTTGTACAGGGGTCTTCTTGGAGTTCAGAACTCTTGCACTCATGTTGAGTATCTTATTTGGTTTGATCCCTGGGGTTTTTGGAGCTTGGAAGGCTGCGTTTATGTAATTAACCCCTTCCCTGCTTGTTTCTCTGGGTTCTGGGGCTTATTTGGACTTTTCCTTTTAAGATTGTCTGTTTTTATTTATCCCTACTAGTGATGATCGAGCACCCCAATGCTCGGGTGTTCGGGTGCTCTGACCGAGCGCCCCCGGAGGCTCGAGTGCTCGGCCGAGCACCCGAGCCCCATTGAAGTCAATGGGAGGACTCGAGCATTACACCAGGCACCCCCTGCTCTGATGAGGGGAGGGTGCATGGTCCATAGGAAAAGGGCAGAAAATGATGGAAACACCACAGAAATGGTTCAGGGACAGCATAGGGAGGATGTCTGGATGCATCTTGGACTCCAACGTCGCTGCTGGGAACGATGTTTCGCCCGGAGTACGCCATTTTTACAGACTGACCGTAAAACACACAAAAAGGAAGATAAAAATGACTTTAGGTGAAAAATTGTTACCAAACAGTATTTGCTGTATATTTACTTGTATATCATCTGCAAATTCTGCAAAAAATTTCATCGATTTTTCGGAACTGGGGCCATGATTAAGAGGGAAACGTGCGCAGAGGCAAATTCTGCAAAAAATTTCATCGATTTTTCGGAACTGGGGCCATGATTAAGAGGGAAACGTGCGCTGAGCCGACCATCTAAAACATTATGGGTGAGGGTCTGCTGCGGAGCTGACCATCCTAAACATTATATGCGAAGGCCCGTTAGTGAGCTGACGCTATAAAACATTATATGAGAGGGCCCGCTAGAGAGCTGACCCAATAAAACATTATATGAGAAGGCCCGCTGGTGAGCTGACCTATACAAAAATTGTCAAACAGCGCCCGCTGGTGAGCTGGCCCTATATAAAAATTATATCACAGGGCCCGCTGGTGAGCTGGCCCTATATAAAAATTATATCCCAGGGTATATGGAAGAGAGTCAACCATATACCCATTTTTTGGGTGGAAGGGGTGAATGGGAATACAGAGTATTCCCATCATTGTAAATAACATATCTAAAGTGACTTTATGTTCCCCCGGGGCTTTCCTCCAGTGGAGTGGAGAAGTCAGGGGAAATCCAGGCCTTGTTCATTTTTATAAGTGTCAACCTATCAGCATTTTCGGTGGAAAGGCGGATACGCTTATCTGTTATGATGCCACCAGCAGCACTAAATACCCGCTCAGACAGAACGCTGGCGGCAGGGCAGGCCAGCACCTCCAAGGCGTAGAGTGCCAGTTCATACCACGTGTCCAGCTTGGACACCCAGTAGTTGTAAGGCACAGAGGGATCATTGAGGACGCTGACACGGTCTGCTACGTACTCCTTCACCATCTTCCAAAACTTTTCCCTCCTTGTGACACTAGGCTGCGCATCAGGGTGAGGGTGCTGGCGGGGTGTCATGAAGGTGTCCCACGCCTTGGAGAGTGTTGCCCTGCCTTTGTCGGAACTGCTGTGTGCTCCCCTTTTCTCCCCTTCTCGGTTGGCCAAGGTAGCACGTACTCTGCCGCCAGCGTTGTCAGATGGAAAATTTTGGAGCAATTTTTCAACAAGAACCTTCTGGTATTGCACCATTTTTCTTGTCCTCTCCACCGGAGGAATGAGAGATGAGAAATTCTCTTTGTAGCGGGGGTCCAGAAGGGTGAACACCCAGTAATCCGTGTTGTCTAAAATGCGTATAAAGCGTGGGTCACGGGAAAGGCAGCCTAACATAAAGTCAGCCATGTGTGCCAGAGTACCAACAGGCAAGATTTCGCTGTCCTCACCAGGAGGATGACTCTCAATCTCCTCATCCTCTTCCTCCTCTTCTGCCCACCCACGCTGAAGAGATGGAACTAAAGTTCCATGGCTACCCTCTGTAGCGGAGGCAACCGTGTCTTCCTCCTCCTCCTCCGCCTCCTCCAATTGTCGCTGAGAAGACGAAGTGAGGGTGCTCTGGCTATCACCTTGTGTAAGCTCTTCCTCCCCCATTTCCACCTCTTCCACATGCAAAGCGTCGGTTTTAATTGTGAGCAGCGAGCGTTTCAGTAGACACAGAAGTGGGATGGTTACACTGATAATAGCGTTATCGCCGCTCACCATCTGTGTCGATTCCTCAAAATTGCGTAAAACCTCACAGAGGTCTGACATCCATTCCCACTCCTCACTTCTGATTACAGGAAGTTGAACGGAGAGGCGACGACCGTGTAACAGCTGGTACTCCACTACTGCCCTCTGCTGCTCACAAAGCCGGGCCAACATGTGGAACGTGGAGTTCCAGCGCGTGCTCACGTCACACAGCAGCCGGTGAGCTGGCAATTGTAAGCGCTGCTGCAGCTTCAACAGGCCGGCTGAAGCTGTTGATGACTTACGGAAATGTGCACACACGCGGCACACCTTGGTCAAGAGATCATGCAAATTGGGGTAGGTTTTTAGAAATCGCTGAACCACTAAATTAAATACATGCGCTAGGCATGGTACGTGTGTGAGCTTGCCGAGCTCCAAAGCCGCCACCAAGTTACGCCCATTATCACACACAACCATGCCTGGTTGCAGGTTGAGTGGCGAGAGCCACTGCTCGGTCTGGTGACTAATCCCCTGCAACAGCTCTGAGGCCGTGTGCTGTTTGTCCCCAAGGCAGATCAGCTTCAGCACGGCCTGTTGACGCTTCCCCACTGCAGTGCTACACTGCTTCCAGCTACCGGCTGATGGGTGAGTGGCGCTGCGCGCAGAGAATTCGGAGGTGGAAACGGAGGAGGAGGAGCCAATAACGTAGGTGCTGGCGGAAACCCTGATGGAGGTAGGGCCCGCAATCCTCGGCGTGGGTAGCACCTGTGCCATCCCAGGGTCCGAGTCGCTCCCAGCCTCCACGACATTCACCCAGTGTGCCGTCAGGTAAATGTAGCGTCCCTGGCCACAAGCACTTGTCCATGTGTCAGTCGTTAAGTGGACCTTCCCAGTAACTGCGTTGGTCAGGGCACGGGTGATGTTACGGGACACATGGTGGTGTAATTTGGGGACGGCACACCGGGAAAAGTAGTGGCGGCTGGGGACTGCGTACCGAGGGACAGCTGCTGCCATCAGGCTGCGGAAGGACTCAGTCTCCACAAGCCTAAATGGCAGCATTTCGATGGCCAGTAATTTGGAAAGGTGTGAGGTTAGTGCTATGGCCTGTGGGTGGGTGGCTGGGTATTTTCGCTTGCGCTCAAATGCCTGGGGTAACGACATTTGGACGCTGCGCTGGGACAGGGAAGTGGATGTGGTCGCTGATGGTGCTTCAGATGGTACAGGTGCAGGGCGGGAGGTATGCGGGCCTGCGCCTTCGACAGGCGATTGGCCGGCACCGAAAACAGGGGAAGAGGAGGCAGTGGTGTGGCCTGCAGACACAGATTGGCGATCCGGGCGTTCCTCCCACTTATTACGGTGCTTGGATGCCATGTGTCGGATCATGCTGGTGGTGGTGAGGTTTCTAGTGTTCATGCCTCGGCTCATTCTGGTGTGGCACAGGTTGCAAACTACAATTTTTTTGTCGTCCGCACTTTCCTTAAAAAAACGCCATACCGCGGAACACCTAGCCCTTGGCAAGGGAGATTTACGCAAGGGGGTGCTCCGTGGAACATTTGCGGGCCGGTTTGGTGCGGTCCGCCTTCTTTCTGTAGCCACACCACTGCCTCTTCCAGCCTGTTGCGGTGCTGCAGATGGCTCACCCTCAGGACTGCTGTCATCGCTCGGCTCTCCACCTTCCCAGGTGGGGTCAGTCACCTCATCGTCCACCAAGTCCTCCTCCACTTCCTCACTCTGATCATCCTCCTCATTTCTTGATCCCACCACATACTCAGTCATTGACAACTGTATATCATCCTCCTCATCAAGGTCTTGAGACAGTAATAGTGGTTGATTTGATGGCAACTGTGTCTCATCATCATCATCATCCACTTCCTTTGACCTTAAATGCCGTTCACCTCTGTCATCTTCTTGTGATTGGGTACCCTCTAGAGGTTGTGAATCAGGGCACAAGATTTCATGTTCCTCTGCAAGCGTGCTTGGAGAGAGGTTCAAATGAAGGATTGGTGATGAGACGAGCTCCTCACTATATCCCAGTGTGGGATCACTTCTTTGACCAGACCCTCTATGGTGGGAGGAAGGATGATCAGGGTGAGGATTATGTTGACCAGACTCTTGGCTACTGAGAGTGGACTTGGTGGAAGACAGGGTGGTGCTTAACCGACTGGAAGCAGTATCACCTGAAATCCAACTGACCACCTGTTCGCAGTGGTCTGACCTCGAGAGTGATGTCCTGCGACGCCCTGTAAACTGAGACATGAAGCTAGGTATGGTGGATGTCTTTCTTTCTTGTGCTCTGGCACCAGGCACAGTTTCTACGCGTCCTGACCCGCGCCCTGAACTATCAGGATCACGTCCACTTCCCCGTCCCTTTTTACCCGCCTTCTTCATATTACACGGAATATGTGCTGCAAATCTGCAACTTTGCACACTAAACAGAATGTGCTGCTTATCTGCGGCTAGGCACAGTGAATGGAATATGTGACTTTTATTTTTTACACTTTGCACACTAAACAGAATGTTCTGCTAATCTGCAACTTTGCACACTAAACACAATGTGCTGCTTATCTGCGGCTAGGCACAGTGAACGGAATAAGTGACTTTTATTTTTTACACTTTGCACACTAAACAGAATGTGCTGATAATCTGCAACTTTGCACACTAAACAGAATGTGCTGCTTATCTGCGGCTAGGCACAGTGAACGGAATAAGTGACTTTTATTTTTTACACTTTGCACACTAAACAGAATGTGCTGGTAATCTGCAACTTTGCACACTAAACAGAATATGCTGCTTATCTGCGGCTAGGCACAGTGAATGGAATATGTGACTTTTATTTTTTACACTTTGCACACTAAACAGAATGTGCTGATAATCTGCAACTTTGCACACTAAACAGAATATGCTGCTTATCTGCGGCTAGGCACAGTGAACGGAATATGTGACTTTTATTTTTTACACTTTGCACACTAAACAGAATGTGCTGATAATCTGCAACTTTGCACACTAAACAGAATATGCTGCTTATCTGCGGCTAGGCACAGTGAATGGAATATGTGACTTTTATTTTTTACACTTTGCACACTAAACAGAATGTTCTGCTAATCTGCAACTTTGCACACTAAACAGAATGTGCTGCTTATCTGCGGCTAGGCACAGTGAACGGAATAAGTGACTTTTATTTTTTACACTTTGCACACTAAACAGAATGTGCTGATAATCTGCAACTTTGCACACTAAAAAGAATGTGCTGCTAATCTGCAACTTTGCACACTGAACAGAATGTGCTGCTAATCTGCAACTTTGCACACTAAAAAGAATGTGCTGCTAATCTGCAACTTTGCACACTGAACAGAATGTGCTGCTAATCTGCAACTTTACACACTAAACAGAATGTGCTGCTAATCTGCAACTTTGCACACTAAACACAATGTGCTGCTAATCTCCAACTTTGCACACTAAACAGAATGTGCTGCTAATCTGCAACTTTGCACACTAAACACAATGTGCTGCTAATCTGAGGCTAGGCACAGTGAACGGAATATCTGACGTTTTTTTTTTAAACTCTGCCCCCCAAAACAAAATATATCTGCTGCCCCCACACACAGTAGTCCTAAAAAGGACTTTTGGGTCTTTTTGTTGTTCAAACGCGCTTTTTTTCTCCCTACACTGACTTTCCCTTCCTATCCTCATCTCTCCCTGGCTAAGACTGAGCCGAACTCGCTGGTCAGGTGCTATACAGCACCCGATCACGGGTTCTGGCCAGCCAATCAGTGTAATGCCAGCAGCCAACATGGCTGCTGGCATTACACTGATGTCAGAGCCTCCCCGCACGTTTATTGGCTGCGCAGCAGCCGCGAAACGTGCGGGGAGGAGACCCGAACATGGCGGGCGAGCACATGCGGTACTCGTACGAGTACCGCCATGTGCCGAGCAGAGCGATGCTCGAGCCGAACCGAGCTTCGGCCGAGCATGCTCGCTCATCACTAATCCCTACTTGTTCCCTTGGGTATTTAGGTAAATTCATTCACTTTTGGAAAATTTCTAATTTTTGAGTTCTGCACCTTTAAGGCGTGCTTATCTGCTTATCGCGTGGCCACACTTGCTCCATTTTGACTTCTATTGGACAAAATGTTTTTGGACCTTTCTCTCCAGCTGTTTGACATAGAGTTGAGAGAGGGCTCATTCTTCTTGTCTCCTCTTGTCCTACGATCCGGTTCACATCCCCAGTGTCTTGGGGCCTCTGGGACCCCGCTAGTGTAAGTCCAGGTGTTGCCAGATAGCATCAAAGAGAAAAGACTACAACTCCCAGAATGCCCATTTCACAGGCTTTCTCCCAATTGGCTGATGGTTTTACAGATGACATTTTCTCTCTTTGCTAGAGTATCCTACGAATAGGCTTGTCTCTCCTTGCTCTCCTTCTCAGGTTAACCATTCACCTGCCAGATGAGTACTTTCTGAGGTGATATTTTAATCTGGGTAAAATTATTTGTGTATTTTATACTTCTCCTGTTAGGATGTCGGATCCAAAGGGACATGGGGCTAGACCTAAGGCAATGGACTCTGGGGCTTCTCTGAACCCCCCTTGCTTACTGTTCCTCATGCCAAACGGGGCTCCCTAGAGAATACTGAGGACATTTATGTCCCTCTTGCACTGTGGCCCCTACTATACCACCTGGGCCCTCCAGCCTTGAACAAATGCCACTTTGGGTCAGAGACTTAAAGTTTTTTATGGCACAGTTCCCTCTTTCCCTCCGGGGGTTTCTTCATTCTTGGAAACCTCCCCCACTACTTTCAGGTTTGTGGACCCTAAGACTCCTGGCATTCCTGGCCTCACTGAAATCTCTAAAGAAGAGTATTTTGACAGTGATACAGAGGAAGGGGAGTGTGAGGAAGGGCACTCTTCATATGCTTCTTTGAGATTGACCCAATGCCCTTTGGTGAGGGTCTCATTAAGGCAGTTTTAATGATCCTGCAGGTCACTACTACCCCTGATGAGGGCCAGTCTCCTTCTGATGTCTTTCAGAGGTGCAAGAAGTTCTACACTGTGATTCCACCCAATCCCACTCTGGACCAGGGAATCCTGGATGAGTGGAAGACACTAGACAGGCGCCTGTCTCTTTCCACGAGATTCTCTAAGCTGTACCCCAAATCTGTCAAGGAGAGGGATCTCCACTTGTTGTATGTGGTGCGCTGCCTCAAGTTATATGTGCACCGTACTGAGTCTGTGCGTAAGACTGATGCTTTGTTTGTCATCCCTTAGGGTCCTAGGGCAGGTATGGCTGAGTCCAAGGTCACTATTGCGTCTTGGATTAAGTCTACCATTCACAAGGATTATGAACTCAGAAAGAATCCAGTTCCTTTCTGCATTGCAGCACACTCCACCAGGGCTGTTGGGGCCTCCTGGGCCTACAAAAATCAGGCCTCTGTTGAACAGCTATGCAAGGCGACCACTTGGTCCTCTGTGCACACTTTTGCCAAGCACTGTCGTGTTGATGTTTTGGCTTTGGCTGAAGCCAGTTTTGGCAGGAAGGTCCTGTAGGCATTTCTGCCGTTTTAGGGCTTTTACATTCCTGTGCCTTACTGTTCTGTAACTGAGCCTGGCTGGCTCTTGATCTTGGGTGCTGTGCTATTGTTATTCAGTGTCCACTGACACCTCGTTATGTTTGGGCTGTTCCTTGTCCTGGATAGTCTTTGGGAACTCGGGTATCATGGGGACTGGGGCTTGGTCCTTACCTTCTCTTCCCACCCAAGGGAGCTCAATGTTGGTACATCCTGATGGTACCTGTAAGCTATATTGGACGACAGACAAAAGAGGATTTTAGTCTTACCTGTTAAATACTTTTCTCTTAGTCCATATGACATACAGGTCTGCCACCCAGTGAAAGGGACCATGCTGGTCTCACTAAGTTGGACGTGGGAGTCCTCTTGGGTCTGTTGCTCACAGGAGTTTTCCCTTCTTTACTGTCCTACTTTGTAGGCATGTCTCAGGTCTAACTGGGGTGGGGCTAGTGGGATAGCCTGATAAAGAGAAGGGGAGGCTCCACCTATATTTTTTTATAGAAATGTTCCAGCCTACAGGGAGGAGCTGTTACCTCCCCATGGTACCTGTATGTCATATGGACTAAGAGAAAAGGATTTAACAGGTAAGACTAAAGTCCTCTTGTTTCCGCCATCCCACTGATACAGAGATACTAGTCACCTGTTACACATTACATGGTGGAACATAGTTGCCAGAAAAATAATGGCGTTACAAACATAAATAAAGATATGACCTTGAAATATACAGTGTCTATTTATTCCAAATGAGCCTGGAAAAACAGCTCACAGACAATACATAGTGGCCCTTTTCATGCTTCCTTCTGTGATGGGATCCATTAATAGATACCGGGTCTCAGATGGTGAGGCCAACAATTCATAGTGTTTCTTTGTGGCTAAAACAGATGTAAAATTAATAGAGAGAAAATGTGTGTGAGGCAATACTAAATGGATTAGAGGGCCGATGAGTTGGTCCCCTTACGGTATATGATAAATAATGTCGGCATTATCAGACATCGGTAGGAGCAAGCAGAAGAGGGGAACAGTATGTGATGAAAAGTGCATGACAACCTCTTGTCATGGCAACCTAAATATATTAAGTTGTGTTTAATGGGAAAAAAAACGATATAGGGAGAGCGCTAACTAGTAATTAAATGAGTAAACAGAGATAATGAGTAAAAATCCCTAGCTAGTATAGATGAGTATATAGTGGCACAAAAAATACATGTAATAATAAAGAATAACTGTTTAATATACATATAACAATATATAAAACATCCACATATTCTGATAAAATACACAGTATCTAAATGATCTTATTAGACATCTAGAAAGTCCTCTAGTGGTACCACTAGGATAAATCTGAAGATATGAATTGTGGGGGGGGGATTCTATCTATCACCTATATAGAGATTCCGGATGGATCTTGTTCATGATGCTTTGCAAAGTGTCTGGTGACATTATGTTTAGGGTTTCCCTTGTTTATGTGATTACAATGTTCCACTAATCGTTCTTTCACAGGTCTTATGGTCCTTACAACATACTGGAGATGGCAGGAGCGTTCTAAAAGATAGATGACATAATCCGATGTAAAATTAAACAGACCCTTAATCTGAAAGCTTTCTCCTGTGGTGTGGCAGGTAAGTTGTTGGATTCTGTGTTGAATATATTGGCACATAATGCATTGTGTGTGTCCACATGTTTTGGGCCCTTTTGAGTAAATCCATATATTGTTTCTGGAAGTTGCCTGTGGGTTTATGAGTTAATTTACGATAGAACTTGATATCTCCAAAGAGACGGTTAGATTCCCCGATGTAATCATTCCTGGATTGCAATAACCGCACCTTTATCAGCTTCTCTTATGATTATATCTTCATTTTTCATAAGTTGCTGTAGGATCTCCCTCTCTTCCCAAGTCAGATTAGACTTGAATTTCCAAGGTGATTTGAATAATTTGTTTATTTATTTGAGAACCAGTTCTGAAAATGCTACAGTGAATGGACCCTTGGAATTATGTAGGTAAAACTTAGATCTTGATCTTAAAACGGAGTGTATTTTGGGAGGTTTGCTATCCAGGTCATCAAGGTGTATAACTTCCCCGGGTGCCTCTTGTAGAGGTTCTTCCAAAGTTCCAAGTACTTCCTGATCAGCCAGGTTCACTGATTCCATTGATGTTGTTTTACCTGTTATCTCCTGCATGGAGAAATGGCATTTCTATGTAATTTTCCATATAAACTTATGAAAATCCATAAATAATTCTAAATGGTCAGGTCCGCTAGTGGGGGCGAACTTAAGGCCTTTGGATTGAAGGTACTTCTAGTGTGTATTTAGTTGGTAGCTGGAGAGATTGAAGTGTAGCTTGTGCTTGGTATTTTCTTTTATTAATCTTTCTTCCTACACTTCTTCCTCTACTACTTCTTCTGTTCTCTTCCTTCTGTACGAAATTTACTCTGAATGTTTTGACAGTTTTCCCATTCTTGCCTGACCCAATTTTGAATCGGTCTCTGGGTACCTTGAGCCCAAAAATATTCTGATGGGTATTTTTGGGTCTAGCTCCCAGATTACATTTAGTGGAGATGGTTGGCTTCCCATTAGTGTTCATGTGGTCCCTTTAGGGAACCCTATTGTTGGTAACACCTCTGGTTTTCCCTTTATCTGTTCTCACTTGGCCCCTTGTTCACTGGTCACTGATTGTGGGTTTTGGAAGCGGTAGAGTTTTGAGGGTGATTGTAACCGGGTCTCTCTCTTTTGGTTTGTTACCCTCATCTTTGGTATTGGTCAAGGAGTACCTATGAGTCATATCTGGATCATATTGTGTGTGGATTGGGTCTGACAATGAGTGGGTGGGAGGTGATGGGTTCCCCGGAGTAGCTGTGGAAAAGTGGTCCAGTGAACAAATACGATTGGTGGTATCCTTATGGGTGTGTTCAGCGGTTGTCCTTTTGGGAAGAATAGGTGGAGTACGGGTACTGTTGCTGATGGACACTTCACTGTTCTCATTTGTTGGTATCAGAGTTTTTGGTATAAAATGTAGTTTCTCTAGCATCATTGAGGGATGCAGGGACCATGGATTACGCTGCGTATGGGAGGGAGGGCACTCTAAATAAAAATGTCTTCCCAGCTTCCAGCTGCTAACCCCTCACCCTGCAAACTGCCTTCAGTTTTAATAGTGTCCTTCAAGGAGGTACAGGGCAACTTGTATCCTGAGGAGATCTCCATTAGTTAGGATTATTTTACCTTTCTCCTTAAAGCTTCTGAGGGTCCTCACCTTGTGAGGAGAGTCCTTTATTTAACTCTTTGAATAGCTTACACTCGGAATCATAGAGTCCCAAGCTCAGCTGTTTGGTGAGAGGTAGAGAAGCTTTATAGTTAGTAGGTGATCTTTGTGGGACATATACAGGTTGATTTTGCATTTTCATTTGGTTTCAATTATAGAAGAAAAATAGAATTATTTTATTTCAGCTTCCTTCACTATTTTTATTCTTATATTTCATTTCTATAATGACTGCTAAATTTACCTCACTGCATGGCTGTGTTTTGCACACGGAGCAATAAACTTTACAGAGGCATTGCTGGTTTCCTTCTCCTCACTTAAATTTGGGCCTTTACGTAGCCTCACAGAGCGGTGGTCATTGTTCATAGCAGCTCCAGCAAGCAGCTTCTCATCAACAGATGAGTTTCAGGTTCTCCCGCTCCGTAGGAACAGGGCTCTCACTGTTGTTATTATAGAGTTTATTTGGCCACTGGTTTTGAGAGGACTACAAAGGAGCAGCGCTATATCTTATAGTTGTGACTTTTAAGCCCTTCACTGCCAGCTCCTTTGGGGCAAAGGGCTGTTAAAGGAGCAGTAAACTTTTTTTATGAAAAAATATATATTGTAGGGATTTTCCTATTGAGTAAAATAAGGCTACTCCCACTGCCGAGAGATGTATCCTATATAATAATTCGCTAAGTTGTGTGTAACGCCCAACATGCGCAATAGACACTGCTGCCCGTGCGGCAGTCATGCGCAGTAGAGACTGCCTGCGCCGCGGATGATACATCTGTATCAGCCGAGGCGCGGGCAGTTTCCACTGTGCGTGACTGCCCCGCGACCGGCTGCCAGAGGCACTGTGGCCCGTGTAACGGGCTGTTCAACTAGTATTTCATATTTATATTTCAGTTTAAACCCATGTTTTTTTTTACATTAGCAGTGTCCTCTAGTGGTCAAATTCTAATTGGATTTCCTGTTAGATTCTAATGGAGAGGAATGTCAGGAAAGTCAGAGACATACAGTTCTCCATAGAATGTGATAGAAACTGCTGAGTCACTTCCTGTCAGTTAGAGCTATCAGGAAGTAAACACAGTAAATTCACTTCCTGTCAGTTAGATCTATCAGGAAGTAAACACAGTAAATTTACTTCCTGTCCGTTAGAACCATCAGGAAGTAAACACAGTAAATTCACTTCCTGTCAGTTAGAACTCTCAGGAAGTAAAAACAGTAAATTCACTTCCTGTCAGTTAGAACTATCAGGAAGTAAACACAGTAAATTCCCTTCCTGTCAGTTAGAACTATCAGGAAGTAAACACACAGTAAATTCACTTCCTGTCAGTTAGAACAATCAGGAAGTAAACACAGTAAATTCATTCCTGTCAGTTAGAAATATCAGATGTAATCACACAGTAAATTCACTTCCTTTCAGTTAGAACTATCAGGAAGTAAACACACAGTAAATTCACTTCCTGATTATTTAAACTGCTATAAATTTTGAATAAAACATCTGACAGCGATGGGAGTGACCTTGTTTTATTCAGCAGGAAATGATCTACAAAATATGTGCTTTCATAAAAAAAAGTTTACTGCTCCTTTAACCCTTTGAGTGCCAGAGGGGTAAGCAACGCATTGCTTTGCAATGCGTTGCTTAGCCCTCTGGCACTCAAAGGGTTAATACTGCTACTAGGGTTTCTAACGTGAGGAATTCAGTCTGTCCATTACTTAAAGGGATAGTAATACTTAAAATGTAAAAAAATATATGTTGTAGGGTTTATCCCCCTGAGTAAAACAAGAGTACTCCCACTGCTGAAAGGTGTTTCATTCAAAAGTTATTAATTTTCAAAGTTGAATTTTTTAGGTGCAATATCACAGTGGCCTGAAATTGTACAGTGGCGCTGTTGCTACACCATCCTATGGAGATTTATGGTCAACTGACCAGAGCTGTCCATAGGATCGTGTAGCAACAGCGCCACTGTACAATTTCAGGCCACTGTGATATTGCACCTAAAAAATTCAACTTTGAAAATTAATAACTTTTGAATGAAACACCTTTCAGCAGTGGGAGTACCCTTGTTTTACTCAGGGGGATAAACCCTACAACATATTTTTTTTTACATTTTAAGTATTACTATCCCTTTAAACGGTGGTCATCCCTTTGGGGACAAACTATATATTAATTTGTTGTTGAACTACAAGAGTTCATTTATGCCAAGTCCCTTTGGGACTTGTGCACCTTATTGAGTGCTGTAATTACATATCTATAAGGAAGTTGAACTAATTCTCAATCAGGGCATACAGATCTAACAGTGAGATTTAATTTATTCTCTTCCTTCATTTATTAAAATGGGGGACAAAGGGGAGAAGAAAACTAAGTGCAATAAAAGTAGCAAATACAATGTAAAGGTCACAAACAATATGTCATCCTTTGGAGAGGGTTCCATTTTAGACTACTCAGATTCAGAACCCATGGACTCTTAAATGAAAGCTATCCTGGATGTCTTGGGAGCTTCTGATGACCAAGCCGCTAAGTCCTTTACCAAGTCTCTTTTTAAACACAAAAAGAAATCTGCTGTCGTATTCCCTGTCTATAAAGAGCTCGATCTGATAGAGATGAGTGGGAACCCCAGATAAAGCTGTGGTAATTCCCCCAAAATTTGTAAAGGTATACCCCTTTTTTAAAGCGAAGGTTAACCTTTGATTAAAACCACAAACAGCTGACCCTACTGTATCCAGATTATTCAAATATACCGCTATTTCTGTTCAATTTGCAGCAGCACTTAAAGGTCCTGCTGACAAAAAGGTTGATACCTTAGACAGATTGATGTTTTATGGATTAGGAGCAATCATTCAAGCTTCCTTTGCTTCATCCTAGGCATGCAGAGCTGATGAGAACAAAAAGAGAACAGCGCAAACCTTCTCTAAGTGTAGTACTTCCAGTCCGCACTTTCAGGATAACGTATAATCAAAGGAAATCCCTTTAACAGGGTACTCACATTTTCAAGAAGCCTGACTGCCTCTGGATAAAGCACATTGACCAGATCTGACCTCCAGTCACGGTCTCCTTCTCGCAACTTCCAACCACTGGATTCCGTGTCTCCTTCTCCAACCAGGTATCCTCTTCCTCCTTTAATGTGCATCCTTCTCCCGGCTCTTTGGACCCTACTGGGCAACCTAAAGCCTTTCTATAGGGAGTATAATATATCCATCAACCATTAATGATAAAGGGGAAGAAATATAAGGATAGGGACACTAAAAATAAGAGATCCGTGAGGAGCGATAGATTATAGGAAAAAATACAAGTTTATTAAAATAATTGTTCCTGGGTAATAACCCTTTACAAATAAAAAAGATTGACAAAAATATACTCTGTCAATCTTTGTCAATCTTAGAATATATTTTTTTTTCTTTTTTATTTGTAATGGGTTATTGCCCGGAAACGATTATTTTAATAAACTTGTATTTTTTCCTATAATCTATTGTTCCTCACGGATCTCTTATTTTTAGTGTCCCTATCCTTATATTTCTTCCCCTTTATCATTAATGGTTGATGGATATATTATGCTCCCTATAGAAAGGCTTTAGATTGCCCAGTAGGGTCCAAAGAGCCAGGAGAAGGTATCGCATTAAGGAGGAAGAGGATACCTGGTTGGAGAAGGAGACACGCAATCCAACGGTTGGAAGTTGCGAGAAGGAGACCGTGACTGGAGGTCAGATCTGGTCAATGTGCTTTATCCAGAGGCAGTTAGGCCTCTTGAAAATGTGAGTACCCTGTTAAAGGGATTTCCTTTGATTATACGTTATCCTGAAAGTGCGGACTGGAAGTACTACACTTAGAGAAGGTTTGCGCTGTTCTCTTTTTGTTTTCTGTTTCTATATGCTGTTTGGAACCTATCCGACGTCCTGATTACGAG
Source organism: Rhinophrynus dorsalis (assembly GCA_037306005.1). NCBI lineage: Eukaryota > Metazoa > Chordata > Amphibia > Anura > Rhinophrynidae > Rhinophrynus > Rhinophrynus dorsalis. The sequence goes on along the minus strand of CM074720.1, from coordinate 5,170,880 downwards.
CTGCATACTTGGACTCTGAGTCTTTGGAAAATTTCAAGTCCGTTTTAAAAAAGGTTTTCCTGAAAGAAGGACTATCGTATATTAAAAGGATTGAGTGCCCTTTAAGATATATCTCTATGTTATTTTGCTAATTTCTTGTTTATGTGTGTTTTTTTTATATATATTAAATGTTATAGGGTGACCATTAGTGAGCGCGGAAACATTGGTGTTTGTTTTATGTAGAGCTGCTGAGGCCTGGCAAGCTCAAATTATTCATGCATTGCCAGAAATTGTGCCTCATGAAGATGTATTTCCTCTCATAGGGTTCCTCCAGTAGTCCACCTCCTACACTGGGGAAGCAGTCTTGGAGATAGCTAAACTGGCATCTAGATGTTCAGCTTCAACTGTTATAGCATATCATGCTTTATGGTTAAAGATGTGGAATGTAGATTCTGCTTCCACAAAAGCTCTAATATCCTTACCATTCAAAGGATACCTCCTTTCTGGGAAAGAGTTAGACAAAATTGTCAGCCACGCCACTGGAGGTGAAAGTACTTTTATGCCTCAGAATAAACCTAAAAGCTTTATCAACGAGAAAAAGACTTTTACTTACAGAGGTAAAACTTCCTCAGACAAAATTCTATTAATTCATCTGGAGGTTCCTTTTGGTTTCTTAGAGAAAAACCTACCTGGACACAAAAGAAAAGCGTGCCCAAGGCTTCAGACTCCATGCTCTCTCATGAAATTTGGAGTATGGAGTGTCCCCCAAATCCTCCTCTAGGGGAAGAATCCATCATTTCACACATCAATGGAGAATGCCAATTTCAGACGAGTGGGTTCTACAACTCCTTCAAGAAGGGTACAGAATGTCTTTCATACCCCTTCCTCCTCTTGGTTTTTCATGCCCAGGGTACCAAAAGAAAAGAGGTTACAGGAAGCCTTTCATCAGGCTATCCATAAGTTCCTAGACAATGGTGTAATAGTTCCAGTACCAACAGACCAAAGGCTTTCATTCCAATCTTTTGATGGTACCCAAAAAAGACGGTGGATTCTGTCTTATCCTGGACCTGAAAAACCTAAGACAGTTTCACAAAGTTCTCAGGTTCAAAATGGAGCCTATCAAACCAGAAGAGTTTCTCACTTCTTTGGACATCAAATATGCCTACATACACATCCCTATTTGGCCCAAACACTGGAAATATCCCATGTTTGCTTACCAAAGCGAACACTTTCAATTTGTGGCTCTGTCTTTCTCCTTAGCCACAGCTCCATGAGCTTTTACCAAGGTGATGGTTCAACTAATGATTCACCTCAGATCCATGGGAGTAAATCTGACTCCTTACCTGGGTTATCTGTTGCTAAAGGCAGGGCCGGTTCTACCATAAGGCAGCTTAGGCAGTCTCCTAGGGTGCCGCAGCGGAAGGGCGCCGAAACGGAGTAGCAATTTTTTTTCCATTTATTTTAAATATATAGATATCTGCTGCGAGGGAGAGCTGATTCATGCTACCAAGCACTCCCTCGCGCCAGAGAGCAGCAGTTACACAAGTGGGAACGGAGTAGTGTCGTAGAACAACAGCCCCTGACGCCAGACCCAGCCAGACAGCGCAGCCCAGGGAGCATAAGCCTGAGTCAGTGCAAGCAGCGCGGCTGTTTGTTCCTGGACTGCTGGGAGGACGCGGAGCCGGTACAGGACGAGCCCCAGGGCGAAGCAGGATGTCCGGGGAGCGCTGGGCTCAGGTGAGAGGCTCCCTGGCAGTGGGTGTGATCTCCTGGTCTGCTCAGGCTCCCTGGTGAACACATACCTGCACAGCACAATGGTCCCTATGGATAGAGACAAAGGCTGATGTACTAGGGACAGCTGGATTAACCCCTTGAGTGCCAGAGCATTGCTTAGCATTGCATAGCTTACCCACTGGCACTCAAAAGGTTAAACAAACCGCACCACAGGCGGTAAATACAAATCCCCAATGATTACAATGGAGTTTTAACCCCTTGGATGCTACATAGGTATCTCAATCTGTTGGAAACCTTTCTAGCTCTCTAGGGGTTAAAACATTATTTGACCCTTGAAGTGCCAGAGAGGTATCCAACACATTGCAACACAATAACTCTTTGGCACTTATGAATGGTATATGATATGACAGCCCTGCTGTATCAGCACTCAGCACTGTACCAATACTCACCTCCCATTTTAACCCTTTGAGTGCCAGAGGGTACGTTGGGTACCTCCTGCCTTTTAATGGATGGATTTTTTATCTATTTTACAGGTGTGCGCATATTGAAATAAAATAATAATCACTTTTAGAATGAAAAATTAGAGTGATGTGTTACTCAACGTACACACACGCACTGATACACAGAGATAAGCACACACACAGATACACAGAGATAAGTACACACACACACTCACACACACAAAAGCATACAAATTGGCACACTGATGCACAGACAGAGAAGCAGACACACTTACACACTGATACCCCTACAGAGACTCACACACATTAAAACACATACACATATAGGTAACACACACTGACACTCTTATTCTCATGTAAGGAACATACACATTGACACACACACACCTATAGGGAACACACATGCACTTATGTACATATAGGGAATACACAAACACACCGACAATTATACACATACAGGGGTGTGGCATAAAGCAGTGTGCACAAGGAGCGGAGCCAAGGAGGCGGCAAAATTAGGTTTTGCCTAGGGTAGCAAAAATCCTTGCTCCAGCCCTGGCTAAAGGCTCCATTTCTGGAGTGAATTCAACAGCATCTTCATCTTAGTGTTAATTAGGAAGAATCCTATAATATAAAAGGGCTAGATGTATGTTTGTCCGATGCAGTCATGAGCAGTAGAGACTGCCCGAACTCAGGCCGATACAGTCCTGCGCAGAAGAGACTGCCCGAATGCAGATGTTTGTCCGATGCAGTCATGTGCAGTAGACACTACCCAAATGCACAGAATGCTGGGAGGTATAGTTCTGAGGCTTTATGTACTTTGGCATGTATACACAGGCTTTTACACTAGTCACTGGATAATCAACCTAAGCAAATCTTAGTTGAGCCTGTTTCCTGGCCTGAGGTTCAATAGCAGCCTTCAAAATATGTTTTTAACTCAAGTGAAGATTTTGGATCTTCAAGACAGTGTCCAATCCTTTCTCTTCCTGCCAAAAGTGCTGTCAGACACTTCATGAAGACTGTGGGGAAATGATAGCCACAATAGAAGCAGTTTCACTTGAAGCCTCTTCAGCTGGATCTAATTCGCACTTTGTCCAAAAATACAATTCATCTTCATCATATGATGAATATATCACAATCCGCAAGGCAATCTTTCCAGTGGTGGCCCATAAGTTCAGATCTTCTGTCAGGGAAATCATTCTCCTTAACACAGTGGGTAGACCTCAGTCTGTTTGGATGGGGAGTGGTGTACAAACATTACTCCATTCAATGTCAGTGGACTCCCCTGGAGTCGTGCAATTTACAATGCACTATTGCCATGGAAGTCAATTCCGAAGAATCATCCCAGATTCAGTCAGACAATGCCACTTCAGTGACATACATAAACCATCAAGGAGGGACAAAAAGCAGTGCTGCCTGGATGGAAGTAAAGAATATTCTCCTCTGGGCAGAGAACCAAGTTCCAGCATTATCAGCCATTTACATCTCAGGAGTGGAGAATTGGGAGGCAGATTACCTCAGCCATCAGACCATAGACCCAAGGGAATGGGAACTATATCGTGAAATATTCCTTCAGATAACACACCAATGGGGAGTTCCAGACCTAGACATGATGGCGTCAAGAAGAAACAAAAAACTTACAACATTCTGTTCAAGAGCAAGAGGTCCACAAGCACTAGCCGTGGATTCACTAACAATCCCATGGAATTACAGTCTAGTGTATATCTACCCTCTACTAGCTATGATACTCCACAAAATAAAGGAGGAGATGATACACACCATCTTCATAGCTCCATTTTGGGCAAGGAGGTCTTGGTTTCACCACCTCAGAGCTATGTCATGGACAGAGCCATGGCATCTACGTCAAATTCCAGACCTCATCTCTCAAGGCCCAACTCTCCACCACAACTCACTTTGACGGCGTGGATCTTGAGATCCATTCAAAAATCAACACACAGTCGAATCTCCCTATTTTTCTTCAGCACTCGCAGTATTGGTAAGGCCCATTCGCTGCAATCGACTTTGGAAATTACACATCAGATTCCAGTTGGAGGAACTCCATTTCCACTTTTCTTCTGATGGTGAAAGGCACACACCTTGCTTTGCAAAATCTGGGGGTTTCCCTGGGTTTTAATTGTAGTTTTGCCTGGATGCCTTTAACCTTGCCAAACATTGGATGAAGACTTCTTGAAATTATTGTTCTATTTCTGCAGTTCAGACAGCAAACCCATGTGCACCCAAGGGGTTTAAATAGGAGACCACTATACGCCTTTAACCTGATGGCTGTTGTAATTTGAGATGTAAGTATGTGGCCATTATGGATACTGCCAACCTCATGTCCAAATCCACAATGACTGCTTCACCATTTATTTAAACTTCACCCTATATTCTGTCTGTCCATACTACTACAGGGTGTATCCTGAGATGGGCCATCCACCTGGCTTATTCTAACGGTTCTTCTGCCTCCAGTACCATCTGTGATTTGGTGTAGTACTTTTGTGGCCACAGTCCACTTCTCATGGCTACTTTCATAGCTCTTAAGACCCTGCAAACATTTTGTAGGTGTCCTCTCTTGGAGCACCCAAAACATACTTCATCCTTAACCTGGCATAACTGAACTGTATGGGCTGTTTAGCCACATCTGAAACCGCGTTTTAAGGAAATTTCATTAGATGTGGATGAAGAAGTGTCTGCTACCTTGTATACATCTTTATGATACCCTAGGCATGTATCAAGTGTTGGTTATTATGTGCTTGTAATTGTGTTGCCTCTCTGTCAGCCATTTCCATGACTAGCGCTATATCTACTTCAGATATGATATATAACTCCCAGACAAGCGCAGTACACTGTGTGTGTGTGTGTGTATGGCCCTATATAACTCCCAGTCTAGTTCAGTAAACTGTGTGTGTGTATGTGTGTGTTTCTGACCCTATATAACTCTGAGTCAAGTACAGTAAGCTGTGTGTGTTTGTGTGTATGTACACGTGTGTGTGTGTGTGTGTGTGTGTGTGTATGTGTACGTGTATGTGTGTCAGTATATGTGTATTTGGCCCTTATATTGGTCCCAGTACTGGGATAATAGTGATCATAAAGTGACATAGACAGTGTGTGTGATAGTGATCATAAAGTGATATAGACAGTGTGTGTGATAGTGATCATAAAGTGATATAGACAGTGTGTGTAATAGTGATCGTAAAGTGATATAGACAGTGTGTGTGATAGTGATCGTAAAGTGATACAGACAGTGTGTGTGATAGTGATAGTAAAGTGATATAGACAGTGTGTGTAATAGTGATCGTAAAGTGTTATAGACAGTGTGTGTGATAGTGATCGTAAAGTGATACAGACAGTGTGTGTGATAGTGATAGTAAAGTGATATAGATAGTGTGTGTGATAGTGATCATAAAGTGATATAGACAGTGTGTGTGATAGTGATCATAAAGTGATATAGATAGTGTGTGTGATAGTGATCATAAAGTGATATAGACAGTGTGTGTGTGATAGTGATCATAAAGTGATATAGACAGCGTGTGTGTGATAGTGATCGTAAAGTGTTATAGACAGTGTGTGTAATAGTGATCATAAAGTGATACAGACAGTGTGTGCGATAGTGATCATAAAGTGACATAGACAGTGTGTGTGTGATAGTGATCATAAAGTGATATAGACAGCGTGTGTGTGATAGTGATCGTAAAGTGTTATAGACAGTGTGTGTAATAGTGATCATAAAGTGATATAGACAGTGTGTGTGATAGTGATCATAAAGTGTTATAGACAGTGTGTGTGATAGTGATCATAAAGTGATATAGACAGTGTGTGTGATAGTGATCGTAAAGTGATACAGACAGTGTGTGTGATAGTGATCATAAAGTGATATAGACAGTGTGTGTGATAGTGATCGTAAAGTGATATAGACAGTTTGTGTGATAGTGATCGTAAAGTGATATAGACAGTGTGTGTGATAGTGATCGTAAAGTGATATAGACAGTGTGTGTGATAGTGATCATAAAGTGATACAGACAGTGTGTGTGATAGTGATCATAAAGTGATATAGACAGTGTGTGTGTAATAGTGATCGTAAAGTGATATAGACAGTGTGTGTGTGATAGTGATCATAAAGTGATATAGACAGTGTGTGTGTAATAGTGATCGTAAAGTGATATAGACAGTGTGTGTGTGTGATAGTGATCATAAAGTGATATAGACAGTGTGTGTGTAATAGTGATCGTAAAGTGATATAGACAGTGTGTGTGTGATAGTGATCATAAAGTGATATAGACAGTGTGTGTGTGATAGTGATCATAAAGTGATATAGACAGTGTGTGTGTGATAGTGATCATAAAGTGATATAGACAGTGTGTGTGTGATAGTGAGTGCAAAGTGATATAGACAGTGTGTGTGATAGTGAGTGCAAAGTGATATAGACAGTGTGTGTGATAGTGATCATAAAGTGATATAGACAGTGTGTGTGTGTGATAGTGATCGTAAAGTGATATAGACAGTGTGTGTGATAGTGATCATAAAGTGATATAGACAGTGTGTGTAATAGTGATCATAAAGTGACATAGACAGTGTATGTGATAGTGATCATAAAGTGATATAGACAGTGTGTGTGATAGTGATCATAAAGTGATATAGACAGTGTGTGTGTAATAGTGATCGTAAAGTGATATAGACAGTGTGTGTGATAGTGATCGTAAAGTGATATAGACAGTGTGTGTGTAATAGTGATCGTAAAGTGATATAGACAGTGTGTGTGTGATAGTGATCGTAAAGTGATATAGACAGTGTGTGTGATAGTGATCATAAAGTGATATAGACAGTGTGTGTGATAGTGATCGTAAAGTGATATAGACAGTGTGTGTGATAGTGATCATAAAGTGATATTGACAGTGTGTGTGATAGTGATCATAAAGTGATATAGACAGTGTGTGTGTGATAGTGATCATAAAGTGATATAGACAGTGTGTGTGATAGTGATCATAAAGTGATACAGACAGAGTGTGTGATAGTGATCATAAAGTGATACAGACAGTGTGTGTAATAGTGATCATAAAGTGATATAGACAGTGTGTGTGATTAGTGAGTGCAAAGTGATATAGACAGTGTGTGTGTAATAGTGATCGTAAAGTGATATAGACAGTGTGTGTGTGATAGTGATCGTAAAGTGCTATAGACAGTGTGTGTAATAGTGATCGTAAAGTGATATAGACAGTGTGTGTGATAGTGATCGTAAAGTGATATAGACAGTGTGTGTGATAGTGATCATAAAGTGATATAGACAGCGTGTGTGATAGTGATCATAAAGTGATATAGACAGTGTGTGTGAGATAGTGAGTGCAAAGTGATATAGACAGTGTGTGTAATAGTGATCATAAAGTGATATAGACAGTGTGTGTAATAGTGATCATGAAGTGATATAGACAGTGTGTCATCTTTGCTCCACCCAGGGCTTGCCTTTTTATATCCTTTCATATCTATTCTAAGACGCCCTTTCGTGGTGTATCTGAGCCTGATGTTTTGCTACTGTGTTGCTGTTCGTGTATGATCCGGCTTGCCTGACAACGTTCCTGTGTTTCCCGTGTATTGCCCCTTTACCGACTGATCCGGCTGAGAACCCGCTCTGTTGCTGAACTGATCTGGCTGAGAACTCGCTCTGTTGCTGAACTGATCTGGCTGAGAACCTGCTCCGTTACGGACTGATCTGGCTGAGTACCCGCTCCGTTGCTGAACTGATCTGGCTGAGAACCTGCTCCGTTACCGACTGATCTGGCTGAGAACCTGCTCTGTTGCTCAACTGATCTGGCTGTGAACCCCTGTTGCCATAGTCTGCCTGTCTATTGAGCCTTGCCTGTGCACCTGACCAGTCTGTGCTTCCCATTAGTTTGTAACCTGTTCCGCTGAGCCATTGTTCCGTTGCCATCCGTGTATGGTTGTGCCTCCTCCGTTGTCTAACTGGCCAGCATTACATTCAATGGTTTCCAGTTGCCTAGTTGTTGTGCGCCGCGTGGCACTAATCTTATTCTGTCGACCATAGGCGTAGCATTCGTGCTATCGCCACTTACTCCTACTGCCTGCAGCAGTATGTACATGTGAAGTACCGGTACAGTGCTAGCAAGTGCTGACTGAGTTACTCTGATCTCTCTGTGTCTCACTCTGCGCTAATAGCTGGGCTCACTCCCTGTGGGAGTTCCTATGTATCTCTGGGCATCTCCTGTTAACTGTTCAGTGCCTAACACTATCTAAGCTACCCGTGTGCTCCTTTGTGTTGCAGTGCCTGGGTGAGGGCCAGCACTTGCATTGACACGCACTACAGGGTGTGTGGAGACCCTGAGCTCATATTCCTGTCTAGTGGCCTGAGGGCCTAGAGCCAGCATTTGTGCTTGTTCCACTGCCTTATGAGGGGACACTTGTGGCCTTCCAGTGTTCACTTCGATCCACCCCTAGCGTTCTAGGGTTTACCCTTTGTAAGTGGTGGCCTCGGTCACTCTGGGACCCCTGTCCTGTGGTCAGTGTTGCCTCGTTGCCTCCTTGGGTTCTGTGCCACCCAGGCATCTGGGTCTCGTGCCTATTACCATCTCCAGGACTTACTGCCATCCTCTGTCCTGCTGTCAGCCGGGGTCCAGTAGCCTGATCTCTCCAGGTTCTCTAGTGGAGGGTTGTCTTCCTAAGATACCTCTATTACCTGTGTTCCGTCTCAGTCATTCTGTTTACAGTCATTGCTTACTGCCTATATATCCTCCATATAGTATGGTTTTGTATTGTGGGCCTGTGGCCTCATTCCTTGTACGCACTTTACTCAATAAAGTCATTTTAACCTTACTGTTCTGTCTGAGTGTTCATCAAAAACCGTGACAGTGTGTGTGTGTGTGTGTGTGTCTGGCCCTATATAACTCCCAGTCTAGTAGAGTAAACTGTGTCATTGTGTGTGTGTCTGGCCCTATATATCTCCCAGTCTAGTTCAGTAAACTGTGTGTGTATGTGTGTGTTTCTGACCCTATTTAACTCTGAGTCTAGTACAGTAAGCTGTGTGTGTGTGTGTGTGTGTGTGTGTGTACGTGTGTCAGTATTTGTGTGTTTGCCCTTATATTGGTCCCAGTACTGGACTGATCAGGGCTACAGCCTCTACTTCTTCTGTCATAAGGAGTCAGACAGCGGATGGTCCTGAGTTGGTTGAGTTCAATAATACATAGTTTTAAAGGTTTTAAACCAAACTGACTGAGAAAGTATTGCATGTGTAAAGCTCATTTGATCAAGCAAAATAAAATGATAACGATAAAAGTAGTAATAATTGACCAAACAGTTAATAATTGTGAACACCTGAGCGCAATCTGCTTGATCTTTCAAATGAAAATACAATTTTTAAAAATGATGAGGAATACTCTAGATCAAAAGAAAGTAAAACATAAAATGGTTCAAACTAAGATAATGAGTGCAAAGTGATATTGACAGTGTGTGTAAAAGTGATCATAAAGTGATATAGACAGTGTGTGTGATAGTGATCATAAAGTGATATAGACAGTGTGTGTGATAGTGATCATAAAGTGATATAGACAGTGTGTGTGTGATAGTGATCATAAAGTGATATAGACAGTGTGTGTGCGATAGTGAGTGCAGAGTGATATAGACAGTGTGTGTAATAGTGATCATGAAGTGATATAGACAGTGTGTCTGATAGTGATCATAAAGTTATATAGACAGTGTGTGTGATAGAGTGCAAAGTGATATAGACAGTGTGTGTGATAGTGATCATAAAGTGATATAGACAGTGTGTGTGTGATAGTGATCATAAAGTGATATAGACAGTGTGTGTGATAGAGTGCAAAGTGATATAGACAGTGTGTGTGATAGTGATCATAAAGTGATACAGACAGTGTGTGTGATAGTGATCGTAAAGTGATATTGACAGTGTGTGTAATAGTGATCATAAAGTGATATAGACAGTGTGTGTGATAGTGATCATAAAGTGATATAGACAGTGTGTGTGATAGTGATCATAAAGTGATACAGACAGTGTGTGTGATAGTGATCGTAAAGTGATATAGACAGTGTGTGTGATAGTGATCATAAAGTGATATAGACAGTGTGTGTGTGATAGTGATCATAAAGTGATATAGACAGTGTGTGTGATAGTGATCATGAAGTGATATAGACAGTGTGTGTGATAGTGATCATAAAGTGATACAGCCAGTGTGTGTAATAGTGATCATAAAGTGATACAGACAGTGTGTGTGTGATAGTGATCATAAAGTGATACAGACAGTGTGTGTGATAGTGATCACAAAGTGATACAGACAGTGTGTGTGATAGTGATCATAAAGTGATACAGACAATGTGTGTAATAGTGATCATAAAGTGATATAGACAGTGTGTGTGATAGTGATCATAAAGTGATACAGACAGTGTGTGTAATAGTGATCATAAAGTGATATAGACAGTGTGTGTGATAGTGATCATAAAGTGACATAGACAGTGTGTGTGTGATAGTGATCATAAAGTGATACAGACAGTGTGTGTGATAGTGATCATAAAGTGACATAGACAGTGTGTGTGATAGTGATCATAAAGTGATATAGATAGTGTGTGTGATAGTGATCATAAAGTGATATAGACAGTGTGTGTGATAGTGATCATAAAGTGATACAGACAGTGTGTGTGATAGTGATCGTAAAGTGATATTGACAGTGTGTGTAATAGTGATCATAAAGTGATATAGACAGTGTGTGTGATAGTGATCATAAAGTGATATAGACAGTGTGTGTGATAGTGATCATAAAGTGATACAGACAGTGTGTGTGATAGTGATCGTAAAGTGATATAGACAGTGTGTGTGATAGTGATCATAAAGTGATATAGACAGTGTGTGTGTGATAGTGATCATAAAGTGATATAGACAGTGTGTGTGATAGTGATCATGAAGTGATATAGACAGTGTGTGTGATAGTGATCATAAAGTGATACAGACAGTGTGTGTAATAGTGATCATAAAGTGATACAGACAGTGTGTGTGATAGTGATCATAAAGTGATACAGACAGTGTGTGTGATAGTGATCACAAAGTGATACAGACAGTGTGTGTGATAGTGATCATAAAGTGATACAGACAATGTGTGTAATAGTGATCATAAAGTGATATAGACAGTGTGTGTGATAGTGATCATAAAGTGATACAGACAGTGTGTGTAATAGTGATCATAAAGTGATATAGACAGTGTGTGTGATAGTGATCATAAAGTGACATAGACAGTGTGTGTGTGATAGTGATCATAAAGTGATACAGACAGTGTGTGTGATAGTGATCATAAAGTGACATAGACAGTGTGTGTGATAGTGATCATAAAGTGATATAGATAGTGTGTGTGATAGTGATCATAAAGTGATATAGACAGTGTGTGTGATAGTGATCATAAAGTGATATAGACAGTGTGTGTGTGTGATAGTGATCATAAAGTGATACAGACAGTGTGTGTGATAGTGATCATAAAGTGATATAGACAGAGTGTGTGATAGTGATCATAAAGTGATATAGACAGTGTGTGTGATAGTGATCTTAAAGTGATATAGACAGTGTGTGTGATAGTGATCGTAAAGTGATATAGACAGTGTGTGTGTGATAGTGATCATAAAGTGATATAGACAGTGTGTGTGATAGTGATCATAAAGTGATACAGACAGTGTGTGTGATAGTGATCATAAAGTGATATGGACAGTGTGTGTGATAGTGATCATAAAGTGATACAGACAGTGTGTGTGATAGTGATCATAAAGTGATATAGACAGTGTGTGTGATAGTGATCGTAAAGTGATATAGGCAGTGTGTGATAGTGATCATAAAGTGATATAGACAGTGTGTGTGATAGTGATCGTAAAGTGATATAGACAGTGTGTGATCGTGATCATAAAGTGATATAGACAGTGTGTGTGATAGTGATCATAAAGTGATATAGACAGTGTGTGTGATAGTGATCGTAAAGTGATATAGATAGTGTGTGTGATAGTGATCATAAAGTGATACAGACAGTGTGTGTGATAGTGATCATAAAGTGATATAAACAGTGTGTGTAATAGTGATCGTAAAGTGATACAGACAGTGTGTGTAATAGTGATCATAAAGTGATACAGACAGTGTGTGTGATAGTGATCATAAAGTGATATAGACAGTGTGTGTGATAGTGATCATAAAGTGATATAGACAGTGTGTGTGATAGTGATCACAAAGTGATACAGACAGTGTGTGTGATAGTGATCATAAAGTGATACAGACAATGTGTGTAATAGTGATCATAAAGTGATACAGACAATGTGTGTAATAGTGATCATAAAGTGATATAGACAGTGTGTGTGATAGTGATCATAAAGTGATACAGACAGTGTGTGTAATAGTGATCATAAAGTGATATAGACAGTGTGTGTGATAGTGATCATAAAGTGACATAGACAGTGTGTGTGTGATAGTGATCATAAAGTGATACAGACAGTGTGTGTGATAGTGATCATAAAGTGACATAGACAGTGTGTGTGATAGTGATCATAAAGTGATATAGATAGTGTGTGTGATAGTGATCATAAAGTGATATAGACAGTGTGTGTGATAGTGATCATAAAGTGATATAGACAGTGTGTGTGATAGTGATCGTAAAGTGATATAGACAGTGTGTGATCGTGATCATAAAGTGATATAGACAGTGTGTGTGATAGTGATCATAAAGTGATATAGACAGTGTGTGTAATAGTGATCGTAAAGTGATACAGACAGTGTGTGTAATAGTGATCATAAAGTGATACAGACGGTGTGTGTGATAGTGATCATAAAGTGATATAGACAGTGTGTGTGATAGTGATCATAAAGTGATATAGACAGTGTGTGTGTGATAGTGATCGCAAAGTGATATAGACAGTGTGTGTGATAGTGATCATAAAGTGATATAGACAGTGTGTGTGTGATAGTGATCGTAAAGTGATATAGACAGTGTGTGTGTGATAGTGATCGCAAAGTGATATAGACAGTGTGTGTGATAGTGATCGCAAAGTGATATAAACAGTAATCGTAAAGTGAAATAGTGTGAGAGGTAATGCAAATTGGCATAGATAGCGACTGCAGAATGTGATAGATAGTGAGTGCAGAGTGTGAAAGATAGTGAGTGCAGAGTGTGAAAGATAGTGAGTGCAGGATAGTGAGTGCAATAGCGAGTGCAGAGTGTGATAGTGAGTGCAGAGTGTGATAGATAGTGAGTGCAATAGTGAGTGCAGGATAGTGAGTGCAGAGTGTGATAGATAGTGAGTGCAGAGTGTGCTAGATAGTGAGTGCAGAGTGACATAGTGAGTGCTATTTCGTGAGGCTTAGGAACGTGTCAGTAGATATAGTAGTACTAGTCCTCTGTATCCTAAGTGATAGATCACAATACTCTTCTCTGTTAGACGTCAGACAACCTTGCTCTCTTTTTTTCAGGATTCTTGTCCTTGATAGTAACTTTATCTCAAGTGATGGTGGACAGAGGTGGGGGTGTCCTTGTTAGCCTGAGTCATCAAAGCAGCGCAATGAATTTGTCCATGAATGGGGGAAGTCCATCTCTGGGCCTCACCCGAGGAGCGGATTCGGCAATTAACTTGACTGTAGGAGTAACAGAAGTGCAACCGGATGGACCTGGACATCTTCCTGTGCCCATGAACCTGTTTGCTACCTGGGAGGTGGACAGATGCTCACCAAGCTGCGTACCGAGGTAGGGAGGAGAATATATATATATATATATATATATATATATATATATATATGTATGTATATTAACAGTATCTCACATAAGTGAGTAAACCCCTCACATTTCTGTGAATATTTTTATTTTATCTTTCATGTGACAACACTGAAGAAATGACATTCTGCTACAATGTAAAGTAGTGAGTGTACAGCCTGTATAACAGTGTAAATTTACTGTCTTTAATGTCTAATCCTTGGCAACAAAAGTGAGTGCACCCCTAAGTGGAAATGTCCATGATTGAGACACGACTTTCAATTCCCACTTCCAGATAATTAATAAATAAATTAAAAAGCATTGGGCCCAGGACTGAACCCTGAGGCACCCCACTTACAGCTTTAGACCGACTCGAAAAGGTTCTTTTTATAACTCCATCTATAATTTAACCAGATATCACCTCCTAAACCGAAGTCCTTTAATTTATACAGTAACTGTTGTGAGGCATTGTATCATAGGCTTTTGTTAAATTCAAGTATACTATATCTACAGCAATTCTCTTGTCCAAATTACTGCTTACCCTTTCGTAAAATGCAAGTAAATTAGTCTGACACGATCTATGTAAAGTGATCTGTGCTGCAATGGGTTTCAGTAAAGGAAATTAAAGTAAAATATGAAGCTTTCTGTCCTGTAGTAAAATTAATCTGACATGATCTATTCTTTGTAAAACCATGCTGACACCTACTAATAATATTGTTTGTCTTCACATAGTTCTGAATTCTGTCAGTTAGTAACCCTTCTAGGGCTCAAATCTATTACCCGCGCTAAAACCGGACCTGTAGTAAAAACAAGCAACTTGTATTTTGAAAATTATTCTATTGCAGAACCACGGTAAAACAGAACTGGCGTAGGCAGCCCATTTCTACAAACTAAAAAAACTGGTGCTGTCTGCTTCTATTCAACTATCACCTAAAAAAAATGCAGAAAAATGTCAAAGACCAAGGAAATAGGCGTACGTTTGAGGACAGAAAGATCAAGTTTAGTGTTAGATGTGTTCCCCACATATTCAAAATCTGGCACAGAGTGCCCCCCCTTCGACATATTAACCCCTCCCCCTTTAAAATTCAAATTATAGTGCTTTCTTTCACCATTTTAATTCAACAAATATTGTTCACATTTGACATTTCAAACCTTCCATTTTAAAATTCGACTTATAGTGCTCCCATGACTTTCTTTCTCCATTTAAATTGTAAAACTACAATAAGAAGTGATATTAACCCCTTCTTTACTGTTGTGAGGAAGGTTACTGAATAAGTGTGACCCAATTTACATAACAATAAGTGAAACTATTATAAAAAGCAGACTCCTTTTTATAATAGTTTCACTTATTTTTATGTAAGTTGGGTCACACTTATTCACTACACCTATTACATCTATTGTAGTATTAACTCATCAAACGGATTTAGCCAACAAATAGTAGGAGTTAGAAGTCTTTCACACTTAGCAAGGCACGAACCACGGTGACATATGAATATGGATTTTTAAGTATGTGCTACTTCTTTTTGTAGTGAAATCACCCTCTTTTTTACTTCATTATTATCACTTAAGAGTTAAGGTCACTTTGTTTAGCTCCATTATCTTAAGGAGATTCATACTGAACAACATATAAAGATTTGGGATATATATATATATATATATATATATATATATATATATATATATGTGTTTGATATACATCATAAACCAAGAGTCTGTATTTTGCAGTAAAATTGGAGAAGAAACAATGTAAAATTTAAATGGAGAAAGAAAGTAATGGGAGCAGAAGTCGAGTGATAAAGGGGAAGGGTTAAAATGTCAAATGTGAACAATATTTGTTGAATTAAAATGGTGAAAGAAAGCACTATAATTTGAATTTCAAAGTGGGGGTTAATATGTTGAAGGGGGGGCACTCTGTCGGATTTCTATGCTGTATACTCTATTCTGCACTGATTTTGTTCGGTCAGCGATGGTTTTGAAACTGTCAGCGTGGCTTCTCTGAGGCGCAGGATTACCAACAGAAAACCACAAAACAGGCGCTAATACTGAGCATGGGTAATAGAATGCTACTTGCATTTTTTTAGTTGTTTCCTATGGGCTTTTGTTTTTGCTTAAAAAAACACAACGCCTGTTTTTTTTTTAGCTCTGGTAATAGAATCGATCCCCTAGTATCTTACCCACTATGGAAGTCAAGCTCACAGGTCTATAATTTCCTGGTTTGGATCTTGCCCCCCTACCATGTCAGAATTCATTTCAGTTCCATCACAAATCAGTCAGTTGGATCCAGCTCTTTTTAGAGCTTGTTTCTCCTTAAATTTGAGTATTTGTTAGTATCGATTAAGGGGTTTTCGACATAAATTCTCAAATTCCTTGGATACTACTTGCACAAAAACCTCCGCAGGACATAACACAGAAATCTGATGTGTAAATGTTGAATTGTTTTGAGATCAATGAAGGGACCTTACGTTATCTCTCAACGGATAAACCAAATTTGGTACGGCTGCACTGTCCATTTTGATAATTTCACTCTTTTCTGATTCCATTTAAAAAAAAAAAGTCCCGGTATCAAAGATGACATGTTTTAGATCAAACTATAATTTGTTCTTTTGAGCCTTAGGGTTTGGCTTATACAGTAATACAATAGGGGGGTTATGCACTAAGGTGTGATAAAGAGGTAATAAAGTGGAGATAACTTCTCCAGTGATATCACTTCTCCAATCCCTATGTTATTCTATGGAGCCTATTAACTAAGATGTCCAAAGTCAGAGAAATCTTAGTGCATTGGTTCCATAGAATAATATAAGAACTGGAGAAGTGACATCACTGGAGAAGTTATCTCCACTTTATCACCTCTTTATCACTCCTTAGTCCATAACCCCCTATGTGTTTGACATTCTCATTTGTTTCTCTGTAGTAAAAAGCTAACCTTTGTGATTTTTTGGGCTACAGAATAGTTAAACAGATATAAAGTATCCCTTGCTGTAGGGAGCTATTATTATGTGCTCTTTGGAGCCATAATGAATGGCTCATGATGTAACATATATGACATTTCTGATGTCCGCAAGATCTGATACATTATATGATTAAGTATTTTGTTGTTACTAAAAATAATGACTCATTATTCCTGCAAAAACGATGTGGACAAGCCTTCTGACCTACAACCAATTGAAACGATCTTTGGAGGAGTTCTATGATTCATAAAGGGACTGCCCATATTCTGAGGCCTTAAATACAGCAAAGGCCGCAGTCTAGTAACGTAATAGACCCTGACGAAGCCGCCATTTATAGTGGTGAAACGCGTAGGGAATTGAAGGATTATTGCAATGCAGATTCTACAATGCTTGCAATACAGAGCAGTTTGTTGTTCTGTGCTTGGCTTGACTAAACCTATACACCTCATCACTTATTCTTTTCTTACTTAATTGCTGGAGAATTGCAGCTCCGTCTATAATACTCCTGATGTGAATTAGGGAATGGTTACCGGACTGGGTGATTCCTATCTAGGTATCACAGTGCCCGTGCTATTTGCAGCAGGCGGCAACATTCTGACTACCAGTTTGCATTGCTGGTTATTGATTGGCTAACACCTTTTGTCGCCGCCCAGTGATGGCCTTTATATACCCTGTCATTTCACCAGGATGGTGCCCTTTCATGGTGTATTTGTTCCTCCATTCTGATCCGTTATTATTGACTGTGTATGACCCGGCCTGCCTGACGACGTTCCTGATTCTGCTCCGCTTGCTGACTGTATCCGGTTGAGAACCTGCTCCGTTGCTGACCTGGCCTGGCTGAGAACCCGCTTCCGTTATCGACTGCATCTGGCTGAGAACCCTCTTCCGTTATCAACTGCATCTGCCTGAGGACCCATTCCCGTTACCGACTGTATCCGGCTGAGTGCTCGCTCCATTGCTGACCTGGCCTGGCTGAGAACCCGCTTCCGTTACCGATTGTATCTGGCTGAGAACCCGCTTCCATTGCTGACCTGGCCTGGCTGAGAACCCGCTTCAGTTACCGACTGCATCTGGCTGAGAACCCGCTCTGTTGCTGACCTGGCTTGGCTGTGAACCCACTTCCTTTACCGAGTGTATCTGGCTGCACCGCTTCCGTTTCCCAGTACTGTTCAGTGCACCTGTCCTGATATGACCCTTTGGGCTGCCAGTTGCCCTTTGCGCTTCCTTGTGTTTGGTACACGTTCAGTGGTGCTGTCTGTTAACCCATTGTGCCGCGAGGCGCTGTATCTTGTCGACCGTTAGCTAGGCTTAGTGCCTAGTCTCTCTCCATACTGCTTTTGTGGAGTGTACAAGCGAAGTACCGGTGCGGTGTTCTATCACTGACTGTGTTACTGTGATCTTTCTGTGTCCACCTCTCATACCTCACTGGGCTCACTCCCTGTGGGAGTTGCAGGATTCTGGGTGTTACCATTTAACCCTTGGTGTACCTGGACGTTCCAGGTAGAGTTGCTATTCACAACTGCAGGAGCCTCCGGCTCAAGAGCCAGCGTTACGTTGCTCCATCCTCTAGAGGGGACATTGGTTGTTTCCACTAAACGTGCTGTGCTGCGATCCACCCCTAGAGCTCTAGGGATATTTTGGGAGAGTTATCTCGGTCTGTTGCCATCCAGTACCAGGGTCAGTGGTGCCTTGAATCTTGGTTCTACACCACCCAGGTGTTTGGGTTGTGCCAGTAGCGTTGCCTTCCTCCTTGGGTTCGGTGCCTCCCAGGCTTCTGGGTGTGCCTACACAGTTGCCTCGCTCCTCTGGGTCGAGCCAGTCATCCTCATCTGGACCACCTCGCTCTATCCTGTGGTCAGCCCGCTGCCTACCGATTCTGCCAGCTGTCCTGATCTTTGCCAGGTTCTCTACTGCCTAGTGATTGTTATTTTCATTATATGTAATTCCTGTATTGGCATTCACTGTTATATTCACGTGCCTGTATATCTACTCCGCTGTATGGTCCACAGGCCTATCTATGTCTTTGAAATTTTCTCTAATAAAGTTATTTTAACCTTACCAAACTGTTCTGAGTGTTCATCAAAATCCGTGACACTAGGACATACATTAGTGCTCATTCTTTACATATGAGCTCTAGGGGCCTTGTTCTTTAATTATTATCAAGTAGCTTAGATAACATTTAGTTGATTTATGATACTTATTGGCACAAAGTACATACTGTAAAATCTCAGGTATAATACGCACCTGTGTATAATAAGCAGGTGTATATTATACCCAAGATTTAGGGGAAAACAAGAGCGCCTATGTATAATACACCCCCTTGTTTTCCCTATTGCTTCAAAAAAATGTAATGCTGATGATCCCTTCCCTCCCTCCCCCGGCGCTATCCGCTTTCATAATAAAGCTATCAAGCTTACTGAGGTCTGTAGGCAAACTTCATGTGCATCTGGGTAAATCTCTGCAGGCGGCATGCTTGCCTTTGCCGGCCGCCCGTCTGCTTCCTTCCATGGCTTTCGGGACCTTCCTCCTCCAGCCAATGGTACACAGGGCATTACTATTGGCTGGAGGCAGAAGGTCCTGAAAACCATGGAAGAAAGCGGGCGGGCGGCCGGCAAAGGCAAGCATGTCGCCCGCAGAGATTTACGCAGATGCACATGAAGTTTGCCTACAGACCTCAGTAAGCTTTATAGCTTTATAATGAAAGCGGATAGCGCCGGGGGAGGCAAGTGAAGGGATCGCCAGCATTAAAAAAAGATCTTAAAAAAACCTCTCGTGTATAATACGCACCCCCACTTCACATAAGGTGAAATGGGGTAAAATTGTGCGTATTATACCCGAGATTTTACGATAAGAGCTTTTTCCCTTATACTAATTTAACGGAAATGGAGATACTGCCCCCGATATACTTTTACACTTTTAATGATTCTGTTGCATAGAGTGTTCATTCACATAATCAATGTCATTTTATACTAAAACACATTTAAGGCTTTTCAATGAAAAATGAAAGGTTAAGTTTTAACCTTCATCTGATTATATTTGTTTGAGACTCTTCACAGGCGCTGAACTGGTTAATAGTTGTGAATAATGCAGGTGGCGTGAGTTATACCCGCTGGAGTCTTTAAAATCACAGAAGTTCTTTCTTTTTGTGTTTAATATTCGTTATCTGACAACTTGCAGAGCAGTATACTAATTTATTCACGGCACCTAGGGTGACCACATTTCAGTTCTACCAATCAGAGACACCGTGGAGAGAAGAACGCACCACAGAGGACGCTAGAGCGACAACTGCCCATTGTCTGCTGTGACAGAAAGCAATTCCTGTGACAGGCTACAAGAACGTGTACATCAAGCCCAAAGCTTTAAATTAGCATTACACTTTAAAACAAAATGCACTACAGCTCCCAACTGATGTCTGGACAAAAGTTCAGTTTCCTAGTGTGTAGAACTCTGTGTGGAAGCCATTTTCTTGTAGCTCTGCAAAGGTATCATTTCCTGTCACAGTAGGCAATGGGCAGTTCTCCCTCTAGTGTACAGAACTCTGTTCTCTGGACAAGCCTGGGACAAGGGACACACAATTAAAATCCGGGACTGTTCTGGGCAATACAGGACACGTGGTCACCCTAATGGTACCACATTCTAAGTTCACAAAAGCAGTAGCAAAAGCAAAGTCCTGTCTTGTTTAACAAGGGGTATTGAGGCAAGAGTGGATAACGTTATTTTGTCATTATACAAATCATTGGTAAGACCTCACCTTGAGTATGCAGTGCAATTTTGGGCACCGATTCTGAAAAAGGATATACTAGAACTAGAGAGGGTACAGCGGAGAGCAACAAAATTAATTAAGGGAATGGAGGACTTGACATATGAGGAACGACTAGACAAACTTGGTTTATTTACTGTAGAGAAAAGATGACTAAGAGGAGACCTTATCACATTGTACAAGTATATGAGAGGTCAATACAAGGATCTCTGCGGTGAGCTATTTATTCCAAGGCCTGATCAGGTGACCAGGGGACACCCCTTGAGATTAGAGGAAAGGAGGTTTTATACAGTAAGGTCTGTTAAATTGTGGAATTCCTTTCCCAAAGATGTGGTAATAGCAGATACAATGGATACATATAAACAGACTAATCCTCATAATTAAGGCAGACGTCTGTTTACGTCAGTCTTGCCAGACTTACAATTATCCCAAAATAAAGCACTCCCGAGGCCACATCCAGGGATGAGCTTTCTGTTCCCATAGTCCATGCTGCAATGTAGTAGTCCCGGAGGAGAGTCCATCCTCTCTGAAATTTGGCCTCAGTGTGTCCTCTGGCCTACAGAACACACAAGTTGACAGTCGCAGAGACTTCCATACGGCCTTGTTTTTCACAAATTCAATGCAAAAGGAGTGACAAGAACTAAGGCTTATTCTTAACCCAACACAATGGAGTCCAGCGAGACCCAGACAGAATGGGGGTGAGGCTGGAGGAGACTGAGGCCCTTTCCTGCACTGACCAGTGAGAGTGCACATCGGGAAGCCAAGTATTTATCCAGCTGGACACTTCTATATCATAAAAATCTGTGGGAAGAAATCCTTGGTCCTAACCTGGGTGGAAGGGGAGAAGACTGGAGATGGTGCAGGTGGGGCATAATGTTCACTATTTGCTGGGCTACCTAGGGGGGTACTGGGGGGGCAAAGATTTTAAGAAATTAACCAAGTGCTGTCTGTATAGACCAGTGTACGTCTATTACCGAACACAGTTTAACATTAGATTTCAGCGATCAAACATCAAATAAAACTTTATTTTACAATTAATAAACCGGAGTACTGGATATTTTAAGTCCTGTAACCCCATTTAATTTTTAGGTATCAGTGTTCCTTTAATCAATCTCAGACCTGAAACTGTTCGTCTGTGATTGTTTATTTCTTATATAACTGATGGATGAAAGTTGCCCCCCAATACATTAGTAATATAGCGATAGGCAAAGTAACAGTTGTATTATGGTGAATAAATCCACGTTATTGAAGTAATCCACCTTCTTTTGCAGACATCCAGTGGACAACAGTGCAGACATCTTAGAGGGAAGTTGCCTCTGAGTCTGCTCTGTCTGTCCCGTGCACTGCCCGGATTGGTGGTGACGTTCCCTGGTTACCTTAAGGTAATGGAAGTCGCTGTCTGTCCTGTGCTCTGCCCGGATTGGTGGTGACGTTCGCTGGTTACCTTAAGGTAATGGAAGTCGCTGTCTGTCCTGTGCTCTGCCCGGATTGGTGGTGACGTTCGCTGGTTACCTTAAGGTAATTGAAGTCGCTGTCTGTCCCGTGCACTGCCCGGATTGGTGGTGACGTTCCCTGGTTACCTTAAGGTAATGGAAGTCGCTATCTGTCCTGTGCTCTGCCTGGATTGGTGGTGACGTTCGCTGGTTACCTTAAGGTAATGGAAGTCGCTGTCTGTCCTGTGCTCTGCCCGGATTGGTGGTGACGTTCGCTGGTTACCTTAAGGTAATTGAAGTCGCTGTCTGTCCCGTGCACTGCCCGGATTGGGGGTGACGTTCGCTGGTTACCTTAAGGTAATGGAAGTCAGTGGTGATGTTCGCTGGTTACCTTAAGGTAATGGAAGTCGCTGTCTGTCCTGTGCACTGCCCGGATTGGTGGTGACATTCGCTGGTTACCTTAAGGTAATGGAAGTCACTGTCTGTCCTGTGCACTGCCCGGATTGGTGGTGACGTTCGTTGGTTACCTTAAGGTAATGGAAGTCGCTGTCTGTCCCGGGCACTGCCCGGATTGGTGGTGACGTCCATTGGTTACCTTAAGGTAATGGAAGTCGCTGTCTGTCCTTTGCACTGCCCGGATTGGTGGTGACGTTCGCTGGTTACCTTAAGGTAATTGAAGTCGATGTCTGTCCCGTGCACTGCCCGGATTGGGAGTGACGTTCGCTGGTTACCTTAAGGTAATGGAAGTCGGTGGTGATGTTCGCTGGTTACCTTAAGGTAATGGAAGTCGCTGTCTGTCCTGTGCACTGCCCGGATTGGTGGTGACATTCGCTGGTTACCTTAAGGTAATGGAAGTCACTGTCTGTCCTGTGCACTGCCCGGATTGGTGGTGACGTTCGTTGGTTACCTTAAGGTAATGGAAGTCGCTGTCTGTCCCGTGCACTGCCCGGATTGGTGGTGACGTCCATTGGTTACCATAAGGTAATGGAAGTCGCTGTCTGTCCCTTGCACTGCCCGGATTGGTGGTGACGTTCGCTGGTTACCTTAAGGCAATGGAAGTCGCTGTCTGTCCCGTGCACTGCCCGGATTGGTGGTGACGTTCGTTGGTTACCTTAAGGTAATGGAAGTCGCTGTCTGTCCCATGCACGGCCCGGATTGGTGGTGAGTTCGTTGGTTACCTTAAGGTAATGGAAGTCACTGTCTGTCCTGTGCACTGCCCGGATTGGTGGTGACGTTCGTTGGTTACCTTAAGGTAATGGAAGTCGCTGTCTGTCCCGTGCACTGCCCAGATTGGTGGTGACGTCCATTGGTTACCTTAAGGTAATGGAAGTCGCTGTCTGTCCCTTGCACTGCCCGGATTTGTGGTGACGTTTGCTGGTTACCTTAAGGTAATGGAAGTCGCTGTCTGTCCTGTGCACTGCCCGGATTGGTGGTGACGTTTGTTGGTTACCTTAAGGTAATGGAAGTCGCTGTCTGTCCCGTGCACTGCCCGGATTGGTGGTGACGTTTGCTGGTTACCTTAAGGTTATGGAAGTCGCTGTCTGTCCCGTGCACTGCCCGGAATGGTGGTGACGTTTGCTGGTTACCTTAAGGTTATGGAAGTCGCTGTCTGTCCTGTGCACTGCCCGGATTGGTGGTGACGTTTGCTGGTTACCTTAAGGTAATGGATGTCGCTGTCTGTCCTGTGCACTGCCCGGATTGGTGGTGACGTTCGCTGGTTACCTTAAGGTAATGGAAGTCGCTGTCTGTCCTGTGCACTGCCCGGATTGGTGGTGACGTTTGTTGGTTACCTTAAGGTTATGGAAGTCACTGTCTGTCCCGTGCACTGCCCGGATTGGTGGTGACGTTCGCTGGTTACCTTAAGGTAATGTAAGTCGCTGTCTGTCCTGTGCACTGCCCGGATTGGTGGTGACGTTCGTTGGTTACCTTAAGGTAATGGAAGTCGCTGTCTGTCCTGCGCACTGCCCGGATTGGTGGTGACGTTCGCTGGTTACCTTAAGGTAATGGAAGTCGCTGTCTGTCCTGTGCTCTGCCCGGATTGGTGGTGACGTTTGCTGGTTACCTTAAGGTAATGGAAGTCGCTGTCTGTCCCGTGCACTGCCCGGATTGGTGGTGACGTTCGCTGGTTACCTTAAGGCAATGGAAGTCGCTGTCTGTCCCATGCACTGCCTGGATTGGTGGTGACGTTCGCTAGTTACCTTAAGGTAATGGAAGTCGCTGTCTGTCCCGCGCACTGCCCGGATTGGTGGTGATGTTCGCTGGTTACCTTAAGATAATGGAAGTCGCTGTCTGTCCCGTGCACTGCCCGGATTGGTGACGTTCGTTGGTTACCTTAAGGTAATGGAAGTCGCTGTCTGTCCTGCGCACTGCCCGGATTGGTGGTGACGTTCGCTGGTTACCTTAAGGTAATGGAAGTCGCTGTCTGTCCTGTGCTCTGCCCGGATTGGTGGTGACGTTTGCTGGTTACCTTAAGGTAATGGAAGTCGCTGTCTGTCCCGTGCACTGCCCGGATTGGTGGTGACGTTC
This sequence comes from Rhinophrynus dorsalis, assembly GCA_037306005.1. NCBI lineage: Eukaryota > Metazoa > Chordata > Amphibia > Anura > Rhinophrynidae > Rhinophrynus > Rhinophrynus dorsalis. The sequence goes on along the minus strand of CM074720.1, from coordinate 5,146,316 downwards.
GCTGGTTACCTTAAGGCAATGGAAGTCGCTGTCTGTCCCGTGCACTGCCCTTATTGGTGGTGACGTTCATTGGTTACCTTAAGGTAATAGAAGTCGCTGTCTGTCCCGTGCACTGCCCGGATTGGTGGTGACGTTCGCTGGTTACCTTAAGGTAATGGAAGTCGCTGTCTGTCCCGTACACTGCCCGGATTGGTGGTGACGTTCGCTGGTTACTTTAAGGTTATAGAAGTCGCTGTCTGTCCCATGCACGGCCCTGATTATTTAAATTGCTATAAATTTTGAATAAAACATCTGACAACGATGGGAGTGACCTTGTTTTATTCAGCAGGAAATGCTCTGTAACATGTGTTTTCATAAAAAAAAGTTTACTGCTCCTTTAAGGTAACGGAAGTCGCTGCTTGCACAGGCGCACATAGCTTCTCTTGTAAGTTCTGTGCCCTGGATGCCTGCCAAAGAAGGTGAATTACTTCAATAACGTAGATTTATTCACCATAATACAACTAATACTTTGCCTATCGCTCTATTACTAAAGTATTGGGGGGCAATATTATAAAGCTGAAAGTTCCACTTTAACCCCTTTTGATTCTAACAACATATCCAACACGAGATGTGTTTAGCATTCAAGGGGTTTAATACGTACAGGTCAGTCTGGGATGCATTTTATGGGAATAGGGAATGTGATTTCCTATTTGTTTTCATCCTTATATGGCAATTCTAGTAAATCCCAGTGAAAATGCAGCAGTTTGATCTGTTATGTAGGTGCAGTAGGCCTCGGTACTTACCACCATTAAAATGTCACTTTATGTCTCTGTCTGCTGGCGACTCTGCAGCGTTAAATGAGAAAACGCTTCACACATTTCATCTCTTGCAGTTCAGTATAACCCAATATTCGAAATGGCCAAAAACGATTGCTTCCACGTATTTTATAAAAAACATGAATTCCTTGTATTTTATAAATGCTGCTGATGAGAATGGAATTGGTCTTTATATAAATGTATGTTAGTATAATTGTATGTATTTGGTATACAGCAGCTTACAGTTTCAGTAATAACTTATCTTCTGTGTACGTAAAAATCTAAGTGATTCTGGTTCGCTGTCAGGAGGACGTGGCTGGAAAACTCTGGTTGAGGAGGACTCAACCAATCACTGCTGCCACTCTGGGTTATAAAAGCCAAACAAAGAAAAAATCATTAGCCGCTGGTTTAGGAGGAGGCGGGGGGGAAGCACAAAAAAATGTCAGACCTCGTGGTGGAGCATAAGGACCCCTCCTGATACTTCCCGGCTACTGATCTCCCAGCAGATTCGGGGAAAGGAGACAGAGGGGAGCAAGAGAGCTCTACTGCTGCTATCCTACTCCAAGTACCATGTTGGAGTGGACGAGAACGGAAACCTTCTCACGTCAACATGGAAGGCTTTCCCGCATTGACGTGAAAGGGTCTCTTGATCCTGCCCACTCCTGCTCGGTACTCCAGGTAGGATGGAAGCAGGGGGCTTCTCTGGCACTCAAATGGTTAAAAAAACAAGGTTCAGCCCATGGGCGAAGCTGTGCCACACACCCTAGTATGTAAATAAAATCAATGGGATGTCCCTCCATCTCCCACATCTCTCTACTTCTCTTCCTATACTGGCCTGCTGGGATATACTCCTAGTAATCATGCTAGGTCGGAGTTCTGTATAGGATATGTTCAGTGGTGATTATGGTAGGTTTTTAGTGTTGTTCCTGCTACATATTTAGTGGTGTTTATGGGGTCATGCTGTGTTTTCCTGTAATCCAGCACTCTGACTGCACCATTCCTTATTAAGTATGTCCTTGGGTCCCTGATAAGCTGTCAGCTCAGATCAGCCAGGATTAACATCCGGAGGCCTAGAAAGCAGCAACGTGACTGACAGATTCCCCTGCACTTCTGTCTGTCTGAATTATATAACCAGAGGGCTTTGTGTTCACAGACCTGAAAGAGGAGAATATCACACACCACATACACATATACACACACCACATATACACAAACATACATATACACACACACACACACACACATATATATAGACACACATACATATCCACATACATACACGCAGACACAGATACATATCCACACACAGACAATCCACACATATACATACTCACACACATAAAGACACATATGTTCACTTTTTAAAGGTCGCACGCAAATGCCACATTTACTATGTCGCCATGATAAAAATGGCAACCTGAGAATCTTGCGATTCATGACCGCATGAGATTCTCATGTCGCTAGTGAAATCTCACATACCTTTAGGCAGAATTGTAGCACCATCTCAGCTCTGTATTACCAGGTAACACAACATATATCTTGTTGAACGACACCTCCAATTACTTCACCTGGTCAACGAGGACCTGACATGAACAGTAAAGCTAGAGATTGCCCAATCACTGTTATGGCTGCACTAACATACCGGCGGCTGCTGCTGCTGAGCGCTGTGAATAGATAATATCCTACCCAGAGAGTCAAAGAACAGCAGGCAAACACACACACATCTTGGAGACAGCTCATGCAACCTCTTTTTGTAGAAAGAAAGTACAAGGATAGAGACCATTAGCTGTACTGTCTTTAGCCATTTTCTATTGCGTTCCATCCCGGATTCCCCGCCTTATTCTATGAGAAGGGGAGAGAGAGCCGGGGCAGCGCTCAGCAGCAGCCGCCAGTATGTGTAAACCAACTGAGGTAAATGATAGAATGTAAGCCACGTGAAAACTTTCTCAGAGCTAGGTGGAGCTCAGAGAGTAGCAAATGGCTGAGATAATGAAAAGAAGATGAGCCAGCAACAGCTGGAAGACCCCAGCAAAGAACCCCCCTTAGGAGGACTCTGAATTAGAATGAAGCAGGAGGAACAGGGAGAGAACAAGGGCTAGAAGAGACAAGCCCTCCAGAGAGCAGGACTGCTAAGGGGAAGAAACCGACGCAGTAACCTCCGACGCAGAGCTCAATAACAGAGCCCCGAGGTACTGTGCAGCCGGAATATAAGGCATGGAAGGCGTCTGACGTCACGCCGTGACCCGACGCCGAAACCCGGAAGCAACATAGTAAGAGGCGCGCATGCGCGAACCGGCCAGGACTACAACGAGAGCCCTGGTGATGAGCGCACAGCGGAGCTCCGGAACGCTACGTGAGAGTATGTTAGTGCAGCCATAACAGTGATTGGGCGATCTCTAACTTTACTGTTCCCGTTAGTTCATCATTGACTGGGGGAAGTAATTGGAGGTGTCGTTCAACAAGATATATGTTGTGTTCTGCCTGAAGGTATGCAACGTTACACTAGTGACATCATGGCAACACAGTCAATGTGGCATATGGTGGGACGATCTTTTGTGGGCTACCTTTTAAAAGGATACCCATACATACACAGACACATACACACATAAAGTTACACAAATATACGCACACACATATATATATACACATACATACACACAGACACACATATATATATATATATATATATATATATATATATATATATATACATACACACATAAATACATGCACACACAAGCATACATATAGACATATATACACATACACACACATATTTATATATTTTTATTTAGAAAATGTTTTACCAGGAAGAATACATTGATATTTCTCTCGTTTTCAAGTATGTCCTGGATAGTTTTCAGTAAAGGATTACATATTTACACGAATTGTAGATTATGCTAACGTAGTGCACCTATAATCTTAATTTTAGTAATGACAGGAGGTGAATATTTTGCATTACTTTCTTTACTTATAAACTCCATAGCAGCACAGACCAAGAAAAAACAAACTGACCAATCAGCACATAAGAACGAGGTGATATAAGGTCCAGTCTAACAAAACCCCGCCTCCTTCTTTGAATTAACACAAGGAACAATGAACAAACAGTCCCAATAAAACAGAGACCCAGAAAACAAAAGCCATCCGAGTCTCCAAACATCTCCCCTTGCTGATCTGAATGAAATCATCAAAGTCCCATCACTCCTTATCCCCTTTCTGGATTGGAACGCCGATCACACTGAAACAGAAGAGAAATGGTGAAAGATACCATCCACTAATAACAACGTCCCAAAATATTATGAACAACATATAATTAATCTTTACATTAAATAACAGAAAATACATTTACAAAAAAAAAAAATCCCAATAACGCTACTTCCTGCCATCCTCATAAAATGAACCCCCAATTAAAAGTACGTATAGAGTAAACCTGGGAAGGGAAAATATTCGCCTCCTGTCATTACTAAAATTAAGATTATAGGTACACTACGTTAGCATAATCTACAATTTTACCACAAGACAGGAGGCTTCATATTTTGCTATTTTAATGCTCTGCAAGCAAAGAAAAAGCAGCATGCGAAGATGGACGAAAATAGAAAAATCGAAACGTGTGCTCGCGAGACCAATCTGCCGCATGTAAAATATCCGACAACGAAGCCCCTGCAGTAAAAGCACCAGTTGCCGCTGCACCTCTAACCGATTGGGCACCAAAAACTGACTCCACTCCCGCCAGAGATAAAAGCCAACGCACCCATCTAGCTAACGTTCTTGAAGAAACCTCTTTATGCGGTTTCACATATGAAATGAGAAGTTGCCTCGATTGAGAATGTCTCAAAAGAGTAGTGACTGCTACATAATTCAACAACGTCTGAACCACACAAAGTTTTGGTTCCTCCCTAAAAAATGTATAACACATTTCTGTGGAATCGAGCAATAGAAAACACGACCCCGTTTGGGAGTACAGCGAACCTATTGACGTCAAAAGCCCGAACATAACAAAACTAAACAGAGTAACAAAGTGAGTTTAGCCAATAGTTGCCGCAACGACAACAAATCATTGTCCGGCCAGCTGCGTAAGAACCAAAGAACTACCTCAACATCCCACAGACGAGAATACCTCAGCCTAGGAGGGCGTGAATGTTTAATCCCCCTCAGTAACAGACAAACCAAAGGATCTCTACCAACCGGAGAACCCGACACGGGAACATGGGCCGCCGATATATCTGAGCAGACTACATTGATTGAACGATAGGAACGACCCAACGAAAACAGATGAGATAAAAAATTCAGTATCAAATGCACAGGTGCCGTAAATGGATCGCCACCACTCTCTCCACACACCAGCGAGCCCAAGGGTTCCATGCTGATCGATAACATCGTCTCGTGCCAGGAGCTCAGGAGTCCCACAAAAAGTCCCTCGTAGCTTGCGATAGTCCTTCGACAGACCAAGATCCCCGGAAGTTGTCCAAGCCACCAGATGTAGACGTTCGTGCAGCACCAACGGATGTGGATCTCCCCGAGGATCTGTCAGCAGAAGAGGAAAAGACAGGAGGAGCATTGGATCCTTCAACGATAACCCTAGCAGGTCCGGGAACCACAGTTGTCTTGACCACAACTGTACAATTAGGATCAAGGATACCGCTTGCATCCGCACTTGATGAATCACTCTCGATATCATGGCAAACGCCCCCACCCACGGCCAGTGCTGTAGGAACGCGTCCACTGCCTTGCAAGACAGGTCCGGCAGCCAGCTGAAATAATCCTGAAGTTGATGGTTTGTCTGGAAGGCGAATAGGTCTATCACCAAAGGACCCCAGAGTGACACCAACATCTGAAGGACCGACGTGTGAAGCTTCCAATCGCTGACATCTCTCCAATGTCGTGAAAACCAATCTGCTGTAAAATTGGACACTCCTGAAAGATATTCGGCCCTGAGAGCAATGTTGCGCTTGAAACAGAAAAGGTAGCTTTCCTTCGCCTCTTCTGTAAGATCTCATTACTTGGTGCCGCCTAAGTGATTAATGTACTGAACTGCTGATATGCTGTCCATATGCAGCAGAATACAGCAATCTGACAAGTCCTTGGCAAAACTGCGCAGCACAAACGACCCCGCAATTAAATCCAGGCAACTGATATGCAGACCCATCTCTTCTCCGGCCTAAGGGCCCCCTGTGGAGGAAGCTGCCCAATGCGCCCCCCAGCTCACATGCTAATTGTGACGGTACCAGGATTTACCGGACCCTTTTGGGGTTGTCGGTTCCTGAACCGTCGCTGCTGCTGCCCCTCTTCCCCGGCTGGCTGGAGCCCTGCTGCTTCCTGGATGCTGGATGCTGCCTCCAGGCAGACTGGCAGAGCTAGTGAATTTAGCTGCAGAATCCTATGTGGGGTTTCCAGAGGCCATACGCCAGTAGACCGGCGAGGCAAGTGAATTCGCTCCTGCAGTGGCTAAGGTGAGAATCCCCAGCCCAACCCCCTCTAGAAATACAGCAAAGACTTGTATTAAGGAGGGTAGAACAGAACAGCCTTTATTGATAAAACACACTGCTTATATACACTTCCAGACACTCTTATCAAGATTAGAATACAAATTAATGCTTGAAAAAGGGACATTTTAACTGGTCCATAATAACCTCCCCTGACTGGTCAGTGAAGCACAGCAGGAGTCAATTCACATTCCTTAGCACATGGAGTATTCTTTACACAAGCCAGAGTGCTGGACTTAACAGCCCACTCTGCAATCTGATTCTCCAGATTTACCAAATGTCACACAATGTACAAAACAGTGATCAATATTTCAAATGTTATAGTTCTAAATTATTCCATCTGGTCACATTACTCCCCCCCCCCCAAGTCTTGGACAGACCAGGTGTGATCCCAACGGATCCACCTCTGCACTGTCCACAAAGTCTTTCAGTCATCTTCTTGCCAGGATAGTCTATCAGCCTTTTTGTTATACCTGCTAGGTCTGCACTGAATGATACAGGTGGAGGGAGAAGCTCCAGCTGTGTAACAACTGTCCATTTTTCCTACAAACATATTCAGAAATGCATCCACCTTTGGGGTTGTACAGACAAGGAGCTTGCGAAGGCACTGGTAAGATACCCCAAATCATTTGCTAACAGTACCTCAGCTGAGATGCCAGACATCACTCCCACCTCACAGTCTCTTTCACCAGCACCCCAATCCAGTGTGATCCGGGCCAAGGGAATCTGGTGTATGGCTCCTCCAGCAACTCGTACAGCCACTGTCCGGCCAGTTCTCTGCCTGTGGGGGACCCGGTGGGGTTGTACCATAGTGATTGTGGCCCCAGTGTCTCTCAACCCCTTGGCTGGCTGCCCGTTCACCAGCACTGTCTGACCATGGTGTCCTCGGTTATCTGTTCTGGCAGTTTGGACCAGGCTCACCTCGTGGATCGGTCCCCACACTTCGTCTCTGCCAAAAGGTGCAATATTGTAATCCACTCCCATGGGCATGGATAAATTATACTCCATAGGTTCAGTGCCAGGGTCCTCTCCTCCACAGTAGGCTTGTCTTGTTGCACTCTGAGGTGGGACCGGTAGAGATACCCGCTGCTGGGGCAAGAGCCCAGGCTGTGACTGTCTCTGAGGGTAATTGCTCTGAACGTGCCCAGGCTGCAAACAATCATCACACTGCAGTCCATAGCGGCACCCTCTGCTGGGCTGGTTGTGACTGATGGGAATGGAGCTGAGATGTGGTATCTGGCCCATTTGAGTGTCTGTAGTAATTCCTTTGGATTGTACAGGAGAGCGACAGGGCCCATTCTCTTGAGTCTCCACATAACTTTCCATACAGTAGGCTTGTCTTGGTGCACTCCGGGGTGGGACTGGTGGAGGTATTGGCCTCTGGTGCAGTGGTCTAGGTCTGGACTGTCTCTGAGGGCAATTGCTCCGAACATGTCCCAGCTGCAAACAATTATAGCACTGCAGGCCAGAACTGCGCCTTCTACTGGGCTGGCCTCTAGTGTTGGGAATGGGGCAGGGCCCTGGTACCTGGATCCCTTGAGGGGTGGCATTAGATCCTGTGGGGGGGACCGGAGAGGGCCAGGGCCCACTCCATCGGGTTTCCACATATTTGTCAGCTAACTTGGCCGCTTCCCCTACTGTAGCTGGATCACGGTCCCTTACCCAATCCCGAACTTCAGGAGGTGTATGTTGAAAGAATTGCTCCAGTAGTAAAAGCTGCAGACAATCCTCCATAGTCTTTGCATTGCAGCCCAGTAGCCAGTTGGCACAAGCACGGTCCATGCAGTACACCCATTCCGCCTAAGAGTCCTGTTGCCGCCGTCGGGTATCCCGGAACTTTCGCCTGTAGGTTTCTGGGGTAACTGCATACCGGGCAAGCAGGCACTTTTTCACCTCAGCATAATCGCGGCTGACTTCATCAGATAGGGCTCGATATGCCTCAGCTGCATGTCCAGTCAGTTTGCCCACCAGAATTTTTACCCAGTCTCTCTGATCAATCTCATAGAGGGCACATTGCCTCTCAAAATCTTGCAGGTACCCGTCTATGTCTCCTGTGCTCTCCTCAAACACCCTGAAGGCTTGATGAGGCAGTTTTCCCTTTCGGGATCCACAGCTCTGTGGAAATCCAGAGTCTCTCGGGCCTCTCTCCAGTTCTGCCATCCTCAGACGTTCCTCCCTTTCTGCTGTCCTCTCCTGAGTCACCATGGCCATGACTCTATCCACCACCTCAGTAGATGGATTGGGGCCATAAAAAGCAAGCCGGATCTTGACATCTCGGGTGAAGGCATCCTCATGCTCTGTAGAGCTCTCCCTGGATCCCATGCTGGTCTGCAGGCTTGCAGGGATAGCGGTTTCAGCTGATAGGCGGTCTATCTGCATCAAAGCCTCAATCAAATCAGTCTTTCTGGGTCCATTTGCATCTCCACCTCTGGCAGTTAGGATCTCTTTTAACGTGGATCGCTTCAGCTGCTTGTAGAACCCCTCCATATGCTTGCAATTGGCTCCAGCCAAATCTCCCGATGGAGATTGTCCCGTTGGTGGTTTGAATGCCTTTAGGAAGAGGGCATCCCACCTTACTGCCACCAAATGTGACGGTACCAGGATTTACCGGACCCTTTTGGGGTCCTCGGTTCCTGAACCGCCGCTGTTGCTGCCCCTCTTCCCCGGCTGGATGGAGCCCTGCTGCTTCCTGGAGGTCCTGGCTACTCAGGCAGGAACACTGGATGCTGCCTCCAGGCAGACTGGCAGAGCTAGTGAATTTAGCTGCAGAACCCTAGGTGGGGTTTCCAGAGGCCCTGCGCCAGTAGACTGGCAAGGCAAGTGAATTCGCTCCTGCAGTGGCTAAGGTGAGAATCCCCAGCCCAACCCCCTCCAGAAATACAGCCAAGACTTGTATTAAGGAGGGTAGAACAGAACAGCCTTTATTGATAAAACACACTGCTTATATACATTTCCAGACACTCTTATCAAGATAAGAATACAAATTAGTGCTTGAAAAAGGGACATTTTAACTGGTCCATAATAACCTCCCCTGACTGGTCAATGAAACACAGCAGGAGTCAATTCACATTCCTTAGCACATGGAGTATTCTTTACACAAGCCAGAGTGCTGGACTTAACAGCCCACTCTGCAATCTGATTCCCCAGATTTACCAAATGTCACACAATGTGCAAAACAGTGATCAATATTTCAAATGTTATAGTTCTAAATTATTCCATCTGGTCACACTAATTAATTAGGTCCCCATTCCTGTTGACCTTTGCTGTGGGGGTGAGCCCTCCTATTAATAACCCTCCTATTAATAATATATTTGTGGGTTGAGCCCCCTTTAATTTGCTCTGTCCTATGGTGTTTCCATATACATACTTATTATTGGTTGGTGACATGCATAGCAACATTGTCCTGTGCACTGCCATTGATTGGTTGGTGACATGCATAACAGCATTGTCCTGTGCACTGCCATCTATTGGTTGGTGACATGCATAGCAGCATTGTCCTGTGCACTGCCATCTATTGGTTGGTGACATGCATAGCAGCATTGTCCTGTGCACTGCCATCTATTGGTTTGTCAAAAGGTGGAGCTTGCACCAGCAAAGTATACAACACCCTGTACTAATGAAGACACTATGGTCCAGATGCACTCAGGATCAAATATCCTAAACAAACATATGGAGGAAAATCATCTTTATTACATACAATAATAACAATGTTATTATTGTATGTAATAAAGATGATTTTCATATTTTCTGCTATACCCTGGGAGTGTGCCTCTTGTTAAAGGATCTCTATTTTGGAGGGACGGTCAGGTTGTCTTTTTGTCCTGTGTCTTTCCTCCATATGTTTGTTTATCTATTGGTTGGTGACGTGCATAGCAGCATTGTTCTGTGCACTGCCATCTATTGGTTGGCGACATGCATGGCAGCATTGTTCTGTGCACTGCCATCTATTGGTTGGCGACATGCATGGCAGCATCGTTCTGTGCACTGCCACCTATTGGTTGGTTTCATACATTGCTGTGAGTCCCATGCAAGTGACCAATAGCCAGGCAGTATACAAATATGTTATTGTTGCATTCCTGTACCTCCAGTGTTCAATGCCTTAATTATATCCACCCCCCATCCTATACCCCAAAATGATGATACTGTGTTAGGTTGGTTGTGTATTATGATATTTTGTTTATACGCATGTTGTGACACCCCAAGTTAAATGTAGACTGTGAAAGGCCTGGTACTGAATATCAAGACGCTTAGATTTGTGTTTTCTACTCCAGAAGCAGATGTTTAGGCATGTTATTGGGGGTGGGGATAGACAACACCAGACCCCACCTCTCCTCTGAGTGGTCCAACTACATCCAGCAGCAAATGGCACAGGTCTGTCTGGTGGTCCTCTGAAGCTGGTCAGTGTAAATGACCTGGTAGGTACCCCCTAAGCTACAGGGGTGGGTACCCAGGTCCGACACATAGGTGTATAGGCAAAATATTTCAAAAACATGCAAAAGAATGTCTGGCTGGGAAAGTCCTGATAATTAAGGTAATCATTTTGACTATATTATTGCACTAGCTCTGGTTTTCTTAGCAAATTCTGAATGGTTACATAAAATTGCAATTTTTTTTAATTCTACAAGTTAAATCGTGAAGTGGTGTATAAACCGTTGATAAATGGTGGAAAAGGTTTTCCAGGGGAGGTTTTTTTAATTGAAATATATTTCATTTTGTACATATTTATTAAAAAAAACTAAGATCCTGCTGCTTTTTTCAGCTTTTTTTCATAGTCTATTGTTTATGTGTTATTTTTAGGAAATATGGCTGGCAGAAATAAATAGCAATTAAACCTTTTATGCTTGTTCCTCCTTCACATCCTATATTATAATTCGCTAGGATGTTTTGTAAGAAGCCGTCATGCGCAGTAGAGACTGCCTGAAAGCACGGAATGCTGGGAGTTCTGTGCTGGGATCATTCTGTGCTTTTGGGCAGTCTCTACAGCTAATGACTGCGTCGGCGGCAGGATAGAAAGCAGGACTGGCCTTTGAGTGCCAGAGGGGTACGCAACACATTTCAAAGCAATGCTTTGCGTACCCCTCTGGCAGTCAAAGGGTTAACATCACCTAGACCTTGGCCCGTGTACACGGGCTTTTACACTAGTTACATTTGTTTTGAAAAGATTATTAGAGTTTTTCTGTGGTTTATATTACAAAAGAGACTGTACAGAATTATAAGAGGCTTAAGGGCTGGTATATAACGAAAGAGACTGTGTATCCAGATTTACTACTGAATCAACAAAGCTGATAAGGAAAAAGGTTAATGTGAATTTTTATACAGATGTTTAGAATGATCTGGTTTGGTAAATAATCCATGACTGTTCACCAGTAAGAAGTTTCCAACATCGCAGACGTCTGGCATCAGTCTAAGTGTCCTACAGATTGTTGTCCTCAGGACTAGACCGTTACGCACTTGCTGTGGAATTATCCCTATGCCTGAGATATGTGGTCTAAACTTGTGAAGTTTGTAAAAGTTTTTGTTTCGGGTAAAGTTCTAATTTATGAAATGGTAATTTATGGATCTGGATTAGAATTTGGTGATTGGGTCACCTCGTGTCACAGAATACCTGGCCCTTAACTGAAGTCTTGGTCCCGTGTCCTGCCTCACCCCCTACCGGGACAATGAACAATCCTGGAATTAGCCCAATGTCTAAGTACAGTCTAGTCTATGATTAAGTATGATACGTGTGAAACGCGTGAGACGGTCATCCTCAGTGTTCTGTATATTTCTTAATAAAGAAGTGATTTTAATGGAAACAATTTTGAGTGAGATGGACTTCTTCTGTTCTTTAGCATTGATGATTTTGGCTCATCTGTCTGTACAGAACCTTGTTTCCTCATGAATGCTCATAATGTTTAATTTGGGCTGAGGATGGTGTCGCTGGTTTTTCCCCTGTTACACATTAAGCCACTGTTTGCCAGCATTGCCAGTGCCACACACACAATAGGTCAGCCAGGCCCTCCACTATAACTGTGCCAGTACCAACATGGCTGGTAATATAATCAAATCTCTGCTTCCCCACTTTCGTATTGCAGATGAACTCCGACACCACCTGGGCTCACTCCTCTATGCCTTTCTAACATGCACCACCAGCCAATGAGAGAGGAGATTATTGTCGTGATGCTCCTCTCTCACTGGCTGGCTGTTGTGCAGAGTGAGACAGCAGAGACAGCAGCTCTATGGCACGTGTATGTATATATGTGAGTGAGATGCAAGCAGAGCAAGTCCCATGAACCAGGCAGGCTCCATTGGCTCACTGAACTGAACTGGAATGGTAAAAACATAAAACAGACACTAAAATACCATAGTTGGGATCTTCCCCGCAGACCCCGGGTTTTGCTGCTAATTACCGGGTCTCCGGTGCAGAGGCTGTTTCTCCGGATGTGGGTACTTTCTAATGAAACCTTCCCGGTCTGTTCCTCCCACTTCTCCTACTTCCCAACCTATTCCTCACACTTGTACTATGTTTTTGAGGCCCCCACTCACAATTAAGCCCCCCCCCTTTGACATGAATCGTGTCATTTATCTCCCCCAGCGACACCAGGACCCCCCTCTCCAGGGATTCCACAAGAAAAAGTTATCCGGTATGTAAAATACAACCCTAGTGCACACGCTTAGCCCACAAATAGTTACTATGAAAGGGACGTTTAATTTGACAAAAGAAGGTGCTTACAGGCAAGTTGTGTACGGGGATCCGGCTAGGACTGAGAGGCCGGTGAGAGCTACGGTTTTATTGTCTCCATCTCCCCCGTATGTGCTCTGATCAGCCCCCCATAATGTAATAGTTTGTCTTGCGCCTTTCATTTAACCCCTTGGATGCCAGAGAGGTCTCCATTATCACCCATACCTGGGAACTCTGTGAATCTGTACTGAGACTCCGGTTTCTGAATTAAATAACCGGGTCTCCGGAGACAGAGGCAGATTCTTGGGTGGTGGTGAATTTCTTATAAAACTCCTCCCACTTCTCCTTCCCACCCTGTTCTTCTCACTTCCCGCCCACTTCTCCTCCTTCCCACCCTGTTCCTCCTACTTCCTGCCCACTTCTCCTCCTTCCCACCCTGTTCCTCCCACTGACCTCTCCTCCTTCTCACCCTGTTCCTCCTAATTCTCCTCCTTCCCACCCTGTTCCTCCCACTTCCCACTAACTTCTCCTCCTTCTCACCCTGTTCCTCCTAATTCTCCTCCTTCCCACCCTGTTCCTCCCACTTCCCACTGACCTCTCCTCCTTCTCACCCTGTTCCTCCTAATTCTCCTCCTTCCCACCCTGTTCCTCCCACTGACCTCTCCTCCTTCCCACCCTGTTCCTTCCACTTCTCCTCCTTCCCACCCGTTCTTCTCACTTCCCGCCCACTTCTCCTCCTTCCCACCCTGTTCCTCCTGCTTCCTGACCACTTCTCCTCCTTCCCACCCTGTTCCTCCCACTTCCCACCCACTTCTCCTCCTTCTCACCCTGTTCCGCCCACTTCCCCTCCTTCCCACCCTGTTCCTCTCACTTCTTGCCCACTTCTCCTTCTTCCCACCTTGTTCCTCCCACTTTCCGCCCACTTCTCCTCCTTCCATCCTGTTCCTCCCACTTCTCCTCCTTCCCACCCTGTTCCTCCCACTTCCCACTCACTTCTCCTCCTTCCCACCCTGTTCCTCCCACTTCCCACTCACTTCTTCTCCTTCTCACCCTGTTCCGCCCTCTTCCCACCCTGTTCCTCCTGCTTCCTGCCCACTTCTCCTCTTTCCCACCCTGTTCTGCCCACTTCCCTCCCACTTTATGACAATGACTTAATCCCCACCCCTTTTTGTGATTAAGCTCTGCCCCTTTGTGACGCGAGTCACATCATTTATGTCTCCCAGTGGCACCACATCACCTACCTCCGGCAACTCAAAAAGATAAAGTTCACAGGTATGTTGAGCACTCTGGAATCCAAGGGGTTAAACAGTGGCAATAGGGAGCAGAGCCTGAACGGATACGTATTCACAGAGCAGGACAGTTCTAATGGGATCCTGCAGTGTCAGTCTTGAGACGCGTTTCTCTCTATGCAGAGCAACAATGCGTTAGGACACGATGCGCCCTTCACTGCACCCCTAACATGCAGTCTAGATGCACCTCATTTTTATACGTCATTTGTCGTGAACACAATTAAGGGCACAAATACAAAAATGTGTAGTTTATCTTTAGGTCTCACAATCAGAATTACAGTCATAAACGCATTGTGCGTAACAAATTCCATAAATATAGATCTGAAAATCAAAATTGCCATTTTTCTTAATTGAAAAACTGATACCCTAAACTAATCTCCAGGGCACGCCCATGTACCCTGGCACCCTGGTTGAGAACCACTGGTCTAGGAAGAACTGTAGTCATTGACTCACCTCTCCCATAGAATTCAGTGGAATAAGTGTCTGGGCACCAGGTGGCAGTGTTGATGGTAATTGAAAAAAGCAATAATATGTATTGACTCCAGCGCTTCCCAGCAGTAAGACTAGTCTACATTTTCAAAAGAGAAAAAAGAGGGAAAATATCCTAATCAGCACCAAACCCTATCCCCAAAAAAGAAGAGAATAAACAGAGGGAATATATCTAAGGAGGCCTATACTATAGTCCTAAAAAATATCCCATAAATAATAAAATATAACTTTTATTAGTATATTAAAAGCCTAGCGAATTAAAATAATATGCATGATAAGAAGTGCCATCAGTGAAGCCGCACCCCAACACTGGGATGCAGACTAACATAATAGTAATAAGTGGAGATTTATCCAGTTATAATACCATACACCTGGAAATAAATCAAATTGTACTCCACTAATTGAGGGGTATTGCTAAAGAACAAATAGTCTTCTTGTATAGTTTAACTCCATTTATCAAGCTTATGCAGATAGCTATAAGTAAATTAAATATAATGGAGTTACCTATATATGGGACTTTTTATACCCAAAGAGTCTATATAGTAGTACAAGTTAGGTCTGTCCATTTACTACCCCCTGTACTGTCCCTTTAACTGTTCTGCTTTCTGTCTCTTCAGGCTCTGCAGTCTGACTCTGAAGAAGCTGCTGGTGCTGAGAGAACTGGACCGAGACCTCAGCTCTGTCGTCATTGCAGTGAAACTGCAGGTGAGTGTATTACCACAGTGCAGGGCTGGGTGGGTCTGTGACTACGATACCAGCAAGGGGGAGTCTGTGACTACGATACCAGCAGGGGGGAGTCTGTGACTACGATACCAGCAGGGGGGAGTCTGTGACTACGATACCAGCAGGGGGGAGTCTGTGACTACGATACCAGTAAGGGGGAGTCTGTGACTACGATACCATCAAGGTGAGTCAGTGACTACAATACCAGCAGGGTGAGTCAGTGTGTACAGACGTGTACCTGTGTGTTACTGTACTCTGTGCTGATCTGTTATTACACTGTACAGACGTGTACCTGTGTGTTACTGTACTCTGCGCTGATCTGTTATTACACTGTACAGACGTGTACCTGTGTGTTAGTGTACTCTGCGCTGATCTGTTATTACACTGTACAGACGTGTACCTGTGTGTTAGTGTACTCTGCGCTGATCTGTTATTACACTGTACAGACGTGTACCTGTGTGTTAGTGTACTCTGCGCTGATCTGTTATTACACTGTACAGACGTGTACCTGTGTGTTACTGTACTCTGCGCTGATCTGTTATTACACTGTACAGACGTGTACCTGTGTGTTAGTGTACTCTGCGCTGATCTGTTATTACACTGTACAGACGTGTACCTGTGTGTTAGTGTACTCTGCGCTGATCTGTTATTACACTGTACAGACGTGTACCTGTGTGTTAGTGTACTCTGCGCTGATCTGTTATTACACTGTACAGACGTGTACCTGTGTGTTAGTGTACTCTGCGCTGATCTGTTATTACACTGTACAGACGTGTACCTGTGTGTTAGTGTACTCTGCGCTGATCTGTTATTACACTGTACAGACGTGTACCTGTGTGTTAGTGTACTCTGCGCTGATCTGTTATTACACTGTATAGACGTGTACCTGTGTGTTACTGTACTCTGCGCTGATCTGTTATTACACTGTACAGACGTGTACCTGTGTGTTAGTGTACTCTGCGCTGATCTGTTATTACACTGTACAGACGTGTACCTGTGTGTTACTGTACTCTGCGCTGATCTGTTATTACACTGTACAGACGTGTACCTGTGTGTTACTGTACTCTGCGCTGATCTGTTATTACACCGTACAGACGTGTACCTGTGTGTTACTGTACTCTGCGCTGATCTGTTATTACACCGTACAGACGTGTACCTGTGTATTAGTGTACTCTGTACTGATCTGTTATTACACTGTACAGACGTGTACCTGTGTGTTAGTGTACTCTGTGCTGATCTGTTATTACACCGTACAGACGTGTACCTGTGTGTTAGTGTACTCTGTGCTGATCTGTTATTACACTGTACAGACGTGTACCTGTGTGTTACTGTACTCTGCGCTGATCTGTTATTACACTGTACAGACGTGTACCTGTGTGTTAGTGTACTCTGTACTGATCTGTTATTACACTGTACAGACGTGTACCTGTGTGTTACTGTACTCTGTGCTGATCTGTTATTACACTGTACAGACGTGTACCTGTGTGTTACTGTACTCTGCGCTGATCTGTTATTACACTGTACAGACGTGTACCTGTGTGTTAGTGTACTCTGTACTGATCTGTTATTACACTGTACAGACGTGTACCTGTGTGTTACTGTACTCTGCGCTGATCTGTTATTACACTGTACAGACGTGTACCTGTGTGTTACTGTACTCTGCGCTGATCTGTTATTACACTGTACAGACGTGTACCTGTGTGTTACTGTACTCTGCGCTGATCTGTTATTACACTGTACAGACGTGTACCTGTGTGTTACTGTACTCTGTACTGATCTGTTATTACACTGTACAGACGTGTACCTGTGTGTTAGTGTACTCTGCGCTGATCTGTTATTACACTGTACAGACGTGTACCTGTGTGTTACTGTACTCTGCGCTGATCTGTTATTACACTGTACAGACGTGTACCTGTGTGTTACTGTACTCTGCGCTGATCTGTTATTACACTGTACAGACGTGTACCTGTGTGTTAGTGTACTCTGCACTGATCTGTTATTACACCGTACAGACGTGTACCTGTGTGTTAGTGTACTCTGCGCTGATCTGTTATTACACCGTACAGACGTGTACCTGTGTGTTAGTGTACTCTGCACTGATCTGTTATTACACCGTACAGACGTGTACCTGTGTGTTAGTGTACTCTGCGCTGATCTGTTATTACACCGTACAGACGTGTACCTGTGTGTTAGTGTACTCTGCGCTGATCTGTTATTACACCGTACAGACGTGTACCTGTGTGTTACTGTACTCTGCGCTGATCTGTTATTACACCGTACAGACGTGTACCTGTGTGTTACTGTACTCTGCGCTGATCTGTTATTACACCGTACAGACGTGTACCTGTGTGTTACTGTACTCTGCGCTGATCTGTTATTACACCGTACAGACGTGTACCTGTGTGTTACTGTACTCTGCGCTGATCTGTTATTACACCGTACAGACGTGTACCTGTGTGTTAGTGTACTCTGCGCTGATCTGTTATTACACTGTACAGACGTGTACCTGTGTGTTACTGTACTCTGTGCTGATCTGTTATTACACCGTACAGACGTGTACCTGTGTGTTACTGTACTCTGTACTGATCTGTTATTACACTGTACAGACGTGTACCTGTGTGTTAGTGTACTCTGCGCTGATCTGTTATTACACTGTACAGACGTGTACCTGTGTGTTAGTGTACTCTGCGCTGATCTGTTATTACACTGTACAGACGTGTACCTGTGTGTTAGTGTACTCTGCGCTGATCTGTTATTACACTGTACAGACGTGTACCTGTGTGTTACTGTACTCTGCGCTGATCTGTTATTACACTGTACAGACGTGTACCTGTGTGTTAGTGTACTCTGCGCTGATCTGTTATTACACTGTACAGACGTGTACCTGTGTGTTAGTGTACTCTGCGCTGATCTGTTATTACACTGTACAGACGTGTACCTGTGTGTTACTGTACTCTGTGCTGATCTGTTATTACACTGTACAGACGTGTACCTGTGTGTTACTGTACTCTGCACTGATCTGTTATTACACTGTACAGACGTGTACCTGTGTGTTAGTGTACTCTGCGCTGATCTGTTATTACACTGTACAGACGTGTACCTGTGTGTTAGTGTACTCTGCGCTGATCTGTTATTACACTGTACAGACGTGTACCTGTGTGTTAGTGTACTCTGCGCTGATCTGTTATTACACTGTACAGACGTGTACCTGTGTGTTACTGTACTCTGTACTGATCTGTTATTACACTGTACAGACGTGTACCTGTGTGTTAGTGTACTCTGCGCTGATCTGTTATTACACTGTACAGACGTGTACCTGTGTGTTAGTGTACTCTGCGCTGATCTGTTATTACACTGTACAGACGTGTACCTGTGTGTTACTGTACTCTGCGCTGATCTGTTATTACACCGTACAGACGTGTACCTGTGTGTTACTGTACTCTGCGCTGATCTGTTATTACACTGTACAGACGTGTACCTGTGTGTTACTGTACTCTGTACTGATCTGTTATTACACTGTACAGACGTGTACCTGTGTGTTACTGTACTCTGCGCTGATCTGTTATTACACCGTACAGACGTGTACCTGTGTGTTAGTGTACTCTGCGCTGATCTGTTATTACACCGTACAGACGTGTACCTGTGTGTTACTGTACTCTGCGCTGATCTGTTATTACACTGTACAGACGTGTACCTGTGTGTTACTGTACTCTGCGCTGATCTGTTATTACACTGTACAGACGTGTACCTGTGTGTTACTGTACTCTGCGCTGATCTGTTATTACACCGTACAGACGTGTACCTGTGTGTTACTGTACTCTGCGCTGATCTGTTATTACACCGTACAGACGTGTACCTGTGTGTTACTGTACTCTGCGCTGATCTGTTATTACACTGTACAGACGTGTACCTGTGTGTTACTGTACTCTGTGCTGATCTGTTATTACACCGTACAGACGTGTACCTGTGTGTTACTGTACTCTGCGCTGATCTGTTATTACACCGTACAGACGTGTACCTGTGTGTTACTGTACTCTGCGCTGATCTGTTATTACACTGTACAGACGTGTACCTGTGTGTTACTGTACTCTGCGCTGATCTGTTATTACACCGTACAGACGTGTACCTGTGTGTTAGTGTACTCTGCGCTGATCTGTTATTACACCGTACAGACGTGTACCTGTGTGTTAGTGTACTCTGCGCTGATCTGTTATTACACTGTACAGACGTGTACCTGTGTGTTACTGTACTCTGCGCTGATCTGTTATTACACTGTACAGACGTGTACCTGTGTGTTACTGTACTCTGTACTGATCTGTTATTACACTGTACAGACGTGTACCTGTGTGTTACTGTACTCTGCGCTGATCTGTTATTACACTGTACAGACGTGTACCTGTGTGTTACTGTACTCTGCGCTGATCTGTTATTACACTGTACAGACGTGTACCTGTGTGTTAGTGTACTCTGTGCTGATCTGTTATTACACTGTACAGACGTGTACCTGTGTGTTAGTGTACTCTGTACTGATCTGTTATTACACTGTACAGACGTGTACCTGTGTGTTACTGTACTCTGCACTGATCTGTTATTACACTGTACAGACGTGTACCTGTGTGTTAGTGTACTCTGCGCTGATCTGTTATTACACTGTACAGACGTGTACCTGTGTGTTACTGTACTCTGCGCTGATCTGTTATTACACTGTACAGACGTGTACCTGTGTGTTACTGTACTCTGCGCTGATCTGTTATTACACTGTACAGACGTGTACCTGTGTGTTAGTGTACTCTGCGCTGATCTGTTATTACACTGTACAGACGTGTACCTGTGTGTTAGTGTACTCTGCGCTGATCTGTTATTACACTGTACAGACGTGTACCTGTGTGTTAGTGTACTCTGCGCTGATCTGTTATTACACTGTACAGACGTGTACCTGTGTGTTAGTGTACTCTGCGCTGATCTGTTATTACACTGTACAGACGTGTACCTGTGTGTTAGTGTACTCTGCGCTGATCTGTTATTACACTGTACAGACGTGTACCTGTGTGTTACTGTACTCTGCGCTGATCTGTTATTACACTGTACAGACGTGTACCTGTGTGTTAGTGTACTCTGCGCTGATCTGTTATTACACTGTACAGACGTGTACCTGTGTGTTACTGTACTCTGCGCTGATCTGTTATTACACTGTACAGACGTGTACCTGTGTGTTACTGTACTCTGCGCTGATCTGTTATTACACCGTACAGACGTGTACCTGTGTGTTACTGTACTCTGCGCTGATCTGTTATTACACTGTACAGACGTGTACCTGTGTGTTACTGTTCTCTGCGCTGATCTGTTATTACACTGTACAGATGTGTACCTGTGTGTTAGTGTACTCTGTGCTGATCTGTTATTACACTGTACAGACGTGTACCTGTGTGTTACTGTACTCTGTACTGATCTGTTATTACACTGTACAGACGTGTACCTGTGTGTTACTGTACTCTGTACTGATCTGTTATTACACTGTACAGACGTGTACCTGTGTGTTACTGTACTCTGCGCTGATCTGTTATTACACCGTACAGACGTGTACCTGTGTGTTAGTGTACTCTGCGCTGATCTGTTATTACACTGTACAGACGTGTACCTGTGTGTTAGTGTACTCTGCGCTGATCTGTTATTACACTGTACAGACGTGTACAGACGTGTACCTGTGTGTTACTGTACTCTGCGCTTGATCTGTTATTACACTGTACAGACGTGTACCTGTGTGTTACTGTACTCTGCGCTTGATCTGTTATTACACTGTACAGACGTGTACCTGTGTGTTACTGTACTCTGCGCTGATCTGTTATTACACTGTACAGACGTGTACCTGTGTGTTACTGTACTCTGCGCTGATCTGTTATTACACTGTACAGACGTGTACCTGTGTGTTAGTGTACTCTGCGCTGATCTGTTATTACACTGTACAGACGTGTACCTGTGTGTTACTGTACTCTGCGCTGATCTGTTATTACACTGTACAGACGTGTACCTGTGTGTTACTGTTCTCTGCGCTGATCTGTTATTACACTGTACAGATGTGTACCTGTGTGTTAGTGTACTCTGTGCTGATCTGTTATTACACTGTACAGACGTGTACCTGTGTGTTACTGTACTCTGTACTGATCTGTTATTACACTGTACAGACGTGTACCTGTGTGTTACTGTACTCTGTACTGATCTGTTATTACACTGTACAGACGTGTACCTGTGTGTTACTGTACTCTGCGCTGATCTGTTATTACACCGTACAGACGTGTACCTGTGTGTTAGTGTACTCTGCGCTGATCTGTTATTACACTGTACAGACGTGTACCTGTGTGTTAGTGTACTCTGCGCTGATCTGTTATTACACTGTACAGACGTGTACAGACGTGTACCTGTGTGTTACTGTACTCTGCGCTTGATCTGTTATTACACTGTACAGACGTGTACCTGTGTGTTACTGTACTCTGCGCTTGATCTGTTATTACACTGTACAGACGTGTACCTGTGTGTTACTGTACTCTGCGCTTGATCTGTTATTACACTGTACAGACGTGTACCTGTGTGTTACTGTACTCTGCGCTGATCTGTTATTACACTGTACAGACGTGTACCTGTGTGTTACTGTACTCTGCGCTGATCTGTTATTACACTGTACAGACGTGTACCTGTGTGTTACTGTACTCTGTACTGATCTGTTATTACGCTGTACAGACGTGTACCTGTGTGTTAGTGTACTCTGTGCTGATCTGTTATTACACTGTACAGACGTGTACCTGTGTGTTACTGTACTCTGTACTGATCTGTTATTACGCTGTACAGACGTGTACCTGTGTGTTAGTGTACTCTGCGCTGATCTGTTATTACACTGTACAGACGTGTACCTGTGTGTTAGTGTACTCTGCACTGATCTGTTATTACACTGTACAGACGTGTACCTGTGTGTTACTGTACTCTGCGCTGATCTGTTATTACACTGTACAGACGTGTACCTGTGTGTTAGTGTACTCTGCGCTGATCTGTTATTACACTGTACAGACGTGTACCTGTGTGTTAGTGTACTCTGCGCTGATCTGTTATTACACTGTACAGACGTGTACCTGTGTGTTAGTGTACTCTGCGCTGATCTGTTATTACACTGTACAGACGTGTACCTGTGTGTTAGTGTACTCTGCGCTGATCTGTTATTACACTGTACAGACGTGTACCTGTGTGTTAGTGTACTCTGCGCTGATCTGTTATTACACTGTACAGACGTGTACCTGTGTGTTAGTGTACTCTGCGCTGATCTGTTATTACACTGTACAGACGTGTACCTGTGTGTTACTGTACTCTGTGCTGATCTGTTATTACACTGTACAGACGTGTACCTGTGTGTTACTGTACTCTGCACTGATCTGTTATTACACTGTACAGACGTGTACCTGTGTGTTAGTGTACTCTGCGCTGATCTGTTATTACACTGTACAGACGTGTACCTGTGTGTTAGTGTACTCTGCGCTGATCTGTTATTACACTGTACAGACGTGTACCTGTGTGTTAGTGTACTCTGCGCTGATCTGTTATTACACTGTACAGACGTTTACCTGTGTGTTACTGTACTCTGTACTGATCTGTTATTACACTGTACAGACGTGTACCTGTGTGTTAGTGTACTCTGCGCTGATCTGTTATTACACTGTACAGACGTGTACCTGTGTGTTAGTGTACTCTGCGCTGATCTGTTATTACACTGTACAGACGTGTACCTGTGTGTTACTGTACTCTGCGCTGATCTGTTATTACACCGTACAGACGTGTACCTGTGTGTTACTGTACTCTGTACTGATCTGTTATTACACCGTACAGACATGTACCTGTGTGTTACTGTACTCTGCGCTGATCTGTTATTACACTGTACAGACGTGTACCTGTGTGTTACTGTACTCTGTACTGATCTGTTATTACACTGTACAGACGTGTACCTGTGTGTTACTGTACTCTGTACTGATCTGTTATTACACTGTACAGACGTGTACCTGTGTGTTACTGTACTCTGCGCTGATCTGTTATTACACCGTACAGACGTGTACCTGTGTGTTAGTGTACTCTGCGCTGATCTGTTATTACACCGTACAGACGTGTACCTGTGTGTTACTGTACTCTGCGCTGATCTGTTATTACACTGTACAGACGTGTACCTGTGTGTTACTGTACTCTGCGCTGATCTGTTATTACACTGTACAGACGTGTACCTGTGTGTTACTGTACTCTGCGCTGATCTGTTATTACACCGTACAGACGTGTACCTGTGTGTTACTGTACTCTGCGCTGATCTGTTATTACACCGTACAGACGTGTACCTGTGTGTTACTGTACTCTGCGCTGATCTGTTATTACACTGTACAGACGTGTACCTGTGTGTTACTGTACTCTGTGCTGATCTGTTATTACACCGTACAGACGTGTACCTGTGTGTTACTGTACTCTGCGCTGATCTGTTATTACACCGTACAGACGTGTACCTGTGTGTTACTGTACTCTGCGCTGATCTGTTATTACACTGTACAGACGTGTACCTGTGTGTTACTGTACTCTGCGCTGATCTGTTATTACACCGTACAGACGTGTACCTGTGTGTTAGTGTACTCTGCGCTGATCTGTTATTACACCGTACAGACGTGTACCTGTGTGTTAGTGTACTCTGCGCTGATCTGTTATTACACTGTACAGACGTGTACCTGTGTGTTACTGTACTCTGCGCTGATCTGTTATTACACTGTACAGACGTGTACCTGTGTGTTACTGTACTCTGTACTGATCTGTTATTACACTGTACAGACGTGTACCTGTGTGTTACTGTACTCTGCGCTGATCTGTTATTACACTGTACAGACGTGTACCTGTGTGTTACTGTACTCTGCGCTGATCTGTTATTACACTGTACAGACGTGTACCTGTGTGTTAGTGTACTCTGTGCTGATCTGTTATTACACTGTACAGACGTGTACCTGTGTGTTAGTGTACTCTGTACTGATCTGTTATTACACTGTACAGACGTGTACCTGTGTGTTACTGTACTCTGCACTGATCTGTTATTACACTGTACAGACGTGTACCTGTGTGTTAGTGTACTCTGCGCTGATCTGTTATTACACTGTACAGACGTGTACCTGTGTGTTACTGTACTCTGCGCTGATCTGTTATTACACTGTACAGACGTGTACCTGTGTGTTACTGTACTCTGCGCTGATCTGTTATTACACTGTACAGACGTGTACCTGTGTGTTAGTGTACTCTGCGCTGATCTGTTATTACACTGTACAGACGTGTACCTGTGTGTTAGTGTACTCTGCGCTGATCTGTTATTACACTGTACAGACGTGTACCTGTGTGTTAGTGTACTCTGCGCTGATCTGTTATTACACTGTACAGACGTGTACCTGTGTGTTAGTGTACTCTGCGCTGATCTGTTATTACACTGTACAGACGTGTACCTGTGTGTTAGTGTACTCTGCGCTGATCTGTTATTACACTGTACAGACGTGTACCTGTGTGTTACTGTACTCTGCGCTGATCTGTTATTACACTGTACAGACGTGTACCTGTGTGTTAGTGTACTCTGCGCTGATCTGTTATTACACTGTACAGACGTGTACCTGTGTGTTACTGTACTCTGCGCTGATCTGTTATTACACTGTACAGACGTGTACCTGTGTGTTACTGTACTCTGCGCTGATCTGTTATTACACCGTACAGACGTGTACCTGTGTGTTACTGTACTCTGCGCTGATCTGTTATTACACTGTACAGACGTGTACCTGTGTGTTACTGTTCTCTGCGCTGATCTGTTATTACACTGTACAGATGTGTACCTGTGTGTTAGTGTACTCTGTGCTGATCTGTTATTACACTGTACAGACGTGTACCTGTGTGTTACTGTACTCTGTACTGATCTGTTATTACACTGTACAGACGTGTACCTGTGTGTTACTGTACTCTGTACTGATCTGTTATTACACTGTACAGACGTGTACCTGTGTGTTACTGTACTCTGCGCTGATCTGTTATTACACCGTACAGACGTGTACCTGTGTGTTAGTGTACTCTGCGCTGATCTGTTATTACACTGTACAGACGTGTACCTGTGTGTTAGTGTACTCTGCGCTGATCTGTTATTACACTGTACAGACGTGTACCTGTGTGTTACTGTACTCTGTGCTGATCTGTTATTACACTGTACAGACGTGTACCTGTGTGTTAGTGTACTCTGTGCTGATCTGTTATTACACTGTACAGACGTGTACCTGTGTGTTACTGTTCTCTGCGCTGATCTGTTATTACACTGTACAGATGTGTACCTGTGTGTTAGTGTACTCTGCGCTGATCTGTTATTACACTGTACAGACGTGTACCTGTGTGTTACTGTACTCTGCACTGATCTGTTATTACACTGTACAGACGTGTACCTGTGTGTTAGTGTACTCTGCGCTGATCTGTTATTACACTGTACAGACGTGTACCTGTGTGTTACTGTACTCTGCGCTGATCTGTTATTACACTGTACAGACGTGTACCTGTGTGTTACTGTACTCTGCGCTGATCTGTTATTACACTGTACAGACGTGTACCTGTGTGTTACTGTACTCTGCGCTGATCTGTTATTACACTGTACAGACGTGTACCTGTGTGTTACTGTACTCTGTACTGATCTGTTATTACGCTGTACAGACGTGTACCTGTGTGTTAGTGTACTCTGTGCTGATCTGTTATTACACTGTACAGACGTGTACCTGTGTGTTACTGTACTCTGTACTGATCTGTTATTACGCTGTACAGACGTGTACCTGTGTGTTAGTGTACTCTGCGCTGATCTGTTATTACACTGTACAGACGTGTACCTGTGTGTTAGTGTACTCTGCACTGATCTGTTATTACACTGTACAGACGTGTACCTGTGTGTTACTGTACTCTGCGCTGATCTGTTATTACACTGTACAGACGTGTACCTGTGTGTTACTGTACTCTGCGCTGATCTGTTATTACACTGTACAGACGTGTACCTGTGTGTTACTGTACTCTGCGCTGATCTGTTATTACACTGTACAGACGTGTACCTGTGTGTTAGTGTACTCTGCGCTGATCTGTTATTACACTGTACAGACGTGTACCTGTGTGTTACTGTACTCTGTGCTGATCTGTTATTACACTGTACAGACGTGTACCTGTGTGTTACTGTACTCTGCGCTGATCTGTTATTACACTGTACAGACGTGTACCTGTGTGTTACTGTACTCTGCGCTGATCTGTTATTACACTGTACAGACGTGTACCTGTGTGTTAGTGTACTCTGCGCTGATCTGTTATTACACTGTACAGACGTGTACCTGTGTGTTACTGTACTCTGTACTGATCTGTTATTACACTGTACAGACGTGTACCTGTGTGTTACTGTACTCTGTGCTGATCTGTTATTACACTGTACAGACGTGTACCTGTGTGTTACTGTACTCTGCGCTGATCTGTTATTACACTGTACAGACGTGTACCTGTGTGTTAGTGTACTCTGTACTGATCTGTTATTACACTGTACAGACGTGTACCTGTGTGTTACTGTACTCTGCGCTGATCTGTTATTACACTGTACAGACGTGTACCTGTGTGTTACTGTACTCTGTGCTGATCTGTTATTACACTGTACAGACGTGTACCTGTGTGTTACTGTACTCTGCACTGATCTGTTATTACACTGTACAGACGTGTACCTGTGTGTTACTGTACTCTGCGCTGATCTGTTATTACACTGTACAGACGTGTACCTGTGTGTTACTGTACTCTGCGCTGATCTGTTATTACACTGTACAGACGTGTACCTGTGTGTTACTGTACTCTGCACTGATCTGTTATTACACTGTACAGACGTGTACCTGTGTGTTACTGTACTCTGCGCTGATCTGTTATTACACTGTACAGACGTGTACCTGTGTGTTACTGTACTCTGCGCTGATCTGTTATTACACTGTACAGACGTGTACCTGTGTGTTACTGTACTCTGCGCTGATCTGTTATTACACTGTACAGACGTGTACCTGTGTGTTAGTGTACTCTGCGCTGATCTGTTATTACACTGTACAGACGTGTACCTGTGTGTTACTGTACTCTGCGCTGATCTGTTATTACACTGTACAGACGTGTACCTGTGTGTTAGTGTACTCTGTGCTGATCTGTTATTACACTGTACAGACGTGTACCTGTGTGTTACTGTACTCTGTACTGATCTGTTATTACACTGTACAGACGTGTACCTGTGTGTTAGTGTACTCTGCGCTGATCTGTTATTACACCGTACAGACGTGTACCTGTGTGTTACTGTACTCTGCGCTGATCTGTTATTACACCGTACAGACGTGTACCTGTGTGTTACTGTACTCTGCACTGATCTGTTATTACACTGTACAGACGTGTACCTGTGTGTTACTGTACTATGTACTGATCTGTTATTACACTGTACAGACGTGTACCTGTGTGTTAGTGTACTCTGCACTGATCTGTTATTACACTGTACAGACGTGTACCTGTGTGTTACTGTACTCTGCGCTGATCTGTTATTACACTGTACAGACGTGTACCTGTGTGTTACTGTACTCTGCGCTGATCTGTTATTACACTGTACAGACGTGTACCTGTGTGTTAGTGTACTCTGCGCTGATCTGTTATTACACTGTACAGACGTGTACCTGTGTGTTACTGTACTCTGTGCTGATCTGTTATTACACTGTACAGACGTGTACCTGTGTGTTAGTGTACTCTGTACTGATCTGTTATTACACTGTACAGACGTGTACCTGTGTGTTAGTGTACTCTGCGCTGATCTGTTATTACACTGTACAGACGTGTACCTGTGTGTTACTGTACTCTGTGCTGATCTGTTATTACACTGTACAGACGTGTACCTGTGTGTTACTGTACTCTGTGCTGATCTGTTATTACACTGTACAGACGTGTACCTGTGTGTTAGTGTACTCTGCGCTGATCTGTTATTACACTGTACAGACGTGTACCTGTGTGTTACTGTACTCTGCGCTGATCTGTTATTACACTGTACAGACGTGTACCTGTGTGTTATTGTACTCTGCGCTGATCTGTTATTACACTGTACAGACGTGTACCTGTGTGTTAGTGTACTCTGCGCTGATCTGTTATTACACTGTACAGACGTGTACCTGTGTGTTAGTGTACTCTGCACTGATCTGTTATTACACCGTACAGACGTGTACCTGTGTGTTACTGTACTCTGCACTGATCTGTTATTACACTATACAGACGTGTACCTGTGTGTTAGTGTACTCTGCGCTGATCTGTTATTACACCGTACAGACGTGTACCTGTGTGTTACTGTACTCTGTGCTGATCTGTTATTACTCTGTACAGACGTGTACCTGTGTGTTAGTGTACTCTGTACTGATCTGTTATTACACTGTACAGACGTGTACCTGTGTGTTACTGTACTCTGTGCTGATCTGTTATTACACTGTACAGACGTGTACCTGTGTGTTACTGTACTCTGCGCTGATCTGTTATTACACCGTACAGACGTGTACCTGTGTGTTACTGTACTCTGTGCTGATCTGTTATTACACCGTACAGACGTGTACCTGTGTGTTACTGTACTCTGCGCTGATCTGTTATTACACCGTACAGACGTGTACCTGTGTGTTAGTGTACTCTGCACTGATCTGTTATTACACTGTACAGACGTGTACCTGTGTGTTAGTGTACTCTGTGCTGATCTGTTATTACACTGTACAGACGTGTACCTGTGTGTTACTGTACTCTGTACTGATCTGTTATTACACTGTACAGACGTGTACCTGTGTGTTAGTGTACTCTGCGCTGATCTTTTATTACACCGTACAGACGTGTACCTGTGTGTTAGTGTACTCTGCGCTGATCTGTTATTACACTGTACAGACGTGTACCTGTGTGTTACTGTACTCTGCACTGATCTGTTATTACACTGTACAGACGTGTACCTGTGTGTTAGTGTACTCTGCGCTGATCTGTTATTACACCGTACAGACGTGTACCTGTGTGTTAGTGTACTCTGCGCTGATCTGTTATTACACCGTACAGACGTGTACCTGTGTGTTAGTGTACTCTGCGCTGATCTGTTATTACACTGTACAGACGTGTACCTGTGTGTTACTGTACTCTGTACTGATCTGTTATTACACCGTACAGACGTGTACCTGTGTGTTAGTGTACTCTGTGCTGATCTGTTATTACACTGTACAGACGTGTACCTGTGTGTTACTGTACTCTGCGCTGATCTGTTATTACACTGTACAGACGTGTACCTGTGTGTTAGTGTACTCTGTGCTGATCTGTTATTACACTGTACAGACGTGTACCTGTGTGTTACTGTACTCTGCACTGATCTGTTATTACACTGTACAGACGTGTACCTGTGTGTTAGTGTACTCTGCGCTGATATGTTATTACACTGTACAGACGTGTACCTGTGTGTTACTGTACTCTGCGTTGATCTGTTATTACACTGTACAGACGTGTACCTGTGTGTTACTGTACTCTGTGCTGATCTGTTATTACACTGTACAGACGTGTACCTGTGTGTTACTGTACTCTGTGCTGATCTGTTATTACACTGTACAGACGTGTACCTGTGTGTTAGTGTACTCTGCGCTGATCTGTTATTACACCGTACAGACGTGTACCTGTGTGTTAGTGTACTCTGCACTGATCTGTTATTACACCGTACAGACGTGTACCTGTGTGTTACTGTACTCTGTGCTGATCTGTTATTACACTGTACAGACGTGTACCTGTGTGTTACTGTACTCTGTGCTGATCTGTTATTACACTGTACAGACATGTACCTGTGTGTTAGTGTACTCTGCGCTGATCTGTTATTACACTGTACAGACGTGTACCTGTGTGTTACTGTACTCTGTACTGATCTGTTATTACGCTGTACAGACGTGTACCTGTGTGTTAGTGTACTCTGCGCTGATCTGTTATTACACTGTACAGACGTGTACCTGTGTGTTAGTGTACTCTGTCCTGATCTGTTATTACACTGTACAGACGTGTACCTGTGTGTTAGTGTACTCTGCGCTGATCTGTTATTACACCGTACAGACGTGTACCTGTGTGTTACTGTACTCTGCGCTGATCTGTTATTACACTGTACAGACGTGTACCTGTGTGTTAGTGTACTCTGCGCTGATCTGTTATTACACTGTACAGACGTGTACCTGTGTGTTACTGTACTCTGCGCTGATCTGTTATTACACTGTACAGACGTGTACCTGTGTGTTAGTGTACTCTGCGCTGATCTGTTATTACACCGTACAGACGTGTACCTGTGTGTTACTGTACTCTGCGCTGATCTGTTATTACACTGTACAGACGTGTACCTGTGTGTTAGTGTACTCTGCACTGATCTGTTATTACACTGTACAGACGTGTACCTGTGTGTTAGTGTACTCTGCGCTGATCTGTTATTACACTGTACAGACGTGTACCTGTGTGTTACTGTACTCTGCGCTGATCTGTTATTACACTGTACAGACGTGTACCTGTGTGTTAGTGTACTCTGCGCTGATCTGTTATTACACTGTACAGACGTGTACCTGTGTGTTACTGTACTCTGCGCTGATCTGTTATTACACTGTACAGATGTGTACCTGTGTGTTACTGTACTCTGTGCTGATCTGTTATTACACTGTACAGACGTGTACCTGTGTATTAGTGTACTCTGTGCTGATCTGTTATTACACTGTACAGACGTGTACCTGTGTGTTACTGTACTCTGCGCTGATCTGTTATTACACCGTACAGACGTGTACCTGTGTGTTAGTGTACTCTGCACTGATCTGTTATTACACTGTACAGACGTGTACCTGTGTGTTACTGTACTCTGCGCTGATCTGTTATTACACTGTACAGACGTGTACCTGTGTATTAGTGTACTCTGTGCTGATCTGTTATTACACTGTACAGACGTGTACCTGTGTGTTACTGTACTCTGCGCTGATCTGTTATTACACCGTACAGACGTGTACCTGTGTGTTAGTGTACTCTGCACTGATCTGTTATTACACTGTACAGACGTGTACCTGTGTGTTACTGTACTCTGCACTGATCTGTTATTACACTGTACAGACGTGTACCTGTGTGTTACTGTACTCTGTGCTGATCTGTTATTACACTGTACAGACGTGTACCTGTGTGTTACTGTACTCTGCGCTGATCTGTTATTACACCGTACAGACGTGTACCTGTGTGTTAGTGTACTCTGCACTGATCTGTTATTACACTGTACAGACGTGTACCTGTGTGTTACTGTACTCTGCACTGATCTGTTATTACACTGTACAGACGTGTACCTGTGTGTTACTGTACTCTGTGCTGATCTGTTATTACACTGTACAGACGTGTACCTGTGTGTTACTGTACTCTGTGCTGATCTGTTATTACACTGTACAGACGTGTACCTGTGTGTTACTGTACTCTGCGCTGATCTGTTATTACACTGTACAGACGTGTACTCTGTGTGTTAGTGTACTCTGCACTGATCTGTTATTACACTGTACAGACGTGTACCTGTGTGTTACTGTACTCTGTACTGATCTGTTATTACACTGTACAGACGTGTACTCTGTGTGTTAGTGTACTCTGCACTGATCTGTTATTACACTGTACAGACGTGTACCTGTGTGTTACTGTACTCTGTGCTGATCTGTTATTACACTGTACAGACGTGTACCTGTGTGTTACTGTACTCTGTGCTGATCTGTTATTACACTGTACAGACGTGTACCTGTGTATTAGTGTACTCTGCGCTGATCTGTTATTACACTGTACAGACGTGTACCTGTGTGTTACTGTACTCTGTGCTGATCTGTTATTACACTGTACAGACGTGTACCTGTGTGTTAGTGTACTCTGCGCTGATCTGTTATTACACCGTACAGACGTGTACCTGTGTGTTAGTGTACTCTGTGCTGATCTGTTATTACACTGTACAGACGTGTACCTGTGTGTTAGTGTACTCTGTGCTGATCTGTTATTACACTGTACAGACGTGTACCTGTGTGTTAGTGTACTCTGTGCTGATCTGTTATTACACTGTACAGACGTGTACCTGTGTGTTAGTGTACTCTGTGCTGATCTGTTATTACACTGTACAGACGTGTACCTGTGTGTTAGTGTACTGTACGCTGATCTGTTATTACACTGTACAGACGTGTACCTGTGTGTTAGTGTACTCTGCGCTGATCTGTTATTACACTGTACAGACGTGTACCTGTGTGTTACTGTACTCTGTACTGATCTGTTATTACACTGTACAGACGTGTACCTGTGTGTTACTGTACTCTGTACTGATCTGTTATTACACTGTACAGACGTGTACCTGTGTGTTAGTGTACTCTGTGCTGATCTGTTATTACACTGTACAGACGTGTACCTGTGTGTTACTGTACTCTGTGCTGATCTGTTATTACACTGTACAGACGTGTACCTGTGTGTTACTGTACTCTGCGCTGATCTGTTATTACACTGTACAGACGTGTACCTGTGTGTTACTGTACTCTGTACTGATCTGTTATTACACTGTACAGACGTGTACCTGTGTGTTACTGTACTCTGTACTGATCTGTTATTACACTGTACAGACGTGTACCTGTGTGTTAGTGTACTCTGTGCTGATCTGTTATTACACTGTACAGACGTGTACCTGTGTGTTACTGTACTCTGTGCTGATCTGTTATTACACTGTACAGACGTGTACCTGTG
This sequence comes from Rhinophrynus dorsalis, assembly GCA_037306005.1. Classification (NCBI taxonomy): domain Eukaryota; kingdom Metazoa; phylum Chordata; class Amphibia; order Anura; family Rhinophrynidae; genus Rhinophrynus; species Rhinophrynus dorsalis. The sequence continues at coordinate 5,113,057 of CM074720.1, read as the reverse complement.
TGTTACTGTACTCTGCGCTGATCTGTTATTACACTGTACAGACGTGTACCTGTGTGTTAGTGTACTCTGCGCTGATCTGTTATTACACTGTACAGACGTGTACCTGTGTGTTACTGTACTCTGTGCTGATCTGTTATTACACTGTACAGACGTGTACCTGTGTGTTACTGTACTCTGTGCTGATCTGTTATTACACTGTACAGACGTGTACCTGTGTGTTACTGTACTCTGCACTGATCTGTTATTACACTGTACAGACGTGTACCTGTGTGTTAGTGTACTCTGCGCTGATCTGTTATTACACTGTACAGACGTGTACCTGTGTGTTACTGTACTCTGCGCTGATCTGTTATTACACTGTACAGACGTGTACCTGTGTGTTACTGTACTCTGTGCTGATCTGTTATTACACTGTACAGACGTGTACCTGTGTGTTAGTGTACTCTGTGCTGATCTGTTATTACACTGTACAGACGTGTACCTGTGTGTTACTGTACTCTGCGCTGATCTGTTATTACACTGTACAGACGTGTACCTGTGTGTTACTGTACTCTGTGCTGATCTGTTATTACACTGTACAGACGTGTACCTGTGTGTTACTGTACTCTGCGCTGATCTGTTATTACACTGTACAGACGTGTACCTGTGTGTTACTGTACTCTGTACTGATCTGTTATTACACTGTACAGACGTGTACCTGTGTGTTAGTGTACTCTGCGCTGATCTGTTATTACACTGTACAGACGTGTACCTGTGTGTTACTGTACTCTGCGCTGATCTGTTATTACACCGTACAGACGTGTACCTGTGTGTTACTGTACTCTGCGCTGATCTGTTATTACACTGTACAGACGTGTACCTGTGTGTTACTGTACTCTGCGCTGATCTGTTATTACACTGTACAGACGTGTACCTGTGTGTTACTGTACTCTGTGCTGATCTGTTATTACACTGTACAGACGTGTACCTGTGTGTTACTGTACTCTGCGCTGATCTGTTATTACACCGTACAGACGTGTACCTGTGTGTTAGTGTACTCTGCGCTGATCTGTTATTACACTGTACAGACGTGTACCTGTGTGTTACTGTACTCTGCGCTGATCTGTTATTACACTGTACAGACGTGTACCTGTGTGTTAGTGTACTCTGCGCTGATCTGTTATTACACTGTACAGACGTGTACCTGTGTGTTACTGTACTCTGCGCTGATCTGTTATTACACTGTACAGACGTGTACCTGTGTGTTAGTGTACTCTGCGCTGATCTGTTATTACACCGTACAGACGTGTACCTGTGTGTTACTGTACTCTGTACTGATCTGTTATTACACTGTACAGACGTGTACCTGTGTGTTACTGTACTCTGCGCTGATCTGTTATTACACTGTACAGACGTGTACCTGTGTGTTACTGTACTCTGCGCTGATCTGTTATTACACTGTACAGACGTGTACCTGTGTGTTACTGTACTCTGTACTGATCTGTTATTACACTGTACAGACGTGTACCTGTGTGTTAGTGTACTCTGCGCTGATCTGTTATTACACTGTACAGACGTGTACCTGTGTGTTAGTGTACTCTGTGCTGATCTGTTATTACACTGTACAGACGTGTACCTGTGTGTTACTGTACTCTGCGCTGATCTGTTATTACACTGTACAGACATGTACATGTGTGTTAGTGTACTCTGCACTGATCTGTTATTACACTGTACAGACGTGTACCTGTGTGTTACTGTACTCTGGACTGATCTGTTATTACACCGTACAGACGTGTACCTGTGTGTTACTGTACTCTGGACTGATCTGTTATTACACTGTACAGACGTGTACCTGTGTGTTACTGTACTCTGTACTGATCTGTTATTACACTGTACAGACGTGTACCTGTGTGTTACTGTACTCTGCACTGATCTGTTATTACACTGTACAGACGTGTACCTGTGTGTTAGTGTACTCTGCGCTGATCTGTTATTACACCATACAGACGTGTACCTGTGTGTTACTGTACTCTGTGCTGATCTGTTATTACACTGTACAGACGTGTACCTGTGTGTTAGTGTACTCTGCGCTGATCTGTTATTACACTGTACAGACGTGTACCTGTGTGTTACTGTACTCTGGACTGATCTGTTATTACACTGTACAGACGTGTACCTGTGTGTTACTGTACTCTGGACTGATCTGTTATTACACTGTACAGACGTGTACCTGTGTGTTACTGTACTCTGTACTGATCTGTTATTACACTGTACAGACGTGTACCTGTGTGTTACTGTACTCTGCGCTGATCTGTTATTACACCGTACAGACGTGTACCTGTGTGTTACTGTACTCTGCACTGATCTGTTATTACACTGTACAGACGTGTACCTGTGTGTTAGTGTACTCTGCACTGATCTGTTATTACACTGTACAGACGTGTACCTGTGTGTTACTGTACTCTGTGCTGATCTGTTATTACACTGTACAGACGTGTACCTGTGTGTTACTGTACTCTGTGCTGATCTGTTATTACACCGTACAGACGTGTACCTGTGTGTTACTGTACTCTGCGCTGATCTGTTATTACACTGTACAGACGTGTACCTGTGTGTTACTGTACTCTGCGCTGATCTGTTATTACACTGTACAGACGTGTACCTGTGTGTTACTGTACTCTGCGCTGATCTGTTATTACACTGTACAGACGTGTACCTGTGTGTTACTGTACTCTGCACTGATCTGTTATTACACTGTACAGACGTGTACCTGTGTGTTAGTGTACTCTGCGCTGATCTGTTATTACACTGTACAGACGTGTACCTGTGTGTTAGTGTACTCTGCGCTGATCTGTTATTACACTGTACAGACGTGTACCTGTGTGTTACTGTACTCTGTGCTGATCTGTTATTACACTGTACAGACGTGTACCTGTGTGTTACTGTACTCTGTACTGATCTGTTATTACACTGTACAGACGTGTACCTGTGTGTTACTGTACTCTGCGCTGATCTGTTATTACACTGTACAGACGTGTACCTGTGTGTTACTGTACTCTGCGCTGATCTGTTATTACACTGTACAGACGTGTACCTGTGTGTTACTGTACTCTGCGCTGATCTGTTATTACACTGTACAGACGTGTACCTGTGTGTTAGTGTACTCTGCGCTGATCTGTTATTACACTGTACAGACGTGTACCTGTGTGTTACTGTACTCTGCGCTGATCTGTTATTACACTGTACAGACGTGTACCTGTGTGTTAGTGTACTCTGCGCTGATCTGTTATTACACTGTACAGACGTGTACCTGTGTGTTACTGTACTCTGTGCTGATCTGTTATTACACTGTACAGACGTGTACCTGTGTGTTAGTGTACTCTGCGCTGATCTGTTATTACACTGTACAGACGTGTACCTGTGTGTTAGTGTACTCTACACTGATCTGTTATTACACTGTACAGACGTGTACCTGTGTGTTAGTGTACTCTGCACTGATCTGTTATTACACTGTACAGACGTGTACCTGTGTGTTAGTGTACTCTGCACTGATCTGTTATTACACTGTACAGACGTGTACCTGTGTGTTACTGTACTCTGTACTGATCTGTTATTACACTGTACAGACGTGTACCTGTGTGTTACTGTACTCTGTACTGATCTGTTATTACACTGTACAGACGTGTACCTGTGTGTTACTGTACTCTGTGCTGATCTGTTATTACAGACGTGTACCTGTGTGTTACTGTACTCTACACTGATCTGTTATTACACTGTACAGACGTGTACCTGTGTGTTACTGTACTCTGTGCTGATCTGTTATTACACTGTACAGACGTGTACCTGTGTGTTACTGTACTCTGTACTGATCTGTTATTACACTGTACAGACGTGTACCTGTGTGTTAGTGTACTCTGTGCTGATCTGTTATTACACTGTACAGACGTGTACCTGTGTGTTACTGTACTCTGCGCTGATCTGTTATTACACTGTACAGACGTGTACCTGTGTGTTACTGTACTCTGCACTGATCTGTTATTACACTGTACAGACGTGTACCTGTGTGTTACTGTACTCTGCGCTGATCTGTTATTACACTGTACAGACGTGTACCTGTGTGTTACTGTACTCTGCGCTGATCTGTTATTACACCGTACAGACGTGTACCTGTGTGTTAGTGTACTCTGTACTGATCTGTTATTACACCGTACAGACGTGTACCTGTGTGTTAGTGTACTCTGCGCTGATCTGTTATTACACCGTACAGACGTGTACCTGTGTGTTAGTGTACTCTGCGCTGATCTGTTATTACACTGTACAGACGTGTACCTGTGTGTTAGTGTACTCTGTACTGATCTGTTATTACGCTGTACAGACGTGTACCTGTGTGTTACTGTACTCTGCGCTGATCGGTTATTACACTGTACAGACGTGTACCTGTGTGTTACTGTACTCTGCCCTGATCTGTTATTACACTGTACAGACGTGTACCTGTGTGTTACTGTACTCTGCCCTGATCTGTTATTACACTGTACAGACGTGTACCTGTGTGTTACTGTACTCTGTGCTGATCTGTTATTACACTGTACAGACGTGTACCTGTGTGTTACTGTACTCTGCGCTGATCTGTTATTACACTGTACAGACGTGTACCTGTGTGTTAGTGTACTCTGCACTGATCTGTTATTACACTGTACAGACGTGTACCTGTGTGTTACTGTACTCTGTACTGATCTGTTATTACACTGTACAGACGTGTACCTGTGTGTTAGTGTACTCTGCGCTGATCTGTTATTACACTGTACAGACGTGTACCTGTGTGTTAGTGTACTCTACGCTGATCTGTTATTACACTGTACAGACGTGTACCTGTGTATTAGTGTACTCTGCGCTGATCTGTTATTACACCGTACAGACGTGTACCTGTGTGTTACTGTACTCTGCGCTGATCTGTTATTACACTGTACAGACGTGTACCTGTGTGTTACTGTACTCTGTGCTGATCTGTTATTACACTGTACAGACGTGTACCTGTGTGTTAGTGTACTCTGTGCTGATCTGTTATTACACTGTACAGACGTGTACCTGTGTGTTAGTGTACTCTGCACTGATCTGTTATTACACTGTACAGATGTGTACCTGTGTGTTAGTGTACTCTGCGCTGATCTGTTATTACACTGTACAGACGTGTACCTGTGTGTTAGTGTACTCTGCGCTGATCTGTTATTACACTGTACAGACGTGTACCTGTGTGTTAGTGTACTCTGTACTGATCTGTTATTACACTATACAGATGTGTACCTGTGTGTTACTGTACTCTGTACTGATCTGTTATTACACTGTACAGACGTGTACCTGTGTGTTACTGTACTCTGTGCTGATCTGTTATTACACTGTACAGACGTGTACCTGTGTGTTAGTGTACTCTGCACTGATCTGTTATTACACTGTACAGACGTGTACCTGTGTGTTACTGTACTCTGTGCTGATCTGTTATTACACTGTACAGACGTGTACCTGTGTTGTGTTAGTGTACTCTGTGCTGATCTGTTATTACACTGTACAGACGTGTACCTGTGTGTTAGTGTACTCTGCGCTGATCTGTTATTACACTGTACAGATGTGTACCTGTGTGTTACTGTACTCTGTACTGATCTGTTATTACACTGTACAGACGTGTACCTGTGTGTTACTGTACTCTGTACTGATCTGTTATTACACTGTACAGACGTGTACCTGTGTGTTAGTGTACTCTGCGCTGATCTGTTATTACACCGTACAGACGTGTACCTGTGTGTTACTGTACTCTGCGCTGATCTCTTATTACACTGTACAGACGTGTACCTGTGTGTTAGTGTACTCTGTGCTGATCTGTTATTACACTGTACAGACGTGTACCTGTGTGTTAGTGTACTCTGCACTGATCTGTTATTACACTGTACAGACGTGTACCTGTGTGTTACTGTACTCTGTGCTGATCTGTTATTACACTGTACAGACGTGTACCTGTGTGTTACTGTACTCTGCGCTGATCTGTTATTACACTGTACAGACGTGTACCTGTGTGTTAGTGTACTCTGTACTGATCTGTTATTACACTGTACAGACGTGTACCTGTGTGTTAGTGTACTGTGTACTGATCTGTTATTACACTGTACAGACGTGTACCTGTGTGTTAGTGTACTCTGCGCTGATCTGTTATTACACTGTACAGACGTGTACCTGTGTGTTACTGTACTCTGCGCTGATCTGTTATTACACTATACAGACGTGTACCTGTGTGTTACTGTACTCTGCGCTGATCTGTTATTACACTGTACAGACGTGTACCTGTGTGTTACTGTACTCTGCGCTGATCTGTTATTACACTGTACAGACGTGTACCTGTGTGTTACTGTACTCTGTGCTGATCTGTTATTACACTGTACAGACGTGTACCTGTGTGTTACTGTACTCTGCGCTGATCTGTTATTACACTGTACAGACATGTACCTGTGTGTTAGTGTACTCTGCGCTGATCTGTTATTACACTGTACAGACGTGTACCTGTGTGTTAGTGTACTCTGCGCTGATCTGTTATTACACTGTACAGACGTGTACCTGTGTGTTACTGTACTCTGCGCTGATCTGTTATTACACCGTACAGACGTGTACCTGTGTGTTAGTGTACTCTGTACTGATCTGTTATTACACCGTACAGACGTGTACCTGTGTGTTAGTGTACTCTGCGCTGATCTGTTATTACACCGTACAGACGTGTACCTGTGTGTTAGTGTACTCTGCGCTGATCTGTTATTACACTGTACAGACGTGTACCTGTGTGTTAGTGTACTCTGTACTGATCTGTTATTACGCTGTACAGACGTGTACCTGTGTGTTACTGTACTCTGCGCTGATCGGTTATTACACTGTACAGACGTGTACCTGTGTGTTACTGTACTCTGCCCTGATCTGTTATTACACTGTACAGACGTGTACCTGTGTGTTACTGTACTCTGCCCTGATCTGTTATTACACTGTACAGACGTGTACCTGTGTGTTACTGTACTCTGTGCTGATCTGTTATTACACTGTACAGACGTGTACCTGTGTGTTACTGTACTCTGCGCTGATCTGTTATTACACTGTACAGACGTGTACCTGTGTGTTAGTGTACTCTGCACTGATCTGTTATTACACTGTACAGACGTGTACCTGTGTGTTACTGTACTCTGTACTGATCTGTTATTACACTGTACAGACGTGTACCTGTGTGTTAGTGTACTCTGCGCTGATCTGTTATTACACTGTACAGACGTGTACCTGTGTGTTAGTGTACTCTACGCTGATCTGTTATTACACTGTACAGACGTGTACCTGTGTATTAGTGTACTCTGCGCTGATCTGTTATTACACCGTACAGACGTGTACCTGTGTGTTACTGTACTCTGCGCTGATCTGTTATTACACTGTACAGACGTGTACCTGTGTGTTACTGTACTCTGTGCTGATCTGTTATTACACTGTACAGACGTGTACCTGTGTGTTAGTGTACTCTGTGCTGATCTGTTATTACACTGTACAGACGTGTACCTGTGTGTTAGTGTACTCTGCACTGATCTGTTATTACACTGTACAGATGTGTACCTGTGTGTTAGTGTACTCTGCGCTGATCTGTTATTACACTGTACAGACGTGTACCTGTGTGTTAGTGTACTCTGCGCTGATCTGTTATTACACTGTACAGACGTGTACCTGTGTGTTAGTGTACTCTGTACTGATCTGTTATTACACTATACAGATGTGTACCTGTGTGTTACTGTACTCTGTACTGATCTGTTATTACACTGTACAGACGTGTACCTGTGTGTTACTGTACTCTGTGCTGATCTGTTATTACACTGTACAGACGTGTACCTGTGTGTTAGTGTACTCTGCACTGATCTGTTATTACACTGTACAGACGTGTACCTGTGTGTTACTGTACTCTGTGCTGATCTGTTATTACACTGTACAGACGTGTACCTGTGTGTTAGTGTACTCTGTGCTGATCTGTTATTACACTGTACAGACGTGTACCTGTGTGTTAGTGTACTCTGCGCTGATCTGTTATTACACTGTACAGATGTGTACCTGTGTGTTACTGTACTCTGTACTGATCTGTTATTACACTGTACAGACGTGTACCTGTGTGTTACTGTACTCTGTACTGATCTGTTATTACACTGTACAGACGTGTACCTGTGTGTTAGTGTACTCTGCGCTGATCTGTTATTACACCGTACAGACGTGTACCTGTGTGTTACTGTACTCTGCGCTGATCTCTTATTACACTGTACAGACGTGTACCTGTGTGTTAGTGTACTCTGTGCTGATCTGTTATTACACTGTACAGACGTGTACCTGTGTGTTAGTGTACTCTGCACTGATCTGTTATTACACTGTACAGACGTGTACCTGTGTGTTACTGTACTCTGTGCTGATCTGTTATTACACTGTACAGACGTGTACCTGTGTGTTACTGTACTCTGCGCTGATCTGTTATTACACTGTACAGACGTGTACCTGTGTGTTAGTGTACTCTGTACTGATCTGTTATTACACTGTACAGACGTGTACCTGTGTGTTAGTGTACTGTGTACTGATCTGTTATTACACTGTACAGACGTGTACCTGTGTGTTAGTGTACTCTGCGCTGATCTGTTATTACACTGTACAGACGTGTACCTGTGTGTTACTGTACTCTGCGCTGATCTGTTATTACACTATACAGACGTGTACCTGTGTGTTACTGTACTCTGCGCTGATCTGTTATTACACTGTACAGACGTGTACCTGTGTGTTACTGTACTCTGCGCTGATCTGTTATTACACTGTACAGACGTGTACCTGTGTGTTACTGTACTCTGTGCTGATCTGTTATTACACTGTACAGACGTGTACCTGTGTGTTACTGTACTCTGCGCTGATCTGTTATTACACTGTACAGACAGTGTACCTGTGTGTTAGTGTACTCTGCGCTGATCTGTTATTACACTGTACAGACGTGTACCTGTGTGTTAGTGTACTCTGCGCTGATCTGTTATTACACTGTACAGACGTGTACCTGTGTGTTAGTGTACTCTGTGCTGATCTGTTATTACACTGTACAGACGTGTACCTGTGTGTTAGTGTACTCTGCGCTGATCTGTTATTACACTGTACAGACGTGTACCTGTGTGTTAGTGTACTCTGCGCTGATCTGTTATTACACTGTACAGACGTGTACCTGTGTGTTAGTGTACTCTACGCTGATCTGTTATTACACTGTACAGACGTGTACCTGTGTGTTACTGTACTCTGCGCTGATCTGTTATTACACTGTACAGACGTGTACCTGTGTGTTAGTGTACTCTGCGCTGATCTGTTATTACACTGTACAGACGTGTACCTGTGTGTTACTGTACTCTGCGCTGATCTGTTATTACACTGTACAGACGTGTACCTGTGTGTTAGTGTACTCTGTGCTGATCTGTTATTACACTGTACAGACGTGTACCTGTGTGTTACTGTACTCTGCACTGATCTGTTATTACACTGTACAGACGTGTACCTGTGTGTTAGTGTACTCTGTGCTGATCTGTTATTACACTGTACAAACGTGTACCTGTGTGTTAGTGTACTCTGCGCTGATCTGTTATTACACTGTACAGACGTGTACCTGTGTGTTACTGTACTCTGCGCTGATCTGTTATTACACTGTACAGACGTGTACCTGTGTGTTACTGTACTCTGCGCTGATCTGTTATTACACCGTACAGACGTGTACCTGTGTGTTAGTGTACTCTGCGCTGATCTGTTATTACACTGTACAGACGTGTACCTGTGTGTTACTGTACTCTGTGCTGATCTGTTATTACACTGTACAGACGTGTACCTGTGTGTTAGTGTACTCTGTGCTGATCTGTTATTACACTGTACAGACGTGTACCTGTGTGTTAGTGTACTCTGTGCTGATCTGTTATTACACTGTACAGACGTGTACCTGTGTGTTAGTGTACTCTGCGCTGATCTGTTATTACACTGTACAGACGTGTACCTGTGTGTTACTGTACTCTGCGCTGATCTGTTATTACACTGTACAGACGTGTACCTGTGTGTTAGTGTACTCTGTACTGATCTGTTATTACACTGTACAGACGTGTACCTGTGTGTTACTGTACTCTGCGCTGATCTGTTATTACACTGTACAGACGTGTACCTGTGTGTTACTGTACTCTGTGCTGATCTGTTATTACACTGTACAGACGTGTACCTGTGTGTTACTGTACTCTGTGCTGATCTGTTATTACACTGTACAGACGTGTACCTGTGTGTTACTGTACTCTGTACTGATCTGTTATTACACTGTACAGACGTGTACCTGTGTGTTACTGTACTCTGCGCTGATCTGTTATTACACTGTACAGACGTGTACCTGTGTGTTAGTGTACTCTGCGCTGATCTGTTATTACACTGTACAGACGTGTACCTGTGTGTTAGTGTACTCTGCGCTGATCTGTTATTACACTGTACAGACGTGTACCTGTGTGTTACTGTACTCTGCGCTGATCTGTTATTACACTGTACAGACGTGTACCTGTGTGTTAGTGTACTCTGCGCTGATCTGTTATTACACTGTACAGACGTGTACCTGTGTGTTAGTGTACTCTGCGCTGATCTGTTATTACACTGTACAGACGTGTACCTGTGTGTTAGTGTACTCTGCGCTGATCTGTTATTACACTGTACAGACGTGTACCTGTGTGTTACTGTACTCTGCACTGATCTGTTATTACACCTGTACAGACGTGTACCTGTGTGTTACTGTACTCTGCGCTGATCTGTTATTACACTGTACAGACGTGTACCTGTGTGTTAGTGTACTCTGCTCTGATCTGTTATTACACTGTACAGACGTGTACCTGTGTGTTACTGTACTCTGCGCTGATCTGTTATTACACTGTACAGACGTTGTACCTGTGTGTTACTGTACTCTGCGCTGATCTGTTATTACACTGTACAGACGTGTACCTGTGTGTTAGTGTACTCTGCGCTGATCTGTTATTACACTGTACAGACGTGTACCTGTGTGTTACTGTACTCTGCACTGATCTGTTATTACACTGTACAGACGTGTACCTGTGTGTTAGTGTACTCTGTACTGATCTGTTATTACACTGTACAGACGTGTACCTGTGTGTTACTGTACTCTGCGCTGATCTGTTATTACACTGTACAGACGTGTACCTGTGTGTTACTGTACTCTGTGCTGATCTGTTATTACACTGTACAGACGTGTACCTGTGTGTTACTGTACTCTGCACTGATCTGTTATTACACTGTACAGACGTGTACCTGTGTGTTACTGTACTCTGCGCTGATCTGTTATTACACTGTACAGACGTGTACCTGTGTGTTACTGTACTCTGTGCTGATCTGTTATTACACTGTACAGACGTGTACCTGTGTGTTACTGTACTCTGCACTGATCTGTTATTACACTGTACAGACGTGTACCTGTGTGTTAGCTGTACTCTGCGCTGATCTGTTATTACACTGTACAGACGTGTACCTGTGTGTTACTGTACTCTGTACTGATCTGTTATTACACTGTACAGACGTGTACCTGTGTGTTACTGTACTCTGCGCTGATCTGTTATTACACTGTACAGACGTGTACCTGTGTGTTACTGTACTCTGCACTGATCTGTTATTACACTGTACAGACGTGTACCTGTGTGTTACTGTACTCTGTACTGATCTGTTATTACACTGTACAGACGTGTACCTGTGTGTTACTGTACTCTGCGCTGATCTGTTATTACACTGTACAGACGTGTACCTGTGTGTTACTGTACTCTGTACTGATCTGTTATTACACTGTACAGACGTGTACCTGTGTGTTACTGTACTCTGCGCTGATCTGTTATTACACTGTACAGACGTGTACCTGTGTGTTACTGTACTCTGCGCTGATCTGTTATTACACTGTACAGACGTGTACCTGTGTGTTACTGTACTCTGCGCTGATCTGTTATTACACCGTACAGACGTGTACCTGTGTGTTAGTGTACTCTGCACTGATCTGTTATTACACTGTACAGACGTGTACCTGTGTGTTACTGTACTCTGCGCTGATCTGTTATTACACTGTACAGACGTGTACCTGTGTGTTACTGTACTCTGCGCTGATCTGTTATTACACTGTACAGACGTGTACCTGTGTGTTACTGTACTCTGCGCTGATCTGTTATTACACTGTACAGACGTGTACCTGTGTGTTACTGTACTCTGCGCTGATCTGTTATTACACCGTACAGACGTTGTACCTGTGTGTTAGTGTACTCTGCACTGATCTGTTATTACACTGTACAGACGTGTACCTGTGTGTTACTGTACTCTGCGCTGATCTGTTATTACACTGTACAGACGTGTACCTGTGTGTTACTGTACTCTGCGCTGATCTGTTATTACACTGTACAGACGTGTACCTGTGTGTTACTGTACTCTGCACTGATCTGTTATTACACTGTACAGACGTGTACCTGTGTGTTACTGTACTCTGCGCTGATCTGTTATTACACCGTACAGACGTGTACCTGTGTGTTAGTGTACTCTGTGCTGATCTGTTATTACACTGTACAGACGTGTACCTGTGTGTTACTGTACTCTGCACTGATCTGTTATTACACTGTACAGACGTGTACCTGTGTGTTAGTGTACTCTGCACTGATCTGTTATTACACTGTACAGACGTTGTACCTGTGTGTTAGTGTACTCTGCGCTGATCTGTTATTACACTGTACAGACGTGTACCTGTGTGTTAGTGTACTCTGCGCTGATCTGTTATTACACTGTACAGACGTGTACCTGTGTGTTAGTGTACTCTGCGCTGATCTGTTATTACACTGTACAGACGTGTACCTGTGTGTTACTGTACTCTGCACTGATCTGTTATTACACTGTACAGACGTGTACCTGTGTGTTAGTGTACTCTGTACTGATCTGTTATTACACCGTACAGACGTGTACCTGTGTGTTCCTGTACTCTGTGCTGATCTGTTATTACACTGTACAGACGTGTACCTGTGTGTTAGTGTACTCTGTGCTGATCTGTTATTACACTGTACAGACGTGTACCTGTGTGTTAGTGTACTCTGCGCTGATCTGTTATTACACTGTACAGACGTGTACCTGTGTGTTAGTGTACTCTGCGCTGATCTGTTATTACACTGTACAGACGTGTACCTGTGTGTTACTGTACTCTGCGCTGATCTGTTATTACACTGTACAGACGTGTACCTGTGTGTTAGTGTACTCTGCGCTGATCTGTTATTACACTGTACAGACGTGTACCTGTGTGTTACTGTACTCTGCACTGATCTGTTATTACACTGTACAGACGTGTACCTGTGTGTTAGTGTACTCTGCGCTGATCTGTTATTACACTGTACAGACGTGTACCTGTGTGTTAGTGTACTCTGTACTGATCTGTTATTACACTGTACAGACGTGTACCTGTGTGTTAGTGTACTCTGTGCTGATCTGTTATTACACTGTACAGACGTGTACCTGTGTGTTAGTGTACTCTGTACTGATCTGTTATTACACTGTACAGACGTGTACCTGTGTGTTACTGTACTCTGCGCTGATCTGTTATTACACTGTACAGACGTGTACCTGTGTGTTAGTGTACTCTGCGCTGATCTGTTATTACACTGTACAGACGTGTACCTGTGTGTTAGTGTACTCTGCGCTGATCTGTTATTACACTGTACAGACGTGTACCTGTGTGTTAGTGTACTCTGCGCTGATCTGTTATTACACTGTACAGACGTGTACCTGTGTGTTACTGTACTCTGTGCTGATCTGTTATTACACTGTACAGACATGTACCTGTGTGTTAGTGTACTCTGCGCTGATCTGTTATTACACCGTACAGACGTGTACCTGTGTGTTAGTGTACTCTGCGCTGATCTGTTATTACACTGTACAGACGTGTACCTGTGTGTTACTGTACTCTGCGCTGATCTGTTATTACACTGTACAGACGTGTACCTGTGTGTTACTGTACTCTGCGCTGATCTGTTATTACACTGTACAGACGTGTACCTGTGTGTTACTGTACTCTGCGCTGATCTGTTATTACACTGTACAGACGTGTACCTGTGTGTTACTGTACTCTGTACTGATCTGTTATTACACTGTACAGACGTGTACCTGTGTGTTACTGTACTCTGCACTGATCTGTTATTACACCGTACAGACGTGTACCTGTGTGTTACTGTACTCTGCGCTGATCTGTTATTACACTGTACAGACGTGTACCTGTGTGTTACTGTACTCTGTGCTGATCTGTTATTACACTGTACAGACGTGTACCTGTGTGTTACTGTACTCTGTGCTGATCTGTTATTACACCGTACAGACGTGTACCTGTGTGTTACTGTACTCTGCGCTGATCTGTTATTACACCGTACAGACGTGTACCTGTGTGTTAGTGTACTCTGCGCTGATCTGTTATTACACTGTACAGACGTGTACCTGTGTGTTACTGTACTCTGTACTGATCTGTTATTACACTGTACAGACGTGTACCTGTGTGTTAGTGTACTCTGCGCTGATCTGTTATTACACTGTACAGACGTGTACCTGTGTGTTACTGTACTCTGTGCTGATCTGTTATTACACTGTACAGACGTGTACCTGTGTGTTAGTGTACTCTGTGCTGATCTGTTATTACACTGTACAGACGTGTACCTGTGTGTTACTGTACTCTGCACTGATCTGTTATTACACTGTACAGACGTGTACCTGTGTGTTAGTGTACTCTGCGCTGATCTGTTATTACACTGTACAGACGTGTACCTGTGTGTTAGTGTACTCTGTACTGATCTGTTATTACACTGTACAGACGTGTACCTGTGTGTTAGTGTACTCTGCGCTGATCTGTTATTACACTGTACAGACGTGTACCTGTGTGTTAGTGTACTCTGCGCTGATCTGTTATTACACTGTACAGACGTGTACCTGTGTGTTACTGTACTCTGCGCTGATCTGTTATTACACTGTACAGACGTGTACCTGTGTGTTAGTGTACTCTGCGCTGATCTGTTATTACACTGTACAGACGTGTACCTGTGTGTTAGTGTACTCTGTCCTGATCTGTTATTACACTGTACAGACGTGTACCTGTGTGTTAGTGTACTCTGCGCTGATCTGTTATTACACTGTACAGACGTGTACCTGTGTGTTAGTGTACTCTGTGCTGATCTGTTATTACACTGTACAGACGTGTACCTGTGTGTTACTGTACTCTGCGCTGATCTGTTATTACACTGTACAGACGTGTACCTGTGTGTTACTGTACTCTGCGCTGATCTGTTATTACACTGTACAGACGTGTACCTGTGTGTTACTGTACTCTGCGCTGATCTGTTATTACACTGTACAGACGTGTACCTGTGTGTTACTGTACTCTGTGCTGATCTGTTATTACACTGTACCGACGTGTACCTGTGTGTTAGTGTACTCTGCACTGATCTGTTATTACACTGTACAGACGTGTACCTGTGTGTTACTGTACTCTGTACTGATCTGTTATTACACTGTACAGACGTGTACCTGTGTGTTACTGTACTCTGCACTGATCTGTTATTACACTGTACAGACGTGTACCTGTGTGTTAGTGTACTCTGCGCTGATCTGTTATTACACTGTACAGACGTGTACCTGTGTGTTACTGTACTCTGCGCTGATCTGTTATTACACTGTACAGACGTGTACCTGTGTGTTACTGTACTCTGCGCTGATCTGTTATTACACTGTACAGACGTGTACCTGTGTGTTACTGTACTCTGCGCTGATCTGTTATTACACTGTACAGACGTGTACCTGTGTGTTACTGTACTCTGCGCTGATCTGTTATTACACTGTACAGACGTGTACCTGTGTGTTAGTGTACTCTGCGCTGATCTGTTATTACACTGTACAGACGTGTACCTGTGTGTTACTGTACTCTGCGCTGATCTGTTATTACACCGTACAGACGTGTACCTGTGTGTTAGTGTACTCTGCGCTGATCTGTTATTACACTGTACAGACGTGTACCTGTGTGTTACTGTACTCTGCGCTGATCTGTTATTACACCGTACAGACGTGTACCTGTGTGTTACTGTACTCTGCGCTGATCTGTTATTACACTGTACAGACGTGTACCTGTGTGTTAGTGTACTCTGCACTGATCTGTTATTACACTGTACAGACGTGTACCTGTGTGTTACTGTACTCTGCGCTGATCTGTTATTACACTGTACAGACGTGTACCTGTGTGTTAGTGTACTCTGCGCTGATCTGTTATTACACTGTACAGACGTGTACCTGTGTGTTACTGTACTCTGCGCTGATCTGTTATTACACTGTACAGACGTGTACCTGTGTGTTAGTGTACTCTGCACTGATCTGTTATTACACTGTACAGACGTGTACCTGTGTGTTACTGTACTCTGTGCTGATCTGTTATTACACTGTACAGACGTGTACCTGTGTGTTAGTGTACTCTGTGCTGATCTGTTATTACACTGTACAGACGTGTACCTGTGTGTTACTGTACTCTGCGCTGATCTGTTATTACACTGTACAGACGTGTACCTGTGTGTTACTGTACTCTGTACTGATCTGTTATTACACTGTACAGACGTGTACCTGTGTGTTACTGTACTCTGCGCTGATCTGTTATTACACTGTACAGATGTGTACCTGTGTGTTAGTGTACTCTGCACTGATCTGTTATTACACTGTACAGACGTGTACCTGTGTGTTAGTGTACTCTGTGCTGATCTGTTATTACACGTATAGACGTGTACCTGTGTGTTACTGTACTCTGCACTGATCTGTTATTACACTGTACAGACGTGTACCTGTGTGTTACTGTACTCTGCGCTGATCTGTTATTACACTGTACAGACGTGTACCTGTGTGTTAGTGTACTCTGCGCTGATCTGTTATTACACTGTACAGACGTGTACCTGTGTGTTACTGTACTCTGCGCTGATCTGTTATTACACTGTACAGACGTGTACCTGTGTGTTACTGTACTCTGTGCTGATCTGTTATTACACTGTACAGACGTGTACCTGTGTGTTAGTGTACTCTGCGCTGATCTGTTATTACACCGTTCAGACGTGTACCTGTGTGTTACTGTACTCTGCGCTGATCTGTTATTACACTGTACAGACGTGTACCTGTGTGTTACTGTACTCTGCGCTGATCTGTTATTACACCGTTCAGACGTGTACCTGTGTGTTACTGTACTCTGCGCTGATCTGTTATTACACTGTACAGACGTGTACCTGTGTGTTACTGTACTCTGTGCTGATCTGTTATTACACTGTACAGACGTGTACCTGTGTGTTACTGTACTCTGCACTGATCTGTTATTACACTGTACAGACGTGTACCTGTGTGTTACTGTACTCTGCGCTGATCTGTTATTACACTGTACAGACGTGTACCTGTGTGTTACTGTACTCTGTGCTGATCTGTTATTACACTGTACAGACGTGTACCTGTGTGTTACTGTACTCTGCGCTGATCTGTTATTACACTGTACAGACGTGTACCTGTGTGTTACTGTACTCTGTGCTGATCTGTTATTACACTGTACAGACGTGTACCTGTGTGTTACTGTACTCTGCACTGATCTGTTATTACACCGTACAGACGTGTACCTGTGTGTTACTGTACTCTGTGCTGATCTGTTATTACACTGTACAGACGTGTACCTGTGTGTTAGTATACTCTGTGCTGATCTGTTATTACACTGTACAGACGTGTACCTGTGTGTTAGTGTACTCTGCGCTGATCTGTTATTACACCGTACAGACGTGTACCTGTGTATTAGTGTACTCTGTGCTGATCTGTTATTACACTGTACAGACGTGTACCTGTGTGTTACTGTACTCTGCGCTGATCTGTTATTACACTGTACAGACGTGTACCTGTGTGTTAGTGTACTCTGCGCTGATCTGTTATTACACTGTACAGACGTGTACCTGTGTGTTACTGTACTCTGCGCTGATCTGTTATTACACTGTACAGACGTGTACCTGTGTGTTACTGTACTCTGCGCTGATCTGTTATTACACTGTACAGACGTGTACCTGTGTGTTACTGTACTCTGTGCTGATCTGTTATTACACTGTACAGACGTGTACCTGTGTGTTACTGTACTCTGTGCTGATCTGTTATTACACCGTACAGACGTGTACCTGTGTGTTAGTGTACTCTGCGCTGATCTGTTATTACACTGTACAGACGTGTACCTGTGTGTTACTGTACTCTGCACTGATCTGTTATTACACTGTACAGACGTGTACCTGTGTGTTAGTGTACTCTGTACTGATCTGTTATTACACTGTACAGACGTGTACTCTGTGTGTTAGTGTACTCTGCGCTGATCTGTTATTACACTGTACAGACGTGTACCTGTGTGTTACTGTACTCTGCACTGATCTGTTATTACACTGTACAGACGTGTACCTGTGTGTTAGTGTACTCTGCGCTGATCTGTTATTACACTGTACAGACGTGTACCTGTGTGTTACTGTACTCTGCACTGATCTGTTATTACACTGTACAGACGTGTACCTGTGTGTTAGTGTACTCTGCGCTGATCTGTTATTACACTGTACAGACGTGTACCTGTGTGTTAGTGTACTCTGTACTGATCTGTTATTACACTGTACAGACGTGTACCTGTGTGTTAGTGTACTCTGCGCTGATCTGTTATTACACTGTACAGACGTGTACCTGTGTGTTACTGTACTCTGTACTGATCTGTTATTACACTGTACAGACGTGTACCTGTGTGTTAGTGTACTCTGCGCTGATCTGTTATTACACTGTACAGACGTGTACCTGTGTGTTACTGTACTCTGTGCTGATCTGTTATTACACCGTACAGACGTGTACCTGTGTGTTAGTGTACTCTGCGCTGATCTGTTATTACACTGTACAGACGTGTACCTGTGTGTTACTGTACTCTGCACTGATCTGTTATTACACTGTACAGACGTGTACCTGTGTGTTACTGTACTCTGTACTGATCTGTTATTACACCGTACAGACGTGTACCTGTGTGTTAGTGTACTGTGCGCTGATCTGTTATTACACTGTACAGACGTGTACCTGTGTGTTACTGTACTCTGCGCTGATCTGTTATTACACTGTACAGACGTGTACCTGTGTGTTACTGTACTCTGCGCTGATGTTATTACACTGTACAGACGTGTACCTGTGTGTTACTGTACTCTGCGCTGATCTGTTATTACACTGTACAGACGTGTACCTGTGTGTTAGTGTACTCTGCGCTGATCTGTTATTACACTGTACAGACGTGTACCTGTGTGTTAGTGTACTCTGCGCTGATCTGTTATTACACTGTACAGACGTGTACCTGTGTGTTAGTGTACTCTGCGCTGATCTGTTATTACACTGTACAGACGTGTACCTGTGTGTTACTGTACTCTGCGCTGATCTGTTATTACACTGTACAGACGTGTACCTGTGTGTTACTGTACTCTGCGCTGATCTGTTATTACACTGTACAGACGTGTACCTGTGTGTTACTGTACTCTGCGCTGATCTGTTATTACACTGTACAGACGTGTACCTGTGTGTTACTGTACTCTGCGCTGATCTGTTATTACACTGTACAGACGTGTACCTGTGTGTTACTGTACTCTGCGCTGATCTGTTATTACACTGTACAGACGTGTACCTGTGTGTTACTGTACTCTGCGCTGATCTGTTATTACACTGTACAGACGTGTACCTGTGTGTTAGTGTACTCTGCGCTGATCTGTTATTACACTGTACAGACGTGTACCTGTGTGTTACTGTACTCTGCGCTGATCTGTTATTACACCGTACAGACGTGTACCTGTGTGTTACTGTACTCTGCGCTGATCTGTTATTACACCGTACAGACGTGTACCTGTGTGTTACTGTACTCTGTGCTGATCTGTTATTACACCGTACAGACGTGTACCTGTGTGTTAGTGTACTCTGCGCTGATCTGTTATTACACTGTACAGACGTGTACCTGTGTGTTACTGTACTCTGTACTGATCTGTTATTACACTGTACAGACGTGTACCTGTGTGTTAGTGTACTCTGCGCTGATCTGTTATTACACTGTACAGACGTGTACCTGTGTGTTACTGTACTCTGTGCTGATCTGTTATTACACCGTACAGACGTGTACCTGTGTGTTAGTGTACTCTGCGCTGATCTGTTATTACACTGTACAGACGTGTACCTGTGTGTTACTGTACTCTGCACTGATCTGTTATTACACTGTACAGACGTGTACCTGTGTGTTACTGTACTCTGTACTGATCTGTTATTACACCGTACAGACGTGTACCTGTGTGTTAGTGTACTGTGCGCTGATCTGTTATTACACTGTACAGACGTGTACCTGTGTGTTACTGTACTCTGCGCTGATCTGTTATTACACTGTACAGACGTGTACCTGTGTGTTACTGTACTCTGCGCTGATGTTATTACACTGTACAGACGTGTACCTGTGTGTTACTGTACTCTGCGCTGATCTGTTATTACACTGTACAGACGTGTACCTGTGTGTTAGTGTACTCTGCGCTGATCTGTTATTACACTGTACAGACGTGTACCTGTGTGTTAGTGTACTCTGCGCTGATCTGTTATTACACTGTACAGACGTGTACCTGTGTGTTAGTGTACTCTGCGCTGATCTGTTATTACACTGTACAGACGTGTACCTGTGTGTTACTGTACTCTGCGCTGATCTGTTATTACACTGTACAGACGTGTACCTGTGTGTTACTGTACTCTGCGCTGATCTGTTATTACACTGTACAGACGTGTACCTGTGTGTTACTGTACTCTGCGCTGATCTGTTATTACACTGTACAGACGTGTACCTGTGTGTTACTGTACTCTGCGCTGATCTGTTATTACACTGTACAGACGTGTACCTGTGTGTTACTGTACTCTGCGCTGATCTGTTATTACACTGTACAGACGTGTACCTGTGTGTTACTGTACTCTGCGCTGATCTGTTATTACACTGTACAGACGTGTACCTGTGTGTTAGTGTACTCTGCGCTGATCTGTTATTACACTGTACAGACGTGTACCTGTGTGTTACTGTACTCTGCGCTGATCTGTTATTACACCGTACAGACGTGTACCTGTGTGTTACTGTACTCTGCGCTGATCTGTTATTACACCGTACAGACGTGTACCTGTGTGTTACTGTACTCTGTGCTGATCTGTTATTACACGGTACAGACGTGTACCTGTGTGTTAGTATACTCTGCGCTGATCTGTTATTACACGGTACAGACGTGTACCTGTGTGTTAGTGTACTCTGCGCTGATCTGTTATTACACTGTACAGACGTGTACCTGTGTGTTAGTGTACTCTGCGCTGATCTGTTATTACACTGTACAGACGTGTACCTGTGTGTTACTGTACTCTGCGCTGATCTGTTATTACACTGTACAGACGTGTACCTGTGTGTTACTGTACTCTGCGCTGATCTGTTATTACACTGTACAGACGTGTACCTGTGTGTTACTGTACTCTGCGCTGATCTGTTATTACACTGTACAGACGTGTACCTGTGTGTTAGTGTACTCTGCGCTGATCTGTTATTACACTGTATAGACGTGTACCTGTGTGTTAGTGTACTCTGCGCTGATCTGTTATTACACTGTACAGACGTGTACCTGTGTGTTAGTGTACTCTGTACTGATCTGTTATTACACTGTACAGACGTGTACCTGTGTGTTAGTGTAATCTGCACTGATCTGTTATTACACTGTACAGACGTGTACCTGTGTGTTACTGTACTCTGCACTGATCTGTTATTACACTGTACAGACGTGTACCTGTGTGTTACTGTACTCTGTACTGATCTGTTATTACACTGTACAGACGTGTACCTGTGTGTTACTGTACTCTACACTGATCTGTTATTACACTGTACAGACGTGTACCTGTGTGTTAGTGTACTCTGCGCTGATCTGTTATTACACTGTACAGACGTGTACCTGTGTGTTACTGTACTCTGCGCTGATCTGTTATTACACTGTACAGACGTGTACCTGTGTGTTAGTGTACTCTGCGCTGATCTGTTATTACACTGTACAGACGTGTACCTGTGTGTTAGTGTACTCTGCGCTGATCTGTTATTACACTGTACAGACGTGTACCTGTGTGTTAGTGTACTCTGCGCTGATCTGTTATTACACTGTACAGACGTGTACCTGTGTGTTAGTGTACTCTGCGCTGATCTGTTATTACACTGTACAGACGTGTACCTGTGTGTTACTGTACTCTGCGCTGATCTGTTATTACACTGTACAGACGTGTACCTGTGTGTTACTGTACTCTGCGCTGATCTGTTATTACACTGTACAGACGTGTACCTGTGTGTTAGTGTACTCTGTGCTGATCTGTTATTACACCGTACAGACGTGTACCTGTGTGTTACTGTACTCTGTACTGATCTGTTATTACACTGTACAGACGTGTACCTGTGTGTTAGTGTACTCTGTGCTGATCTGTTATTACACTGTACAGACGTGTACCTGTGTGTTAGTGTACTCTGTGCTGATCTGTTATTACACCGTACAGACGTGTACCTGTGTGTTAGTGTACTCTGCGCTGATCTGTTATTACACTGTACAGACGTGTACCTGTGTGTTACTGTACTCTGTACTGATCTGTTATTACACTGTACAGACGTGTACCTGTGTGTTAGTGTACTCTGTGCTGATCTGTTATTACACTGTACAGACGTGTACCTGTGTGTTAGTGTACTCTGTGCTGATCTGTTATTACACTGTACAGACGTGTACCTGTGTGTTACTGTACTCTGTACTGATCTGTTATTACACTGTACAGACGTGTACCTGTGTGTTACTGTACTCTGTGCTGATCTGTTATTACACTGTACAGACGTGTACCTGTGTGTTACTGTACTCTGCGCTGATCTGTTATTACACTGTACAGACGTGTACCTGTGTGTTAGTGTACTCTGCGCTGATCTGTTATTACACTGTACAGACGTGTACCTGTGTGTTACTGTACTCTGCGCTGATCTGTTATTACACTGTACAGACGTGTACCTGTGTGTTAGTGTACTCTGCGCTGATCTGTTATTACACTGTACAGACGTGTACCTGTGTGTTAGTGTACTCTGTGCTGATCTGTTATTACACTGTACAGACGTGTACCTGTGTGTTACTGTACTCTGCGCTGATCTGTTATTACACTGTACAGACGTGTACCTGTGTGTTAGTGTACTCTGCGCTGATCTGTTATTACACTGTACAGACGTGTACCTGTGTGTTACTGTACTCTGCACTGATCTGTTATTACACTGTACAGACGTGTACCTGTGTGTTACTGTACTCTGTGCTGATCTGTTATTACACCGTATAGACGTGTACCTGTGTGTTACTGTACTCTGTGCTGATCTGTTATTACACTGTACAGACGTGTACCTGTGTGTTACTGTACTCTGCACTGATCTGTTATTACACTGTACAGACGTGTACCTGTGTGTTACTGTACTCTGTACTGATCTGTTATTACACTGTACAGATGTGTACCTGTGTGTTACTGTACTCTGCACTGATCTGTTATTACACCGTACAGACGTGTACCTGTGTGTTACTGTACTCTGTGCTGATCTGTTATTACACTGTACAGACGTGTACCTGTGTGTTACTGTACTCTGTGCTGATCTGTTATTACACTGTACAGACGTGTACCTGTGTGTTACTGTACTCTGTGCTGATCTGTTATTACACTGTACAGACGTGTACCTGTGTGTTACTGTACTCTGCGCTGATCTGTTATTACACTGTACAGACGTGTACCTGTGTGTTAGTGTACTCTGCGCTGATCTGTTATTACACCGTACAGACGTGTACCTGTGTGTTAGTGTACTCTGCGCTGATCTGTTATTACACTGTACAGACGTGTACCTGTGTGTTACTGTACTCTGCGCTGATCTGTTATTACACCGTACAGACGTGTACCTGTGTATTAGTGTACTCTGCGCTGATCTGTTATTACACTGTACAGACGTGTACCTGTGTGTTACTGTACTCTGCGCTGATCTGTTATTACACCGTACAGACGTGTACCTGTGTGTTACTGTACTCTGTGCTGATCTGTTATTACACTGTACAGACGTGTACCTGTGTGTTAGTGTACTCTGCGCTGATCTGTTATTACACTGTACAGACGTGTACCTGTGTGTTACTGTACTCTGCGCTGATCTGTTATTACACTGTACAGACGTGTACCTGTGTGTTACTGTACTCTGCGCTGATCTGTTATTACACTGTACAGACGTGTACCTGTGTGTTACTGTACTCTGCGCTGATCTGTTATTACACTGTACAGACGTGTACCTGTGTGTTAGTGTACTCTGTACTGATCTGTTATTACACTGTACAGACGTGTACCTGTGTGTTAGTGTACTCTGCACTGATCTGTTATTACACTGTACAGACGTGTACCTGTGTGTTACTGTACTCTGCACTGATCTGTTATTACACTGTACAGACGTGTACCTGTGTGTTAGTGTACTCTGTACTGATCTGTTATTACACTGTACAGACGTGTACCTGTGTGTTAGTGTACTCTGTACTGATCTGTTATTACACTGTACAGACGTGTACCTGTGTGTTACTGTACTCTGCGCTGATCTGTTATTACACTGTACAGACGTGTACCTGTGTGTTAGTGTACTCTGCGCTGATCTGTTATTACACTGTACAGACGTGTACCTGTGTGTTAGTGTACTCTGTGCTGATCTGTTATTACACTGTACAGACGTGTACCTGTGTGTTACTGTACTCTGCGCTGATCTGTTATTACACTGTACAGACGTGTACCTGTGTGTTAGTGTACTCTGCACTGATCTGTTATTACACTGTACAGACGTGTACCTGTGTGTTACTGTACTCTGCACTGATCTGTTATTACACCGTACAGACGTGTACCTGTGTGTTACTGTACTCTGCACTGATCTGTTATTACACCGTACAGACGTGTACCTGTGTGTTAGTGTACTCTGCACTGATCTGTTATTACACTGTACAGACGTGTACCTGTGTGTTAGTGTACTCTGCACTGATCTGTTATTACACTGTACAGACGTGTACCTGTGTGTTACTGTACTCTGCACTGATCTGTTATTACACCGTACAGACGTGTACCTGTGTGTTACTGTACTCTGCGCTGATCTGTTATTACACCGTACAGACGTGTACCTGTGTGTTACTGTACTCTGTACTGATCTGTTATTACACCGTACAGACGTGTACCTGTGTGTTAGTGTACTCTGCGCTGATCTGTTATTACACCGTACAGACGTGTACCTGTGTGTTAGTGTACTCTGCGCTGATCTGTTATTACACCGTACAGACGTGTACCTGTGTGTTACTGTACTCTGTACTGATCTGTTATTACACTGTACAGACGTGTACCTGTGTGTTACTGTACTCTGCACTGATCTGTTATTACACCGTACAGACGTGTACCTGTGTGTTAGTGTACTCTGTACTGATCTGTTATTACACTGTACAGACGTGTACCTGTGTGTTACTGTACTCTGCACTGATCTGTTATTACACTGTACAGACGTGTACCTGTGTGTTAGTGTACTCTGCGCTGATCTGTTATTACACTGTACAGACGTGTACCTGTGTGTTAGTGTACTCTGCGCTGATCTGTTATTACACTGTACAGACGTGTACCTGTGTGTTACTGTACTCTGTACTGATCTGTTATTACACTGTACAGACGTGTACCTGTGTGTTAGTGTACTCTGCACTGATCTGTTATTACACTGTACAGACGTGTACCTGTGTGTTAGTGTACTCTGCACTGATCTGTTATTACACTGTACAGACGTGTACCTGTGTGTTACTGTACTCTGTACTGATCTGTTATTACACCGTACAGACGTGTACCTGTGTGTTACTGTACTCTGCGCTGATCTGTTATTACACTGTACAGACGTGTACCTGTGTGTTAGTGTACTCTGCGCTGATCTGTTATTACACTGTACAGACGTGTACCTGTGTGTTAGTGTACTCTGCGCTGATCTGTTATTACACCGTACAGACGTGTACCTGTGTGTTACTGTACTCTGCGCTGATCTGTTATTACACTGTACAGACGTGTACCTGTGTGTTAGTGTACTCTGCGCTGATCTGTTATTACACTGTACAGACGTGTACCTGTGTGTTAGTGTACTCTGCGCTGATCTGTTATTACACCGTACAGACGTGTACCTGTGTGTTAGTGTACTCTGCATTGATCTGTTATTACACCGTACAGACGTGTACCTGTGTGTTACTGTACTCTGCGCTGATCTGTTATTACACTGTACAGACGTGTACCTGTGTGTTACTGTACTCTGTACTGATCTGTTATTACACTGTACAGACGTGTACCTGTGTGTTACTGTACTCTGCGCTGATCTGTTATTACACTGTACAGACGTGTACCTGTGTGTTAGTGTACTCTGCGCTGATCTGTTATTACACCGTACAGACGTGTACCTGTGTGTTACTGTACTCTGTACTGATCTGTTATTACACTGTACAGACGTGTACCTGTGTGTTACTGTACTCTGCGCTGATCTGTTATTACACTGTACAGACGTGTACCTGTGTGTTAGTGTACTCTGCGCTGATCTGTTATTACACTGTACAGACGTGTACCTGTGTGTTACTGTACTCTGCGCTGATCTGTTATTACACTGTACAGACGTGTACCTGTGTGTTACTGTACTCTGCACTGATCTGTTATTACACTGTACAGACGTGTACCTGTGTGTTACTGTACTCTGCACTGATCTGTTATTACACTGTACAGACGTGTACCTGTGTGTTACTGTACTCTGCACTGATCTGTTATTACACTGTACAGACGTGTACCTGTGTGTTAGTGTACTCTGTGCTGATCTGTTATTACACTGTACAGACGTGTACCTGTGTGTTACTGTACTCTGCACTGATCTGTTATTACACTGTACAGACGTGTACCTGTGTGTTACTGTACTCTGCACTGATCTGTTATTACACTGTACAGACGTGTACCTGTGTGTTAGTGTACTCTGTCCTGATCTGTTATTACACTGTACAGACGTGTACCTGTGTGTTAGTGTACTCTGCGCTGATCTGTTATTACACTGTACAGACGTGTACCTGTGTGTTAGTGTACTCTGCGCTGATCTGTTATTACACTGTACAGACGTGTACCTGTGTGTTACTGTACTCTGCACTGATCTGTTATTACACTGTACAGACGTGTACCTGTGTGTTAGTGTACTCTGCGCTGATCTGTTATTACACTGTACAGACGTGTACCTGTGTGTTATTGTACTCTGCGCTGATCTGTTATTACACCGTACAGACGTGTACCTGTGTGTTACTGTACTCTGTGCTGATCTGTTATTACACTGTACAGACGTGTACCTGTGTGTTAGTGTACTCTGCGCTGATCTGTTATTACACTGTACAGACGTGTACCTGTGTGTTAGTGTACTCTGCGCTGATCTGTTATTACACTGTACAGACGTGTACCTGTGTGTTACTGTACTCTGCACTGATCTGTTATTACACTGTACAGACGTGTACCTGTGTGTTACTGTACTCTGCGCTGATCTGTTATTACACTGTACAGACGTGTACCTGTGTGTTAGTGTACTCTGCGCTGATCTGTTATTACACTGTACAGACGTGTACCTGTGTGTTACTGTACTCTGCGCTGATCTGTTATTACACTGTACAGACGTGTACCTGTGTGTTACTGTACTCTGCACTGATCTGTTATTACACTGTACAGACGTGTACCTGTGTGTTACTGTACTCTGCACTGATCTGTTATTACACTGTACAGACGTGTACCTGTGTGTTAGTGTACTCTGCGCTGATCTGTTATTACACTGTACAGACGTGTACCTGTGTGTTACTGTACTCTGCGCTGATCTGTTATTACACCGTACAGACGTGTACCTGTGTGTTACTGTACTCTGCACTGATCTGTTATTACACTGTACAGACGTGTACCTGTGTGTTAGTGTACTCTGCACTGATCTGTTATTACACTGTACAGACGTGTACCTGTGTGTTACTGTACTCTGCGCTGATCTGTTATTACACTGTACAGACGTGTACCTGTGTGTTAGTGTACTCTGTGCTGATCTGTTATTACACCGTACAGACGTGTACCTGTGTGTTAGTGTACTCTGCGCTGATCTGTTATTACACTGTACAGACGTGTACCTGTGTGTTACTGTACTCTGCGCTGATCTGTTATTACACCGTACAGACGTGTACCTGTGTGTTACTGTACTCTGCGCTGATCTGTTATTACACTGTACAGACGTGTACCTGTGTGTTAGTGTACTCTGCACTGATCTGTTATTACACTGTACAGACGTGTACCTGTGTGTTACTGTACTCTGCGCTGATCTGTTATTACACTGTACAGACGTGTACCTGTGTGTTAGTGTACTCTGCGCTGATCTGTTATTACACTGTACAGACGTGTACCTGTGTGTTACTGTACTCTGCGCTGATCTGTTATTACACTGTACAGATGTGTACCTGTGTGTTAGTGTACTCTGCACTGATCTGTTATTACACTGTACAGACGTGTACCTGTGTGTTAGTGTACTCTGTGCTGATCTGTTATTACACCGTATAGACGTGTACCTGTGTGTTACTGTACTCTGCACTGATCTGTTATTACACCGTACAGACGTGTACCTGTGTGTTACTGTACTCTGCGCTGATCTGTTATTAGACTGTACAGACGTGTACCTGTGTGTTACTGTACTCTGTGCTGATCTGTTATTACACTGTACAGACGTGTACCTGTGTGTTACTGTACTCTGTGCTGATCTGTTATTACACCGTATAGACGTGTACCTGTGTGTTACTGTACTCTGTGCTGATCTGTTATTACACTGTACAGACGTGTACCTGTGTGTTACTGTACTCTGCACTGATCTGTTATTACACTGTACAGACGTGTACCTGTGTGTTAGTGTACTCTGCGCTGATCTGTTATTACACTGTACAGACGTGTACCTGTGTGTTACTGTACTCTGTACTGATCTGTTATTACACTGTACAGACGTGTACCTGTGTGTTACTGTACTCTGCGCTGATCTGTTATTACACTGTACAGACGTGTACCTGTGTGTTACTGTACTCTGTGCTGATCTGTTATTACACTGTACAGACGTGTACCTGTGTGTTACTGTACTCTGCGCTGATCTGTTATTACACTGTACAGACGTGTACCTGTGTGTTACTGTACTCTGCGCTGATCTGTTATTACACTGTACAGACGTGTACCTGTGTGTTACTGTACTCTGCGCTGATCTGTTATTACACCGTACAGACGTGTACCTGTGTATTAGTGTACTCTGCGCTGATCTGTTATTACACTGTACAGACGTGTACCTGTGTGTTACTGTACTCTGCGCTGATCTGTTATTACACCGTACAGACGTGTACCTGTGTGTTACTGTACTCTGTGCTGATCTGTTATTACACTGTACAGACGTGTACCTGTGTGTTAGTGTACTCTGCGCTGATCTGTTATTACACTGTACAGACGTGTACCTGTGTGTTACTGTACTCTGCGCTGATCTGTTATTACACTGTACAGACGTGTACCTGTGTGTTACTGTACTCTGCGCTGATCTGTTATTACACTGTACAGACGTGTACCTGTGTGTTACTGTACTCTGCGCTGATCTGTTATTACACCGTACAGACGTGTACCTGTGTATTAGTGTACTCTGCGCTGATCTGTTATTACACTGTACAGACGTGTACCTGTGTGTTACTGTACTCTGCGCTGATCTGTTATTACACCGTACAGACGTGTACCTGTGTGTTACTGTACTCTGTGCTGATCTGTTATTACACTGTACAGACGTGTACCTGTGTGTTACTGTACTCTGCGCTGATCTGTTATTACACTGTACAGACGTGTACCTGTGTGTTACTGTACTCTGCGCTGATCTGTTATTACACTGTACAGACGTGTACCTGTGTGTTAGTGTACTCTGTACTGATCTGTTATTACACTGTACAGACGTGTACCTGTGTGTTAGTGTACTCTGCACTGATCTGTTATTACACTGTACAGACGTGTACCTGTGTGTTACTGTACTCTGCACTGATCTGTTATTACACTGTACAGACGTGTACCTGTGTGTTAGTGTACTCTGTACTGATCTGTTATTACACTGTACAGACGTGTACCTGTGTGTTAGTGTACTCTGTACTGATCTGTTATTACACTGTACAGACGTGTACCTGTGTGTTACTGTACTCTGTGCTGATCTGTTATTACACTGTACAGACGTGTACCTGTGTGTTACTGTACTCTGCGCTGATCTGTTATTACACTGTACAGACGTGTACCTGTGTGTTACTGTACTCTGTGCTGATCTGTTATTACACTGTACAGACGTGTACCTGTGTGTTACTGTACTCTGCGCTGATCTGTTATTACACTGTACAGACGTGTACCTGTGTGTTACTGTACTCTGCGCTGATCTGTTATTACACTGTACAGGCGTGTACCTGTGTGTTAGTGTACTCTGCACTGATCTGTTATTACACTGTACAGACGTGTACCTGTGTGTTACTGTACTCTGCACTGATCTGTTATTACACCGTACAGACGTGTACCTGTGTGTTAGTGTACTCTGCGCTGATCTGTTATTACACTGTACAGACGTGTACCTGTGTGTTACTGTACTCTGCACTGATCTGTTATTACACTGTACAGACGTGTACCTGTGTGTTAGTGTACTCTGCACTGATCTGTTATTACACTGTACAGACGTGTACCTGTGTGTTAGTGTACTCTGCACTGATCTGTTATTACACTGTACAGACGTGTACCTGTGTGTTACTGTACTCTGCACTGATCTGTTATTACACCGTACAGACGTGTACCTGTGTGTTACTGTACTCTGCGCTGATCTGTTATTACACCGTACAGACGTGTACCTGTGTGTTACTGTACTCTGTACTGATCTGTTATTACACTGTACAGACGTGTACCTGTGTGTTACTGTACTCTGCACTGATCTGTTATTACACCGTACAGACGTGTACCTGTGTGTTAGTGTACTCTGCGCTGATCTGTTATTTGCGCTGATCTGTTATTACACTGTACAGACGTGTACCTGTGTGTTAGTGTACTCTGCGCTGATCTGTTATTACACTGTACAGACGTGTACCTGTGTGTTAGTGTACTCTGCGCTGATCTGTTATTTGCGCTGATCTGTTATTACACTGTACAGACGTGTACCTGTGTGTTACTGTACTCTGTACTGATCTGTTATTACACTGTACAGACGTGTACCTGTGTGTTAGTGTACTCTGCACTGATCTGTTATTACACTGTACAGACGTGTACCTGTGTGTTAGTGTACTCTGCTCTGATCTGTTATTACACTGTACAGACGTGTACCTGTGTGTTACTGTACTCTGTACTGATCTGTTATTACACCGTACAGACGTGTACCTGTGTGTTACTGTACTCTGCGCTGATCTGTTATTACACTGTACAGACGTGTACCTGTGTGTTAGTGTACTCTGCGCTGATCTGTTATTACACTGTACAGACGTCTACCTGTGTGTTAGTGTACTCTGCGCTGATCTGTTATTACACTGTACAGACGTGTACCTGTGTGTTAGTGTACTCTGCGCTGATCTGTTATTACACTGTACAGACGTGTACCTGTGTGTTAGTGTACTCTGCGCTGATCTGTTATTACACTGTACAGACGTGTACCTGTGTGTTAGTGTACTCTGCGCTGATCTGTTATTACACCGTACAGACGTGTACCTGTGTGTTAGTGTACTCTGCACTGATCTGTTATTACACCGTACAGACGTGTACCTGTGTGTTACTGTACTCTGCGCTGATCTGTTATTACACTGTACAGACGTGTACCTGTGTGTTA
Organism: Rhinophrynus dorsalis; assembly: GCA_037306005.1. Taxonomy (NCBI): domain Eukaryota; kingdom Metazoa; phylum Chordata; class Amphibia; order Anura; family Rhinophrynidae; genus Rhinophrynus; species Rhinophrynus dorsalis. The sequence goes on along the minus strand of CM074720.1, from coordinate 5,080,998 downwards.
CTGTACTCTGTGCTGATCTGTTATTACACTGTACAGACGTGTACCTGTGTGTTACTGTACTCTGCGCTGATCTGTTATTACACCGTACAGACGTGTACCTGTGTATTAGTGTACTCTGCACTGATCTGTTATTACACCGTACAGACGTGTACCTGTGTGTTAGTGTACTCTGTGCTGATCTGTTATTACACTGTACAGACGTGTACCTGTGTGTTACTGTACTCTGCGCTGATCTGTTATTACACCGTACAGACGTGTACCTGTGTGTTAGTGTACTCTGCGCTGATCTGTTATTACACCGTACAGACGTGTACCTGTGTGTTAGTGTACTCTGCGCTGATCTGTTATTACACTGTACAGACGTGTACCTGTGTGTTAGTGTACTCTGTACTGATCTGTTATTACACCGTACAGACGTGTACCTGTGTGTTACTGTACTCTGCGCTGATCTGTTATTACACTGTACAGACGTGTACCTGTGTGTTACTGTACTCTGTACTGATCTGTTATTACACTGTACAGACGTGTACCTGTGTGTTACTGTACTCTGCGCTGATCTGTTATTACACTGTACAGACGTGTACCTGTGTGTTAGTGTACTCTGCGCTGATCTGTTATTACACCGTACAGACGTGTACCTGTGTGTTACTGTACTCTGTACTGATCTGTTATTACACTGTACAGACGTGTACCTGTGTGTTACTGTACTCTGCGCTGATCTGTTATTACACTGTACAGACGTGTACCTGTGTGTTAGTGTACTCTGCGCTGATCTGTTATTACACTGTACAGACGTGTACCTGTGTGTTACTGTACTCTGCGCTGATCTGTTATTACACTGTACAGACGTGTACCTGTGTGTTACTGTACTCTGCGCTGATCTGTTATTACACTGTACAGACGTGTACCTGTGTGTTAGTGTACTCTGTGCTGATCTGTTATTACACTGTACAGACGTGTACCTGTGTGTTACTGTACTCTGCACTGATCTGTTATTACACTGTACAGACGTGTACCTGTGTGTTACTGTACTCTGCACTGATCTGTTATTACACTGTACAGACGTGTACCTGTGTGTTACTGTACTCTGCACTGATCTGTTATTACACTGTACAGACGTGTACCTGTGTGTTACTGTACTCTGCACTGATCTGTTATTACACTGTACAGACGTGTACCTGTGTGTTACTGTACTCTGCACTGATCTGTTATTACACTGTACAGACGTGTACCTGTGTGTTAGTGTACTCTGTCCTGATCTGTTATTACACTGTACAGACGTGTACCTGTGTGTTAGTGTACTCTGCGCTGATCTGTTATTACACTGTACAGACGTGTACCTGTGTGTTAGTGTACTCTGCGCTGATCTGTTATTACACTGTACAGACGTGTACCTGTGTGTTACTGTACTCTGCACTGATCTGTTATTACACTGTACAGACGTGTACCTGTGTGTTAGTGTACTCTGCGCTGATCTGTTATTACACTGTACAGACGTGTACCTGTGTGTTAGTGTACTCTGCGCTGATCTGTTATTACACTGTACAGACGTGTACCTGTGTGTTACTGTACTCTGCACTGATCTGTTATTACACTGTACAGACGTGTACCTGTGTGTTAGTGTACTCTGCGCTGATCTGTTATTACACTGTACAGACGTGTACCTGTGTGTTAGTGTACTCTGCACTGATCTGTTATTACACCGTACAGACGTGTACCTGTGTGTTACTGTACTCTGCGCTGATCTGTTATTACACTGTACAGACGTGTACCTGTGTGTTACTGTACTCTGCACTGATCTGTTATTACACTGTACAGACGTGTACCTGTGTGTTAGTGTACTCTGTACTGATCTGTTATTACACTGTACAGACGTGTACCTGTGTGTTAGTGTACTCTGTGCTGATCTGTTATTACACTGTACAGACGTGTACCTGTGTGTTACTGTACTCTGCGCTGATCTGTTATTACACTGTACAGACGTGTACCTGTGTGTTACTGTACTCTGCGCTGATCTGTTATTACACTGTACAGACGTGTACCTGTGTGTTACTGTACTCTGCGCTGATCTGTTATTACACCGTACAGACGTGTACCTGTGTGTTAGTGTACTCTGTGCTGATCTGTTATTACACTGTACAGACGTGTACCTGTGTGTTAGTGTACTCTGCACTGATCTGTTATTACACCGTACAGACGTGTACCTGTGTGTTAGTGTACTCTGCGCTGATCTGTTATTACACTGTACAGACGTGTACCTGTGTGTTACTGTACTCTGCGCTGATCTGTTATTACACTGTACAGACGTGTACCTGTGTGTTAGTGTACTCTGCACTGATCTGTTATTACACCGTACAGACGTGTACCTGTGTGTTAGTGTACTCTGCGCTGATCTGTTATTACACTGTACAGACGTGTACCTGTGTGTTACTGTACTCTGCGCTGATCTGTTATTACACCGTACAGACGTGTACCTGTGTGTTAGTGTACTCTACACTGATCTGTTATTACACCGTACAGACGTGTACCTGTGTGTTACTGTACTCTGCGCTGATCTGTTATTACACTGTACAGACGTGTACCTGTGTGTTAGTGTACTCTGCACTGATCTGTTATTACACTGTACAGACGTGTACCTGTGTGTTACTGTACTCTGCGCTGATCTGTTATTACACTGTACAGACGTGTACCTGTGTGTTAGTGTACTCTGCGCTGATCTGTTATTACACTGTACAGACGTGTACCTGTGTGTTACTGTACTCTGCCCTGATCTGTTATTACACTGTACAGACGTGTACCTGTGTGTTACTGTACTCTGCGCTGATCTGTTATTACACTGTACAGATGTGTACCTGTGTGTTAGTGTACTCTGCACTGATCTGTTATTACACTGTACAGACGTGTACCTGTGTGTTAGTGTACTCTGTGCTGATCTGTTATTACACTGTACAGACGTGTACCTGTGTGTTACTGTACTCTGTACTGATCTGTTATTACACTGTACAGACGTGTACCTGTGTGTTAGTGTACTCTGTGCTGATCTGTTATTACACTGTACAGACGTGTACCTGTGTGTTACTGTACTCTGCGCTGATCTGTTATTACACTGTACAGACGTGTACCTGTGTGTTACTGTACTCTGTACTGATCTGTTATTACACTGTACAGACGTGTACCTGTGTGTTACTGTACTCTGCGCTGATCTGTTATTACACTGTACAGACGTGTACCTGTGTGTTACTGTACTCTGTACTGATCTGTTATTACACTGTACAGACGTGTACCTGTGTGTTAGTGTACTCTGTGCTGATCTGTTATTACACTGTACAGACGTGTACCTGTGTGTTACTGTACTCTGCGCTGATCTGTTATTACACTGTACAGACGTGTACCTGTGTGTTACTGTACTCTGCGCTGATCTGTTATTACACTGTACAGACGTGTACCTGTGTGTTAGTATACTCTGCGCTGATCTGTTATTACACTGTACAGACGTGTACCTGTGTGTTACTGTACTCTGTACTGATCTGTTATTACACTGTACAGACGTGTACCTGTGTGTTACTGTACTCTGCGCTGATCTGTTATTACACTGTACAGACGTGTACCTGTGTGTTACTGTACTCTGTACTGATCTGTTATTACACTGTACAGACGTGTACCTGTGTGTTAGTGTACTCTGTGCTGATCTGTTATTACACTGTACAGACGTGTACCTGTGTGTTAGTGTACTCTGCGCTGATCTGTTATTACACTGTACAGACGTGTACCTGTGTGTTAGTGTACTCTGCGCTGATCTGTTATTACACTGTACAGACGTGTACCTGTGTGTTACTGTACTCTGCGCTGATCTGTTATTACACTGTACAGACGTGTACCTGTGTGTTAGTGTACTCTGCGCTGATCTGTTATTACACTGTACAGACGTGTACCTGTGTGTTACTGTACTCTGCACTGATCTGTTATTACACTGTACAGACGTGTACCTGTGTGTTACTGTACTCTGCGCTGATCTGTTATTACACCGTACAGACGTGTACCTGTGTGTTACTGTACTCTGCGCTGATCTGTTATTACACTGTACAGACGTGTACCTGTGTGTTAGTGTACTCTGCGCTGATCTGTTATTACACTGTACAGACGTGTACCTGTGTGTTAGTGTACTCTGCACTGATCTGTTATTACACTGTACAGACGTGTACCTGTGTGTTAGTGTACTCTGCGCTGATCTGTTATTACACTGTACAGACGTGTACCTGTGTGTTAGTGTACTCTGCACTGATCTGTTATTACACTGTACAGACGTGTACCTGTGTGTTACTGTACTCTGCGCTGATCTGTTATTACACTGTACAGACGTGTACCTGTGTGTTAGTGTACTCTGCGCTGATCTGTTATTACACTGTACAGACGTGTACCTGTGTGTTAGTGTACTCTGCGCTGATCTGTTATTACACTGTACAGACGTGTACCTGTGTGTTAGTGTACTCTGCACTGATCTGTTATTACACTGTACAGACGTGTACCTGTGTGTTACTGTACTCTGCGCTGATCTGTTATTACACTGTACAGACGTGTACCTGTGTATTAGTGTACTCTGCACTGATCTGTTATTACACTGTACAGACGTGTACCTGTGTGTTAGTGTACTCTGCGCTGATCTGTTATTACACTGTACAGACGTGTACCTGTGTGTTAGTGTACTCTGCGCTGATCTGTTATTACACTGTACAGACGTGTACCTGTGTGTTAGTGTACTCTGCGCTGATCTGTTATTACACTGTACAGACGTGTACCTGTGTGTTAGTATACTCTGTACTGATCTGTTATTACGCTGTACAGACGTGTACCTGTGTGTTAGTGTACTCTGCGCTGATCTGTTATTACACTGTACAGACGTGTACCTGTGTGTTAGTGTACTCTACGCTGATCTGTTATTACACTGTACAGACGTGTACCTGTGTGTTAGTGTACTCTGCGCTGATCTGTTATTACACTGTACAGACGTGTACCTGTGTGTTAGTGTACTCTGAGCTGATGTTATTACACTGTACAGATGTGTACCTGTGTGTTAGTGTACTCTGCACTGATCTTGCTCTAGTATACAGATATATACTTGTGTATAAGATACAGCTATATAACTAAAGGATTATAATAGTAATGTACCTGTGTGTAACTGCTCTCTCTCATTCTAGGGATCAAAGCGAGTGCTGCGCTCCAATGAGTATATTCTGCCCCCTTGTGGTGTTATGGAAACAGAGCTGGAGCTGTCATTCTCATTACAGGTAAATGTGAATTGGCTGCTGACCCAGAGACTTAAACATGTAGAAAAAGAGACATCTCCGCTGCCATAAAAAACGCAGAGGATCAGTGGGAATTCTGTACAGGAATGTCTCCCCCTTTGTCCTCCTTCTGATCTATTCATTGGGATTCAGACATCTCGCTTGATGTCACGTGAGGGTCTCTTTCATAGATTGTGAGGGAACCAAACCCAAGAAGTCTTGTGCTACAAGCACAGTTACCCATATCCAGATTAAGATGCCGCAGGGTCCTATAGAGGTCACAGTGGCACTGCTTAAGATAATGTCTCTGGATAATAACTAAGTGCCGAGTGGCATATCACTCACCGCCTGCTGGTAACTTAATCGCGGTGCAGGTTCTTGGGATTTCAGACCCTTTTGTGAAACTCCAGATATACAAACAGAGACTGCACTCCAGTGTAGTATATAAAACCATTTCTCACTTTATTACAAAATATCAACGGTGAACGTTACACATGTCTCCCCTGTCTCACGCGTTTCGCACCTGGGTTCTTACTCATAGACTAAAGTAATGAAATTATTGAATTTGATATGGACACTACACTGACAGCAATCCCTGAGATTGAGAGTGTTAATGATTCACAGGTGGAAGTTATCACGCAAACTCAAACAATGTCTCATTCCGGGATTTCTTCCAGGTGACAGGAGTTAATGCAGAGAGTGTTCACTAATACAGATGTGAGTATTAACCTCGTAGCTGCCAGTCTGCCTAAGCTGTTTAAAGAACCTGAGTGTTTAATGAATCGGGAGAAGAAACTATGGTGGGAGATCACGACCCTTAATAAATATATTGAATGCAAAAGTATCCCTAGGGGTCTGCGAATTAATAAACGACCTAGTTCCGTCCAAGATGAGGACCCGTTTCTTATTACTTGGAATCAAGCTTTGACTGATTGTAACAACCTTAATGTCTTTGATTATAAAGTATAAACAAGAAATGTTGACAACGGTTCAGGAAGATATAAAATCAATACAAGCCTTAATGTCACATCAGTCCCAGAATGTGTCTTATAAGAAGCTCGAGAAAGATTTATCTATTAAACAGAAACAATTAGAGAACAATATTGTGAATCTAAATAACACAAATTTGTCAGGGATAAGGAAGACTACGATAGTGGAAGAGTGTATAATTGGTCACGTTTTATAAGAAGACCCATTGTTGCCTGACAGAAATCCATTTTGAAAATTCGAAAGAAGTCTAGACGTGTGACACTCTCTAGTACAGAAGCTGAATCTACAGACTTCGACTCTTCCATGGTCTCTGATATCTCGGTTACAGATAGTGATCGTCTGTCTAGGGTCGAGTCAGTTTTTAGTGACTCTAGTGAAAGATCCTCTGGCAGGGACACAAAAAACTTAAGGATTACAAAGAGGAGACCATTGAGAAACAAACATCAAAAAAGAGACGCTTACGCAGAGGAGGAGGATAATTGAAGTTCAAATCAAAATCGGAGATATCCAAGGAGGAACAGGTGTCCGAAAGATCGCTTTCAGTGAATTAACATCTCATCACATATTCTAACCGATGATGAAAAAAGCGTGTTGGCTAAAGGGCTTAAATTTGCCCCAGTCACACGTTTCAACCTTTTTCAAACAGTGTTGGACGTCAATAAATTTGTTCTCAAATTAGTTCTTAAGAAACATTTTTCAGGCAGCTCGGTGGGTGTTGCCACTGTAGAGGGGATCCTGAGGTTTTGTCGGATGCCCCCACTGCTAGTGGCACCATACGACCAAGTTGCAATCAACAAGGTCATCTCTTTCATGATCAATGTGTGGCCATGGATCTGCAGTCATTGTATGATGAGAGCAGACCCATGAACCACAGGGATTCTTAATACCTGCACATTTGTACCCAAACCATCGGATCATTTACGAGCACCAAGTAGATTCCATCCAGTGCATGCTAGGAGCCCCCCAGCGGACACCTTTCATGAAATGATAGAGAGGGATTTGGTCTCGCTGTCCACCCAAGTTTGTCATAGGGGGTGGGCGGCTAGACAGAATCTCTCTCATGCTGAGAAATTAGCTATTAAGACATTGTCTAATAACACACTAATCACAATAAAGGGGGTGGACAAGGGGGGGCAGTAGTTGTACTTGAAACCACCATGTATGTAAATGAGGCACTAAGGCAGCTTTCTGATACGGAAACCTATCAAAAGTTACTGGGTGATCCCACTGTAAATGCCTGCTGGATTCTGTTGTCGATTGTGGCACCTTGGGGGGATTCTTTTCTAACAGGGAAACTGAACTTTTAAAAGTCTCCAAACCTGTGGTCCCAATTTGCCATCATTTACCCAAGGTGCACAAGAGACTCGAGAATCCAGCAGGCAGACCCATAGTCTCTGGAATTGGCTCTCTCAACGAACTGTTGGGAGAGTATGCTTGTTTAGAGCCACTGGTCTTGAGGCTCAATACATATCTCAGGGATATCAAACAGGTATTGCAGGATATGAGGGATATACGATGGAACACCAATTTCCGCTGGATCATCTGTGATGTCTCATCATTATATTCCTGTATCCCCCATGAATTTGGTTTTAGAGCTGTTCATTATCATCTGAACAAGTATAGTAGATATACTGTGGATTTTGTGGACTATCTGGTGAGGGTGGTACACTTTCTGCTCACGCACAATTATTTTTTGTTCAATGGAACTTACTATCTCCAGTGGCGTTGGACCTCAATGGGGGCGAAGTTCGCCCCCTCTTACGCCAACCTTTTTATGGGTTGGTGTGAGGAGTCCCACGTCTTTGGAGATAGTAATTCATTTCGTTCTGATATTGTTTATTTTAGGAGATACATTGATGACTTGCTCGTCATGGAGAGGCAGCCATAAGTGCATTACTCAATTCATTGATTATTTGAATTATAATGAGAGCAATTTGGTTTTCACCTTCACCAGTGATCCAAATAAAATAGTGCTCCTGGATCTTGAAATCACTTCATCATGCGACTCTGAAATATTAGTCACTAATATACATAAAAAGCCAGTGTCTGCCAACTCTCTGCTATGGGCAGAGAGTTAACACCCACGACACGCAATTAGAGGGGTACCAGTGGGGCAGTTTATGAGACTGTGCCGTAACTGCTCCACTGGTGAGCTCTTTGATAAAGCCAGTGTAGAATTAAGGGGTACATTTTTGACTAGATGTTATCCTGGTTGGATGTTGGACAGGGCTGAGTCAAAGGCGAGAGCCAAATCATGAGATGAGTTGTTGGGTCAGCCCTGCACTCAGAAAGTGGGGTTTGGGGATAAGGTTATTTTTAGTACCACTTATAGTGTAGAATTTCACAGATCACGAAAACAGTAAAGCAGCATCTTCCCATATTATTAGCCGATAGAGTGCTTCGGCCATATGTGGAAGGAGGTTGTAAGTTTGTCTCAAGGAAGGCTCCCACTCTAGCCAGGAATCTCTCTCCGAGCATGTTTGTAGGAGATAGGAGACATCAATATAACTATACCTGGCTGAGACCAGTGGGTAACTTCGCTTGTGGCGGTTGCAGATGTGACTGCTGCCAATGGATTGTTCCTACGAAAGCATTTGAATCTACTGTTAATGGATCTAAACATAAAATAAAGCAGTGTATTAACTGCGCCACTAAGTTTGTTATATATTTAATATCTTGCAAGGCATGTAATGTTCAATATGTAGGAAAGACATGTAGATCTCTCAGAGAACGTGTGAGAGAGCACATCAGTAATGTGTATTGTGGTGGTCACAGAGCTGATGTTGCTCAACACTTTTGTTTGAAACACAATTCAAATCTAGAACACCTCTCTGTGGTCGGCATAGAAAGGATAGTCTCACCAATTAGGGGTGGTGACAGAGAGAAATTACTGTCCCAGAGAGAGGTGTTCTGGATCTTTACCTTGTCCACCAGGATGCCACTTGGACTTAATAAGTCATTTGATGTGAGTCTTTTTGTTTGAATTTTTATCTTTAAAGATTGAGTTATGAAATGAAGTTGGAACGTTATTGTCTCCTTTGTGTAACGGTTTTTTAAGACACTCAGACCAGGGGTGAGATAAAACACAGTTTTATTAAAAGAAAGATAAGGCAAATGATCACCCTCTACAGGCAACACAAAATAATAACAAACCAATAACAGATATGCCCCCACAGGCTCAGTATACAGAATAAGAGTATTACATATACTGTCTCAGGACAGGCACATGAGAGGAACCCAGATAAGGGTTAAATGTATAGATGAACAGTCTCTGTTGTGGAGTTTGGCACGCCCAAGGTGTTAATAGGCAGCAGTAAGTGTAGCTGGAATCACACTTATAGTACAGAGAGATGTTGCACTAGGCCGTGCGTGACCAGAGGTAATATCAGCAACACAGTACCCAGAATAGCCCCCACGGGCGTAACCAAGGGTACGATTGACACTGCAAGTGCTTGAGTAGTTAGCCCCCACGGGCGTCACCACAGTATAACCTGAACTGCAAGAGCTGCAAATAGCCCCCACAGGCGTACAACGGAGACCAGCGGAACAGAGGTATTGAGCCAATAGCCCCCACGGGCGTAACCTAGTCAAACTGCAAGAACTTTGAGCCAATAGCCCCCACGGGCGTAACAACGGACCACATATGTTGCAACGGCGAAGCCAATAGCCCTTCACCCCCAGTACATTAGCTTGTGCCTCCAGCCTCAATGGTGTTAATGTAAGTGCTTGAGCCAGAAGCGCCCTACCGGAACCGTTACCGACAGCACTACTCTGCAATGGTGTAATGAGCCGCCGACCAACCAGAGCATAAGCGGCCAGCTCAGCAGATGTAATGCGAGAGGGAGGCTCTATACCAGTGAAAGAGGCTAGCGAAAGGTAATGCGGCACAGCTAGGGTTAAAATCAGCTTTTACGGATCGGAGGCTCAGAGAAGTATGTAAGTTCTGCAAGCCATACGGAGGCTCAGGACAGCAACACAACTCTGCAATCAGGTAATACTCAGCACTGGGCGCAAGCAATCGGCAGTGGCGGAGGTCAGAATGTCGCCACAGCGACAACCGGAGGGGAGAGCAGGAACTAGCTGGTCACCGGAACAGTCCGTTAACAGGTCACGTAGCAGGAAGTCAGCCAAGCCGGGTCGGATCACGGTGAGGGTCCTCATACAAGCCGGGTCAATCACGAGCAGGAACGTCAGCCAAGCCGGGTCGAATCACGGAGCGGGTACTCAGACGAGCCGGGTCAATCACGAGCAGGAACACAGGAACGTAGTCAAGACAGGCCAAATCGTTACATGGAAAACCGGAACACAGGAACTCAGCAACAGCAACACTGGCTCTGAAACACCACGAAAGGGCACCTGACAAGTGTCACGGTCAGGTATAAAAAGGTCACCAGGGGCGGGCCAAACCAGTATAGCGAATCAGCATACACCACAAGCGAGAGTGACAGAAAGGATCACAGGCACTGTGATACTTTGTCTCAATCGTTAATCTAGACATTTCAACAACTCAGTTGTTGAAGTTTGGGCGGTAATCACTACAGTCAAAAATATGTCCATACTAGCCAACCATTAAGGTACATGTATGTATATTTTCCCAATTGGTCAGACAGATCTATATTTGCATTCATTTTGTATATACCAGCTAACTATTAGGGTACACTCATATACATTGTCCCATTTTGGTAGATAGATGTATATCTGCCTTCATCCTGTATATCAAGGTTTTAAATACTTGTATGTGATGTCATTTTAATAGTTGTATTTGTTAAGCACATACTATTGGAGTTACCACTTTCCACTCTTCAAAAGAAACCTTGGGGCACATACGGGTTCGGTACCATGTTAGTGTGGGGTTAATCGGGTTGCAGTATTCCTTTTCGAATGGAGCAGTTGGTTTCCCGTCACGGGATTGGTTGCCGTGCCTGATAGGTGTTAACTTTGTCTTTAAAGAACTGGAAAGGTGGTCACTCCTTTAGTCTATGATTAAGCACCCAGGTGCGAAACGCGTGAGACAGATGCGGCATGTGTAGCGTTCACCGTTGATATTTTGTAATACAGTGAGAACTGGTTTTATATACTACGCTGGAGTGCGGTCTTTGTATATTTGGGATCCCACATAGCCCCCTCGCGTCACAAGCCTCTCAGTCTGACTATTGTTCTCTTGTTCTAATTTAGTAAAAGAAAAAAAAAAAGAATATTTTAACTACTTGGATTGCCAGAGCAGTCAGGAAAGCAGTTTTAACCAATGCCTCGTGCACCTCCATGGCATCCAAGTGATTAGATATAATAAAATTGTACTATTGCGTTTATGATTTAAACTGTGCTACACAAGTGATTACAGCTTAAATGGGGCTACAAAAGTGATAAAAACAATAGTGAGAGCGCCCATCAAGCTTGAAGAAGGTGAAGTGTCTTGTTCTAGGCATGGTGACCTCTCAGTCATGTTTCACTGTCGTCCAATACAGGTTACTGGTAACACTGGGAGGCGTCAGTCCCCTTTAAGTAGGCAGGAACATTCTCTAAATGTATGCAGAGGGGGTGGAGCCTCCCTTCCCTCTCAGGCTGCCTCATCCAGTCTGCCCCCAGAATTGTTTGTTCCTGTGTGTGAACACACCAGGTGGAGAACATCTCGTCAGTTTTTAGTTTCTTTATTATTTTTCTGTCAGATATGGAATACCACCATTAGGCGGGTTACCTTTACTGACAAATGCCCTCTCCAAAGTGGCTAGCTCAGTGTCCAGGGCCTTTTGGTGGACCTTAAGCCCTGAAGGGGGAATATCTTGGTTACAAGTGCTTCCCCATGGATTACCCACTGAGGTAATTCTTACTACTTGGTGACCTGAAGACAGAAGATCTGCAGAAAGGTGAGCCACCCTTTGAGTGCTGAAGGTCCACTTGTCCCACAGTGTCCCTTAATTGGGCTTGTATTTGGGAGTTCTCATTGCGCACTCCGGCACTCATTGGGTGTATATGTGTATGTCTGTGGGTATTTGGAGCAGGTTTATGTGGTAAGTTAACCCTTCCTCTGCTGGTTTGACAGGTTTAATGGGGTTTTCTGGCACTTTTCTTACTGGATCAGTGTTGTCTCTATATGCATACATGTTCACTGCATGTGTTTCATGTTTTTAACTTGTAGTTTCACTTTTATTAAAATTGTGTACTGTGCCTTTAAGGCGCGCTTTACCGCACGGACGCCATTGCTCCATTTACTTTCTATGGGACATATCTCTGTAACCGCTTCACACAGCGAATTAAGAGAGGGCTCATTTTAATTGTCTACCCTTGCTCTATCATCCGGTTTATAGTTCAAGTGTGTTGAGGGGCTTCGGGGGCTTCGGGCACTGTTTTGGGGTACTTTTTGGGAAAAACTACATTTCCCATGAGCGCTTGATTCGCTCCTAATTTCTGATTGGCTCCCGTCGCGGCAGCCATTTTGGGCACTTTTCTCAATGAGTATCCTATACAGCGCTTGGACAACCCTTTTCTCCTCTGGAGATTGACCCTTCGCCTGCCAGAACAGTCTATATTTAGCGTTTCTGGGGTGAAATATCAATCTTACACACTACAATTGGGTGATTCATTGTACAGTTGGTTATTTTGACAATGTGAGAATGTCTGTACCGCTGGTGCTAGGGGCTAGACCTAAGACTAAGGAAGATGGGGTGTCAGTATCCCCATTGCGCATTGCTCTTCCTGTCACACAGGGCTACCTAGAGTGTTCTCTGGTCATTTCTGCCCAGCAGGTTCTGAAGTTCCTGGCAGCAACCCAGGGCCTTCCAGCCATGCTACTGAGCCAGCTTGGGTGCGAGAGTTTAAGGCTGCAACTGGAAACCTCAGGTCCACTTTACAGCTCTTTGCATCCCAGATACAGGGGGCACTTCAATTATGACAGACCCCCTCTGTTATCAGATCCTCCCTGCCTCAACCGCAGGGAGCACCTGATGTGTCAGATTCTTCTGAGGAAGAATTGTTGCTAGATTCGAATGTTGAGGTTGGTGCTCTTTTGGAATCTTCCAGGTCTCTTAGGGGACCCATTTGAAGCTGATCCTGAAACCTCTACTGAGCTGATGAGGGCTGTATTGTCCACTCTCAACATTCCATCAGTTCAGGGGTTCCCTCTGATCTCTCTGATGTTTTTCAGGTGCCTGCAAAGCCCCTTACTCATTTTCCTCCTAACCTAACTCTTGATTGTTTGGTTCTGATGCATGGACTACTCCGGACACGTCCTCTTCAGCGTCTAGAAAGTTTGCTAAAAGTTTCCCCTTTTCTGAAACAGAAATGACTGAATGGGTTCATCCCCCTAAGGTGGACGTACCCTTGTCTAGACTCCCTAAATCTACTGTCTTACATGTTTCTGATGCTTCTGCGCTGCAAGATTGGACTGATAAGTAACTTGAGGTTCCCCTCAAGTCCATTTTCACTTATACTGGCTCTGCTGTGGGTCCAGCCTTTGCTGTTATCCGGGCAGTTGCAGTCTGGACTGAGCAACTTACTATGGCGGTCCGTCAGGATGCACCTACTTTGGAGACATCGCGTCTCCTTGCTATTATCTCTGTGGATCAACAATATGTTTCTGCTGCTGCCTTTGATGCCATCCGCATGATGGCAAGGGCCACCACTACTCCTGTGGTGGTTGGGCGTGTGCGTTGGCTTAAGATTTGGTCTGCTGTCACGGCTTCCAAAAAAAAAAAAAAAAGTTTTTCTTTCTTTGCCTTTTGAAGGTACTTCCTTGTTTGGATCCGAACTTAAGGAACTAATTAGCAAGAGTACTCTTCTACCCTTGGTATTTGAAAAAAAAAAAAAAAAGAAAAGTGGCCGTTTAAGCGTAACCGGTCCTTTTGTTCCTTTCACTCTGAGACAAGTACGACGAACCAGGCAGTTCCATCTGCTCCGCATTCCTCCTTCAAGCCCATGCACCAATTGCAGCCCAAGGACGCATTCAAGCCTATGACTTCGTGACTGCTTCGGCATGACTCACCAACACCGTGGGATGATTCAGTGTCGGACCCATGGGCCTTTCTGGTGGTGTCTGTGGGATATATGATCCCTTTCTTTTCTCTCCTACCTTTTCGTCTTTATCTTTCTCGTTCTCCTCAGGAAGTCGAGTGAAGCCGTCTGTTCAAAGACGCTATCCAGGCTCTTCTGTACAAGGTTGTCCTGGAACAGGTACCCCCTGCGGACAGGGGTTCAGGATTCTATTCAAGCCTTTTTGTGGTGACCAAAAAAAAAAAAAGGGGAACGGCGGATACCACCCTATTTTGGGTCTGTGAGATCTTAACTGCCATGTCTCTGGGGGAGTTTCTTACTTCTCTGGACCTTCAGGATGCGTATTGCACATCCCAATCCATCTAGAGAGCAGGCAGTATCAGAGGTTTGCCTGCGCCCTAGGTTTTCCAACGGGTGTTGGGGGGCCTTGATGCCCGTCCTCCATCGGGACGGCATCAGAGTGCCTTCGTACATGGACGACTTGCCTTTTACAACCGTTATCTGCGGACCTTCTTCATCAGCAGGTCCAGACCTGCTTTCAATTCCTTACACATCACGGTTGGATTGCGAACTTGGTCAAGTCTGACCTTGTTCCGTCTCGGCACCTGGGTCTTCTGTTCAGTACTCAGAGGTGCATGATTTTTCTATCGGACGAGGTAACCATCAATTTGCTCAAAGGGTCTCAATGATCCTATCCCGCTATTGGATACTGGTTCCGAAGTTGTCTTCTCTGGTGGGGTAGTTCATCTCCACGATAGAGGTGGTTCCATTTGCCATGGTACACACCAGGGAACTTCAGGGATTTGTGATACGGACATGCTGGGACCAACCGATCATCAAAAGCTATCGATCACCCCCCCGCCCTCATGTCGAGTTGAGCTTGGAGTGGTGGTTGGGCCTTCCGATCTCCTACAAGGAAGATCCTTCCGGATTCCCTACTGGACCGAGGTCACAACGGATGCCAGCCTCCTGGGCTGGGGAGCTGTTCTGGGTCGCTTTAGCGCTCAGGGGAAGTGGTCCATGGAGGAGTCCCTTCTTTCCATCATTGGGAGTGTCAACTGGAGGACGGGCCAGTCTGAGCGGAGTCCGACTTCGCCACGGCAGTGGCTTACATCGACAGACAGGGCTGGACAAGAAGTGTCGCCACTTGGTTAGAGGTCAAGGCCATTCTGTCCTGGGCAGAGGTTCATGTTCCGGTCATTTCCGCAGTGCTCATTCCAGGCGTAGACAACGTCATGGCAGACTTCCTCAGTCGTCACGCAGTCGACAGCGGAGAGTGGGAACTACATCTGGAGGTGTTTCAACTCCTGGTTCTGAGATGGGGAATGCCCCAGTGCATCTGATGGCAATGGGACACAACAGGAAGGTTCCACCGTTTTGCTGTCTGTGGAGAGACTCTACCTCTGCTGCTGATGCAATGTTCATTCCTGGACATTCTCTCTGGCCATTTTTCCTCTCTTTCTCTCTCTCTCTCTCTCTCTCTCTCTGTGTCCTGGTCTCTCTCTCTCTCTCTCTCTCTCTCTCGCTCTCGCTCTCTCTATGTTTATATGGGCGTTACGGACATTGTAATTGGTGCGTTGTCCGGTAATTCTGATTGTTTGGGATTGACATCGTCAACCCTGGTATCCGGAGTTTATGACCCTATCTGTGGTGGAGTCATTTCGGCTCCCCTCTCGTCCAGCTCTTCTTCTACGGGGTTATCTGTGGAAGACAATGTTCTTCGGCTCAATTTGACGGCCTGTATGTTGAATCCTCAATTTTATGGAAGAAAGGGTTTTCTTCTGCTGTGGTTTCTACTATGCTTAGTGCTATAAGCCTGTTTCTTCCACGATCTATCACCGTGTCCGGTCGATATTTGTGTCTTGGTGTGCTGACAGAGATCTGTCTCATGACTTTGATCTTCCCACTGTCCTGTCCTTTTGGTTGGACGGTGTTGGCAAGGGACTCAGTCTGAGTTCTCTTACGGTTCTTACTTCGGCGCTTTCTGTCGTTTTCCAGAAAACGCATTACTATCTTCCTGACGTCAGAGGTTTCTTCCAGGGTGTTGCTACTGTGCGCCCTGCCTTTCGGAGTCCGGCTCCTCAGTGGGACCTTAATCTGGTTTGGGAGTTCCCCAGCGTTCCCCCTTTCAGTCCTTGCCTACTATTCCTTTGCGCCTTTTGTCGTGGAAGATGGCCTGTATATGTTATACTGAGGAGATATCACACAGACGTGTATCAGTGTACTGTGTACCGCAGAGTGTGCACTGTATATGTTATACTGAGGAGATATCACACAGACGTGTATCGGTGTACTGTGTACCGCACAGTGTGTACTGTATATGTTATACTGAGGAGATATCACACAGACGTGTATCAGTGTACTGTGTACCGCACAGTGTGGACGTGTATCAGTGTACTGTGTACCGCACAGTGTGTACTGTATATGTTATACTGAGGAGATATCACACAGACGTGTATCGGTGTACTGTGTACCGCACAGTGTGTACTGTATATGTTATACTGAGGAGATATCACACAGACGTGTATCGGTGTACTGTGTACCGCACAGTGTGTACTGTATATGTTATACTGAGGAGATATCACACAGACGTGTATCAGTGTACTGTGTACCGCACAGTGTGGACGTGTATCAGTGTACTGTGTACCGCACAGTGTGTACTGTATATGTTATACTGAGGAGATATCACACAGACGTGTATCGGTGTACTGTGTACCGCACAGTGTGTACTGTATATGTTATACTGAGGAGATATCACACGGACGTGTATCGGTGTACTGTGTACCGCACAGTGTGTACTGTATATGTTATACTGAGGAGATATCACACGGACGTGTATCGGTGTACTGTGTACCGCACAGTGTGTACTGTATATGTTATACTGAGGAGATATCACACGGACGTGTATCGGTGTACTGTGTACCGCACAGTGTGTACTGTATATGTTATACTGTGGAGATATCACACGGACGTGTATCAGTGTACTGTGTACCGCAGACTGTGCACTGTATATGTTATACTGAGGAGATATCACACGGACGTGTATCAGTGTACTATGTACCGCAGAGTGTGCACTGTATATGTTATACTGAGGAGATATCACACGGACGTGTATCAGTGTACTGTGTACCGCACAGTGTGTACTGTATATGTTATACTGAGGAGATATCACACGGACGTGTATCGGTGTACTGTGTACCGGACAGTGTACTGTATATGTTATACTGAGGAGATATCACACGGACGTGTATCAGTGTACTGTGTACCGCAGAGTGTGCACTGTATATGTTATACTGAGGAGATATCACACGGACGTGTATCAGTGTACTATGTACCGCAGAGTGTGCACTGTATATGTTATACTGAGGAGATATCACACGGACGTGTATCACTGTACTGTGTACCGCACAGTGTGCACTGTATATGTTATACTGAGGAGATATATCACAGACGTGTATCACTGTACTGTGTACTGCACAGTGTGCACTGTATATGTTATACTGAGGAGATATCACACAGACGTGTATCGCTGTACTGTGTACCGCACAGTGTGCACTGTATATGTTATACTGAGGAGATATCACACAGACGTGTATCAGTGTACTGTGTACCGCACAGTGTGTACTGTATATGTTATACTGAGGAGATATCACACGGACGTGTATCAGTGTACTGTGTACCACACAGTGTGTACTGTATATGTTATACTGAGGAGATATCACACGGACGTGTATCAGTGTACTGTGTACCGCACAGTGTGTACTGTATATGTTATACTGAGGAGATATCACACAGACGTGTATCAGTGTACTGTGTACCGCACAGTGTGGACGTGTATCAGTGTACTGTGTACCGCACAGTGTGTACTGTATATGTTATACTGAGGAGATATCACACAGACGTGTATCATTGTAGTGTGTGAAGCACTGTGTGTACTCTTCAATGACAAACACACAAATATGTACACTATTCTACTGTACTTTACATGTCATTACCATTTTCCTAATCTGTCGCCTCTTTTGGATTTTTTCCAGTACCCTCATTTTTTGAAGCGAGATGCAAACAGACTGCAGATCATGTTACAGAGAAGGAAGCGATACAAGAACCGCACCATCCTGGGCTACAAGTCTTTGGCTATTGGAGTCATAAACATGGCGGAGGTAAGAGGCACCCATGGTTATCTGCTACCCGTCATGTGTTATCCTCTGCACACGGTTACGCCATACCAGCTTTGCATCCTGTATGTATAATACCAGCTTCTCAGCTCTGCAGTCACCAACATCCCCAAATAAACACCTGACTTTCATCACTAGACTGAGCCATAAAGTTTTTCTATTGTGATTGCCCAGTATTAGCATTGTAATTTTAGAAATTATATTCCTCTCTGTCGCCCCCTGTTGTCACTGGCATTACAGTCCCAGAATGCTGGTGTCCAGTATGCAAATTAGCTATCCTTACAATTTGTCTTCATCAATACAATATTATATTTATATTGCCTGCATCGCCCTGTTTTACACCCCTAATGATGTATCCTTTTATGTTTGGTCTGTGCTGTACAATATTGTGTACTATGTATTTTCACGTATCATCCTAAGTTAAGGAGGGTTTTCTAGACACTAGGTCAGGTACAAAATAAAGCTCTTCAGATTCTTTTGTAACACTAATCTTGACTCTGTTATTGGTATCAGCGGCTCATGAGCTTGATATAGAGGAGTACTTCTGCCTGTGAACCCAAATAGTCTCTATAGACATGCTGTCACAAAGTATAGATTTAAAGGCCTGTTGCTCCCACCTTACAACTCAGAGACATCAGGGCAGGAGGGATGGAACCTGCCCAACAGCGACTTATTCATGTGGGTAGACGTGTTAATTCACTACCAAAGTCCTGCTGACAAAGCTGCTATACATCTTCGAGGCAATCCATTATCACTGGTGGGTGTACTTGATAGATCTTCTAGCCAGTTGACCACTATACCCATTGAGGAGATGCCCTATGTGATGTAGAAAGTTAGGGTGTTAGATATATGTAAGCTGAGCTGTACTTCTTGTTTCTGTGCGCTCTGATGCTCCTGTCATGTCTGTCAGTCCATATGTTCTTATCATTCCCGCTTTCTCCTGGGGTCTAACTGTACTTTCCCTGTGCCCTTTCTTAGGTGATGCAGCACCCTACTGAGGGAATGAGAGTTCTAGATCTCCACAGCAGTAGGAAGGATCCCACCATCCGAGTGGCAGAGATCAGCATCTTCTCCCTGTCCAGCCAACCTATTGATCATGAGGATGTCAGTGTGCCTCCCCGGCCCAAGATGAAGGTTTTGGGTGAGATATCCGTGTTAGATACATGTGGAAGGGGGACAGCAGTAGTAATCATTTGTTACCTGACCACAGGACCACTCTCCATAAACTTGGGAGGTGGAGCAGAGTTATCTGTATACATATGGGGCATGAGCCAAAAGTATGTAAGGAGTTCGGAGGAGAAAGAAAAGCAATATTGCCTGTTCTGCAGCTAATCTCCACTCGGGGGTATCACATTTTAGCTCTCTAGTGCCATTACAAAGGAGACATTTCCACATACATATTATACTGATCACACCCCTCTCACATACTTTCAGGGGAGGAGGAGGAACTGTTATATGGATACCCCTGTGGGGAGCTGTTTTACGAATATACCTAGGGAGGAGTAGAAGTGGAAGGCTCGTCTGAATTTGTGGGAGGGGCCGCAGGGTACTTAACCCGCGGCTTCCCTGCATCCTGCGAGCCGTCGCTTCCGGTCCATCACGTGTCTCAAGGGAAAGGTATTGTCAAGTCGTGCCAGCTCATCCAGAACGTTCTGTACTTCTGATTGTCTTCCTGTTCACATTACTCTCAATGCCCGTTTACCATAACCCTCACTGTCCTGTTCATTCAGCTCCTTAGGCTTTCAGATTCGGCCCGTGGTCGCCTAGTGGTGTCATCACTACGCGACCCGGAAGCATAGGCTTCTACTCCACTATCCGAACACTCTTCAGCCAGGTTAATACGATATTCCCGTTTACAGTGGAGACTTCTCTTCTGTTTATCTCTCTATACTCCGCAGGTTTGATTAGTACAATTGCATGTGTACCTAATATGTGTTATTCCAGCAATTCTACGCTTTCTCTCTTAACATATCTATTAATATGAGCAGCAGAGAAGTACAATTGTAGTATGCTTCCTGCCTAGCAGCACCCTACACACAGCCGATTTGATACCAAGCTGTGGTCTCATCATAGTTGCTTTAGTATGTTCAACTAAAATATGTATTATGGTATTGTAGAATTGGCACAAGTATAGGAAATAGCAGCTACATTACATGCAGAGTCTCCTGCGTTTGTTTACCGGACCTGCTTGGCTTTGCCATATTTAGATGCACATTCATGCCTTGTTCCATTTCAGCTATTCCATTGCATTACTCCCTAATCAATCAGGTAAGTCAGTGCATTTGCTATTAATTGTACACCTAACCATACCGCCCACTCCAGCACCTTCCACTTCACCTCTCACGAGGCACCCAGCAGTACGTTTCACGCATCTACCAGTTCCGGATTATAATTCAACCAGCATGTTTCTGTTACTCGCTCCACGTCACTATCACATCAGTTCTGCAATCTATTAGTTCCAGAATTATCGTATTACAGATGTCAGTGTCTGGATATTAGTTTCATACCTTACCTCCCGTCAAGAAGCCGAAGGTTTCACCTACCTCAATCAGTGAGGCCGTTAAGGTGCTTTAAATATAAGACCCCTTTTAGTTAATTTCAGAGTATTTTACAGTAGCCAATTTAGCTTTTCTTTTTTCATACCTTACCTCCCGTCAAGAGGCCAAAGGGTCCACCTACCTCAATCCGTGAGGCTGATAAGGTGCTTTAAATATAAGACCCCTTTTAGTTAATTCTTTTTCATACCTTACCTCCCGTCAAGAGGCCAAAGGGTCCACCCACCTCAATCTGTGAGGCTGATAAGGTGCTTTAAATATAAGACCCCCTTTTTTAGTTACATTTTCAGAGTATTTTACAGCAGCCAATTTAGCTTTTCTTTTCATACCTTACCTCCCGTCAAGAGGCCGAAGATATCACCTGCCTCAATCGTTGAGGCCGACAAGGTGCGTAGGGTATTAGGTTCCCCTCAATCGCTGAGGGCAAGGAACCTAATTTTAGTCTATTTGTTTATATCCTTCACCCCACCTACCTCATCATCGAGGCCGTCAAGGTGTTGAATCACATAAGGTGTTCAGAATTCTAGATTTCCATCAGTCGCTGGGGGAGAGGGTTACATGTAGTTGTAGGCAGGCTTAACATGTATATTTTACTACTTCACCGGCTATGGCCAAGCATGTTTCATGGAGCACATACAGCTACATCTGGGAAGGAGACTTGTCTCCCTGCCAAGCAGTTTTAGCCGCAGGCCTGGGGATAGGTTTTCACTTCTCCATTTAGCCAGCCACCGGGCACACGGTTCATGGGTCCATCAATGATGGATTCATCTCCCTCAGGTCTAATTCACGCCATGATTACGATGTTTTCGAGGCAGAATGGGCTGAGAAGGGAATGGGCCTATCCATTAGGACTCCATCCTCCGGAACAATTCTTCACTGCATACTTACTAACATCCACATGGCAACTGGTTTTGCTATTAATGATGTATTTTACTGTTGACAGGATGGAAGATTCTACAGCTCAGGGATCAGTGGAGCCAGAGATCATGCTGGCTGGGGAGCCCGCTACTCCCAGGACCACTAGTCCCCCCCCCCTCAGGCTCAGACCCCTACTATTCAGCCCTCTTTTAGGGATTGGACTATTTCTAATATAATGGCCGAATTATCCCGGCACCACTTCCCATACCCAGCTCCTGCTAGGAAGGCAGAACTGTTCAGACTACTGTTCCCATCCCAGGGTCACACCCCTCCCCATACTCCTACTTCTCCGCACGCTGTAGATTATTCTGCGCAACTGAATGACATGATGCAAACGTTGTCCAATATTACCACCTCTATGTCAGAACTGCAGAATAGGATCCAGGCTCTGTAGAATAAATTCCGGTTGCCACCCGAAGGACAGCCCCCATATCAGCCTAATCCTCCTCAAGGTAATCCCACCTTTCTGACCCACCCTCAGATAACTCCAACACATATGATTCCCGCCCATATCCGGAAGAATATTCTGGAAGGAAGAGATGTCAGTCTAGTTTCACTGCTTATTTCAACACAAGATCTGACTGAGAACCGCACCATAAACTGCGGTGACGTGTCAGTCACACTAAAGGCCAAATACCCTAAGCTGTCTCGAAAGTTGTCTATTCCAGAATTTGTCTTGGCCTTTAGTGTATTCAGAGGTGTTCTTTGTTTATCCTTCCCCTTTCGTAGGCAAGAATTAGACCAATACCTGTACCTCATAGTAGATCTGGGGTACAGGTATGGAGGTTTTCACTTCTACGACTACCACCGGCCTTTTTCCACCAAGGCAGTGGCTGCCTTGGCCCAGTTCAATTTCAGGACAGATTGGAGCTCGCTGGATAACGAGCAGTAGCTTCAGCGGCAGCTTCCTCTCCAGACATGCCCATCTCCCCTCCACAGTCCATTGATAACCTAGGCTGGAAGATACATTATTTAGGCAATACTCCCATATGTAACAATTTTAACGCTAGGGGATGTTTTTTCAGTGCATGTTGTATATGGCTTATGTTTGCTCTCTCTGCCGTAGGTCTCGTTCCCGCGCTATTTGCCCACGGAATCCGAGACACAATAAATGACTATGTCCAGTTAATCTAAACCTAATGCAGTCTCTTCTTGATACTCATCCGTACCGCTCATTAGCTAACTTTGTCATTTCAGGTTTTCAAGAGGGTTTCCACACAGGCCTCTTGGCATGACCTTCAATCCCATTAGACCTCCCTAACTTACAGTCTGCTATTTTAGAGCCAGAGTTGGTAGACATGCTCCTCAAAGCAGAGTTAGATAATGGCTTCATCTTCGGCCCATTCGAATCACCCCCTTTTCCAATATGGAGAGCTAATCCACTGGGCATTGCCACTAGGAAATTCTCCCTAAAAAAGCTCCTGATAGTGGATTTCTCAGCCCCTCATGTGTCCCGTCAACCAAGTATCAAATCTTTGATTCCTTCTGAAGAATTCCGCCTCAAATAGCATTCTATCAATGACCCCATGACTCCGATGAGAATGGCAGGAAAAGGTTGCTGGTTATGCAAAATTGATATAGAAGATGCCTTCAGGCTCCTTCCCGATCATCCTTCACTATGACATCTGCAGGGCATGAAATGGCGTGAGTGGTATTATTTTTCAGTACAGTTACCATTCGGCCTGAAAAGCAGTCTTAAACTGTTTGATTAGCTGAATTACTTAACTGGATCATCTGCTGTCACGCTCACTGCTCTAACGGGATTCACTACCTGGACGACTTCCTAATCGTAGAATCTCCATCAGCATCCAGTCGGTTTGTCCAATCTTATGTCCGTTTTTTGAAGGTCCCTATTGCTGCCAAGAAAGTCTTCAGCCCTGCTACCTCTGTCGAATTCCTAGGAATTTGCCTTGACTCAGTCAAGATGGAAGCCTTTCTGCCTACCGACAAATTAGTAAGAATGCAAGCCTTACTCCATGAATTTCTTATCAGTCCATCATATACCAAGAAGGAATTACAGTCCTTGTTAGGTCACTTAAATTTCACTATGCGCATCATTCCTCAAGGGAGATCCTTTATTTCCCACCTCCTCTCTCTCCTTCCTTTGGCCCATGATGAATTCTTTCCCATTCTCATAGATGTGATCTGATATATAGATCTGATTTGGCAATGTGGTACTCGTTTCTTAACTACTGGAATGGCCATTCCCTATTTCCTCGGCCTATGAATATTTCCTCTCCAGTAGTTTTTTCAGATGCTTCAGTTTCGCAACAATCTTCAATTCTGAATGGTTCGCAGCTCCTTGGCCTTCAGAAATACAAAGCCTTCCGGACTTCCTTCAAACATCAGCCTTGTTTGAGCTATATCCGATAGTGTCAGTAGCAGTACTATAGGGTCATTTGTGGACAGGGGAGAGTGACTTTCAAAACAGATAATCAAGCCACTAGTCTAATGCTTATTAAAGGTAGATCTTCATCCCTACACATCATGAGATTTCTACGCAAACTGACCTGGTTGTATCACGGTACCCGTGATCTCGCTATGGCGACATTGCTACTTCCTGTATGATTCCTGCTGAATTCTTATTGGCTGCTGGATCCTGTCTCCACCCAGCGTTAGCCCTTTTAACCCCAGCCCTGTCAGTATGCGGTTGCCCTTTCATGGTGTGTCTGTTTCATGAGTATGCTCCAGACTTCCAGTGTGTATCCTGTGTATGACGCGGCCTGACTGACTACTCTTCGTGGATTTCCGATTCCTGCTTTGTGTCCGAACCGGATTGGCTGACGTTCCTCCTCCATGTATCAACCCAGCTTGGCTGACGTTCCTGCTCTGTGTACCGACCTGGATTGGCTGGCGTTCCTGCTCCGTGTATCGACCCGGCCTGGCTGACGTTCCTGCTCTGTGTAACGACCAGGAATGGCTGACGCCCCGGCTCCTGTCATCTACCTGTCTTACATTCCTGCTCTGTGTTCAGGTTGGCCTGCCGGACTTCCTACCCCCTGGGTATTCGGGGTACCTGTCC
Source organism: Rhinophrynus dorsalis (assembly GCA_037306005.1). Taxonomy (NCBI): domain Eukaryota; kingdom Metazoa; phylum Chordata; class Amphibia; order Anura; family Rhinophrynidae; genus Rhinophrynus; species Rhinophrynus dorsalis. The sequence continues at coordinate 5,056,070 of CM074720.1, read as the reverse complement.
TGAGTACTATCACCTCCAGTATTGTGACCCATTCTTCCTCCACCCACGCTTGTTGGGTTTGACTCACTTCGGTGTTGCGTTCTCCTTTGGTTAGCACCCCGGTATGCTTGACCTGTTTACATTCATTTAACGAGGTTGGTTGTGTTCCCTGGGTGCCTCGATTACCTCTTTGCCTGCGGTCATTATCAGGTCTGAGCGTACGATTACCCTCTTGAAGGGTTGGTGCAAGTTAGCGCTTGTGGGTCACAGTTACTGAGCACATCCAGTGGGTTAGTTGCCTTGTGGCTATTTACCACCCTTCGCTTGGTGCTGATCGTTTTACTGCAGTTCGCTTACCCTAGTTCGCTAGGGTTCTGTTGCGCTTTGCGTTCTGTCAGTGTTGCATACTGGTGTGCAAAGTTCCTATTCAGTCTGCTCCGGCATCTCTGCTATACCTTATGCGGTAAGGTCCTGATATCCATTTCACTTACAGTATCCTGCAGCCTTGTTGCCTCGGTCTGGCTGTCTAGTAGTTACTGTCAGTGTCATTTCAGAGGGCCATTAGTGTTCTTTGTTGCTTCCGAGTCTGGGCCGTTATCGTACGTGTAGATCGTAGTGACCTCATACTACAACTACACCTCTGTTGTATCGCTGCCGCCACCTTGTCCTTCTTTGTATCAGAGGGCTACCTGTCTGGTCTCCACACTACTAGGACCTGTTCGCTCCTAGGCCTAGTAGCTCCCTTCTGGGAATTGTGTCTCTCTCGTTGAGTCCGGTGCCACTATCAAGTTACACACGTATTGTCTGTTAACCTGATCCTGTGTCAGTGTGGTATTGGACTGTACTGGACCCGCGTGGGATACAGAAGTAACAAACTGTCTGCTTAATCTAATTCTGTGTCAGTATTGCTTATGTCTGTACTGGACTCGTGAGGGTGCAGAAGTGTAATGTCATTATCTTTAATAAACTGTGTTTTTACCAAACCTTACGCGTCTGTGTGTCAGAAAAACCGTACCAGGTTGTCTCTATATTATAAATTTAGCATTTATCGCTCTTTCCTTCCAGGTTCCTGCAACCAAGCAGCTGATGCCCTGTCTCGTCTTAATTTCCAGGAATTCTTCAAAACTGATGCCGTCAGCCAGCAGCAATCCTTCATCTCCTCCGCCACTTCAAGAGCTAGTCCTGAAATTAATTACTTCCTGACAGAAGCAAATAATATAATGCTACGTGGTCTGGCTCCAAGCACCCTCAAAATGTACAAGAAAGCATGGTCCGCGTTGCACCATTTTCTCATCCTCGCTAATTCACCCTGCCTTTACTCATTTCCAGCCATTCTTGTCTTCTTATTGTGACCAATCCCTCAAATTATCACCCTTTACTATCCTATATAATAATTCGCTAAGTTGTGTGTAACTCCCGACATGCGCAGTAGACACTGCTGCGCGTGCTGCAGTCATGCGCAGTAGAGACTGCCCGTGCCGCGGCTGATACAGAGCTGGGCGCTCCGAAGGAACGTCCAGCTCTGTATCAGCCGAGGCGCGGGCAGTCTCCACTGCGTGTGACTGCCCCGCGACCGGCTGCCTGAGGCACTGTGGCCCGTGTAACGGGCTGTTCAACTAGTCAAGTTATATTTTGCTGGGATACAACACCATTTGATACAACCTAACTCACTTTCCCTGTTTACATCATATCAAACTAAATTGTTTCTTAAAAGCCTTTTTAAGACTTCACTAGCCCCTGCCCGTATTAGGCTCCCTATTGATGGTCCGGTCTTTCATAAACTTTATGTAGCTTTGAAAGCAGGGCTTTTCGATCCTCATACCAATTGTATTTTGTTAGCAGTCATATGTTTGGGGTTCTTCAGGTTTTTGAGACCAGGCGATTTTTGGGCCTCTCCGGTCAGCAAACCTTTCTTAAGAAAGAGGATTTACATGATCACGCAGAATATTTTAACCTACATCTTTCACACTCTAAAACGGATCAAAGAGGCGAGGGAGCTAATATTAAGATTTTTCCTACTAATGATGATTGCTGTCCTTACCAAGCTCTCCAGATACTGTCCAGTCTCCTCTCTGATCAGCCAGCCGACAGTTCATTGCTGCCTACTACTAATGGTCAGTTTCAAATCAAGTCATTGGAGTTTGTTGACCATTCTTTTGGAATTGGAGCTGCTTCGACAACTTCCAAAAATAACTTTCCACCTCATATCATTCAGCGTCTACGAAGGTGGAAATCTGATTGCTTCACCAGATATATTCATAATACAAAGAGCTAATCAGAGACGCTCAACTAGGAACAAGCCTGCCCTTGAATTTATGAGACTGTACAGGATAAGTATCCTACCCAGGGTGCAATCTCTTTTAGCTCACTAGTGCCTTTCACAGAGAGGAAATATCATAAAGCATATCATACTGATCCTATCAAAAGGCAGTCCAGCCACGAAGTGCCAGGCAATTCCCCTCTGAACAAGAAAAGCAGCCAACCCCAGACGTACGTTTCGGCCTTGTTGGGCCTCGTCAGTGAGGTGCAGCTGATCTCTCTAGGCACTGTGAGCAAGGGGGTTTATATTCAGAATCTGCATATAGAGATTAAAGCAGCATTATCTAAATTGTCCAGTTAAATCTCAATACATTTCCAAACGTATAATTTGTGTCTTTTCTTTTGGCCTCTAATCAGGTTGGCTGCATCGTCATCACCTGTGGACCTGGGGTTTATGCATATAAAACCCACTACCCAGGTTCTATCATGGGCACCGGAGGCCCTGACTACAAATAGCTTTTATATGAATATAAGCCAATAAATAATGTGAGAGGCTCTGAGAACGAACAAAAGCACAATGGCCTGTTCTTCGGCTAGTCACCGCTCAAGAGCATCACATTTTAGCTTTCTAGTGCCATTACAGAGGAGAAATTTCCACATACATATTAGACTAATCCCACCCATAAGGGCGGTCCAGTACCAAAATGATGGGCAAATCTTCTCTGCACGGAAAAACCAGCTAACCCCAGACGTACGTTTCGGCCTTATTTGGGCCTCATCAGTGAGGTGCAGCTGGCTTCCCTAGGCACTGAGAGCAAGGGGTCCATGTCTGGATTACCCTTTACACTTAGGGATAGACCATAAGTGTTTCGTAGAAACAAGCCAATAAATAATGTGAGAGGCTCTGGGAACGAACAAAAGCACAATGGCCTGTTCTTCGGCTAGTCACCGCTCAAGAGCATCACATTTTAGCTCTCTAGTGCCATTACAAAGGAGAAATTTCCACATACATATTAGACTAATCCCACCCATAAGGGCGGTCCAGTACCAAAATGATGGGCAATTGTTCTCTGCACGGAAAAACCAGCTAACCCCAGACGTACGTTTCGGCCTTATTTGGGCCTCGTCAGTGAGGTGCAGCTGGCTTCCCTAGGCACTGAGAGCAAGGGGTCCACGTCTGGATTACCCTTTACACTTAGGGATAGACTCTAAGTGTTTCGTAGAAACAAGCCAATAAATAATTTGAGAGGGCTCTGAGAACGAACAAAAGCACAATGGCCTGTTCTTCGGCTAGTCACCGCTCAAGAGCATCACATTTTAGCTCTCTAGTGCCATTACAGAGGAGAAATTTCCACATACATATTAGACTAATCCCACCCATAAGGGAGGTCCAGTACCAAAATGATGGGCAAGTCTCCTCTGCGCGGAAAAACCAGCTAACCTGGACCTCCCTTATAGGTGGGATTAGTCTAATACGTATGTGGAAATTTCTCCTCTGTAATGGCACTAGAGAGCTAAAATGTGATGCTCTTGAGTGGTGACTAGCCGAAGAACAGGCCATTGTGCTTTTCTTCGTACTCAGAGCCTCTCACATCATTTTTGGCTTGTTTTTGAAAAACACTTGGGGTCTCTCCCTAAGTGTAAAGGGTAATCCAGACGTGGACCCCTTGCTCTCAGTGCCTAGGGAAGCCAGCTGCACCTCACTGACGAGGCCCAAATAAGGCCGAAACGTACGTCTGAGGTTAGCTGGTTTTTCCGCGCAGAGGAGACTTGCCCATCATTTTGGTACTGGACCTCCCTTATGGGTGGGATTAGTCTAATATGTATGTGGAAATTTCTCCTCTGTAATGGCACTAGAGAGCTAAAATGTCATGCTCTTGAGCGGTGACTAGCCGAAGAACAAGCCATTGTGCTTTTGTTTGTACTCAGAGCCTCTCACATCATTTTTGGCTTGTTTTTGAAAAACACTTGGGGTCTCTCCCTAAGTGTAAAGGGTAATCCAGAAGTGGACCCCTTGCTCTCAGTGCCTAGGGAAGCCAGCTGCACCTCACTGACGAGGCCCAAATAAGGCCGAAACGTACGTCTGGGGTTGGCTGTGTTTTCCGCGCAGAGGAGACTTACCCATCATTTTGGTACTGGACCTCCCTTATGGGTGGGATTAGTCTAATATGTATGTGGAAATTTCTCCTCTGTAATGGCACTAGAGAGCTAAAATGTGATGCTCTTGAGCGGTGACTAGCGGAGAACAGGCCATTGTGCTTTTGTTTGTACTCAGAGCCTCTCACATCATTTTTGGCTTGTTTTATATGAATATGCCTGGGAAAGGATTATTATCAGTTTTCTATATACACCTGGGGAAGGAGGAGATGGGGGAACTGTTTTCTATATACACCTGGGGAAGGAGGAGATGGGGGAACTGTTTTCTATATACACCTGGGGAAGGAGGAGGAGGGGGAACTGTTTTCTATATACACCTGGGGAAGGAGGAGGAGGGGGAACTGTTATCTATATACACCTGGGGAAGGAGGAGGAGGGGGAACTGTTTTCTATATACACCTGGGGAAGGAGGAGGAGGGGGAACTGTTTTCTATATACACCTGGGGAAGGAGGAGATGGGGGAACTGTTTTCTATATACACCTGGGGAAGGAGGAGGAGGGGGAACTGTTTTCTATATACACCTGGGGAAGGAGGAGATGGGGGAACTGTTTTCTATATACACCTGGGGAAGGAGGAGGAGCGGGAACTGTTTTCTATATACACTTGGGGAAGGAGGAGATGGGGGAACTGTTTTCTATATACACCTGGGGAAGGAGGAGATGGGGGAACTGTTATCTATATACACCTGGGGAAGGAGGAGGGGGAACTGTTATCTATATACACCTGAGGAAGGAGGAGATGGGGGAACTGTTTTCTATATACACCTGGGGAAGGAGGAGGAGGGGGAACTGTTTTCTATATACACCTGGGGAAGGAGGAGATGGGGGAACTGTTTTCTATATACACCTGGGGAAGGAGGAGATGGGGGGAACTGTTTTCTATATACACCTGGGGAAGGAGGAGGGGGAACTGTTATCTATATACACCTGAGGAAGGAGGAGATGGGGGAACTGTTTTCTATATACACCTGGGGAAGGAGGAGGAGGGGGAACTGTTTTCTATATACACCTGGGGAAGGAGGAGATGGGGGAACTGTTTTCTATATACACCTGGGGAAGGAGGAGGAGGGGGAACTGTTTTCTATATACACCTGGGGAAGGAGGAGGTGGGGGAACTGTTTTCTATATACACCTGGGGAAGGAGGAGATGGGGGAACTGTTTTCTGTATACACCTGGGGAAGGAGGAGGAGGGGGAACTGTTTTCTATATACACCTGGGGAAGGAGGAGGAGGGGGAACTGTTTTCTATATACACCTGGGGAAGGAGGAGGAGGGGGAACTGTTTTCTATATACACCTGGGGAAGGAGGAGGAGGGGGAACTGTTTTCTATATACACCTGGGGAAGGAGGAGGAGGGGGAACTGTTTTCTATATACACCTGGGAATGGAGGAGATGGGGGAACTGTTTTCTATATACACCTGGGAAAGGAGGAGGAGGGGGAACTGTTTTCTATATACACCTGGGGAAGGAGGAGGAGGGGGAACTGTTTTCTATATACACCTGGGGAAGGAGGAGGAGGGGGAACTGTTTTCTATATACACCTGGGGAAGGAGGAGGAGATGGGGGAACCGTTTTCTATATACACCTGGGGAAGGAGGAGGAGAGGGAACTGTTTTCTATATACACCTAGGGAAGGAGGAGGAGGGGAACTGTTTTCTATATACACCTGGGGAAGGAGGAGATGGGGGAACTGTTTTCTATATACACCTGGGGAAGGAGGAGGAGGGGGAACTGTTTTCTATATACACCTGGGGAAGGAGGAGGAGGGGGGAACTGTTTTCTATATGCACCTGGGGAAGGAGGAGATGGGGGAACTGTTTTCTATATACACCTGGGGAAGGAGGAGATGGGGGAACTGTTTCTATATACACCTGGGGAAGGAGGAGGAGGGGGAACTGTTTTCTATATACACCTGGGGAAGGAGGAGGAGGGGGAACTGTTTTCTATATACACCTGGGGAAGGAGGAGGAGGAGGAACTGTTTTCTATATACACATGGGGAAGGAGGAGATGGGGGAACTGTTTTCTATATACACCTGGGGAAGGAGGAGGAGGAGGAACTGTTTTCTATATACACCTGGGGAAGGAGGAGATGGGGGAACTGTTTTCTATATACACCTGGGGAAGGAGGAGATGGGGGAACTGTTTTCTATATACACCTGGGGAAGGAGGAGATGGGGGAACTGTTTTCTATATACACCTGGGGAAGGAGGAGATGGGGGAACTGTTTTCTATATACACCTGGGGAAGGAGGAGGAGGGGGAACTGTTTTCTATATACACCTGGGGAAGGAGGAGGAGGGGGAACTGTTATCTATATACACCTGGGGAAGGAGGAGGAGGGGGAACTGTTTTCTATATACACCTGGGGAAGGAGGAGGAACTGTTTTCTATATACACCTGGGGAAGGAGGAGATGGGGGAACTGTTTTCTATATACACCTGGGGAAGGAGGAGTAGGAGGAACTGTTTTCTATATACACCTGGGGAAGGAGGAGATGGGGGAACTGTTTTCTATATACACCTGGGGAAGGAGGAGGAGGGGGAACTGTTTTCTATATACACCTGGGGAAGGAGGAGATGGGGGAACTGTGTTCTATATACACCTGGGGAAGGAGGAGATGGGGAACTGTTTTCTATATACACCTGGGGAAGGAGAAGGAGGGGGAACTGTTTTCTATATACACCTGGGGAAGGAGGAGATGGGGGAACTGTTTTCTATATACACCTGGGGAAGGAGGAGATGGGGGAACCGTTTTCTATATACACCTGGGGAAGGAGGAGGAGAGGGAACTGTTTTCTATATACACCTGGGGAAGGAGGAGGAGGGGGAACTGTTTTCTATATACACCTGGGGAAGGAGGAGATGGGGGAACTGTTTTCTATATACACCTGGGGAAGGAGGAGGAGGGGGAACTGTTTTCTATATACACCTGGGGAAGGAGGAGGAGGGGGGAACTGTTTTCTATATGCACCTGGGGAAGGAGGAGATGGGGGAACTGTTTTCTATATACACCTGGGGAAGGAGGAGATGGGGGAACTGTTTCTATATACACCTGGGGAAGGAGGAGGAGGGGGAACTGTTTTCTATATACACCTGGGGAAGGAGGAGGAGGGGGAACTGTTTTCTATATACACCTGGGGAAGGAGGAGGAGGAGGAACTGTTTTCTATATACACCTGGGGAAGGAGGAGATGGGGGAACTGTTTTCTATATACACCTGGGGAAGGAGGAGGAGGAGGAACTGTTTTCTATATACACCTGGGGAAGGAGGAGATGGGGGAACTGTTTTCTATATACACCTGGGGAAGGAGGAGATGGGGGAACTGTTTTCTATATACACCTGGGGAAGGAGGAGATGGGGGAACTGTTTTCTATACACACCTGGGGAAGGAGAAGGAGGGGGAACTGTTTTCTATATACACCTGGGGAAGGAGGAGATGGGGGAACTGTTTTCTATATACACCTGGGGAAGGAGGAGGAGGAGGAACTGTTTTCTATATACACCTGGGGAAGGAGGAGATGGGGGAACTGTTTTCTATATACACCTGGGGAAGGAGGAGGAGGAGGAACTGTTTTCTATATACACCTGGGGAAGGAGGAGATGGGGGAACTGTTTTCTATATACACCTGGGGAAGGAGGAGGAGGAGGAACTGTTTTCTATATACACCTGGGGAAGGAGGAGATGGGGGAACTGTTTTCTATATACACCTGGGGAAGGAGGAGGAGGGGGAACTGTTTTCTATATACACCTGGGGAAGGAGGAGATGGGGGAACTGTGTTCTATATACACCTGGGGAAGGAGGAGATGGGGGAACTGTTTTCTATATACACCTGGGGAAGGAGAAGGAGGGGGAACTGTTTTCTATATACACCTGGGGAAGGAGGAGATGGGGGAACTGTTTTCTATATACACCTGGGGAAGGAGGAGATGGGGGAACTGTTTTCTATATACACCTGGGGAAGGAGGAGGAGGGGGAACTGTTTTCTATATACACCTGGGGAAGGAGGAGGAGGGGAACTGTTTTCTATATACACCTGGGGAAGGAGGAGGAGGGGGAACTGTTTTCTATATACACCTGGGGAAGGAGAAGGAGGGGGAACTGTTTTCTATATACACCTGGGGAAGGAGGAGGAGGGGGAACTGTTTTCTATATACACCTGGGGAAGGAGGAGGAGGGGGAACTGTTTTCTATATACACCTGGGGAAGGAGGAGGAGGGGGAACTGTTTTCTATATACACCTGGGGAAGGAGGAGGAGGGGGGAACAGTTTTCTGTATACACCTGGGGAAGGAGGAGATGGGGGGAACTGTTTTCTATATACACCTGGGGAAGGAGGAGATGGGGAACTGTTTTCTATATACACCTGGGGAAGGAGGAGATGGGGGAACTGTTTTCTATATACACCTGGGGAAGGAGGAGGAGGAGGAACTGTTTTCTATATACACCTGGGGAAGGAGGAGATGGGGGAACTGTTTTCTGTATACACCTGGGGAAGGAGGAGGAGGGGGAACTGTTTTCTATATACACCTGGGGAAGGAGGAGATGGGGGAACTGTGTTCTATATACACCTGGGGAAGGAGGAGATGGGGGAACTGTTTTCTATATACACCTGGGGAAGGAGAAGGAGGGGGAACTGTTTTCTATATACACCTGGGGAAGGAGGAGATGGGGGAACTGTTTTCTATATACACCTGGGGAAGGAGGAGGAGGGGAACTGTTTTCTATATACACCTGGGGAAGGAGGAGATGGGGGAACTGTTTTCTATATACACCTGGGGAAGGAGGAGATGAGGGAATTGTTTTCTATATACACCTGGGGAAGGAGGAGATGGGGGAACTGTTTTCTATATACACCTGGGGAAGGAGGAGATGAGGGAACTGATTTCTATATACACCTGGGGAAGGAGGAGGAGGGGGAACTGTTTTCTATATACACCTGGGGAAGGAGGAGGAGGGGCAACTGTTTTCTATATACACCTGGGGAAGGAGGAGATGAGGGAACTGTTTTCTATATACACCTGGGGACGGAGGGGGAACTGTTTTCTATATACACCTGGGGAAGGAGGAGATGAGGGAACTGTTTTCTATATACACCTGGGGAAGGAGGAGGAGGGGGAACTGTTTTCTATATACACATGGGGAAGGAGGAGATGGGGGAATTGTTTTCTATATACACCTGGGGAAGGAGGAGGAGGGGGAATTGTTTTCTATATACACCTGGGGAAGGAGGAGATGAGGGAACTGTTTTCTATATACACCTGGGGAAAGAGGAGGAGGGGGAACTGTTTTCTATATACACCTGGGGAAGGAGGAGATGAGGGAACTGTTTTCTATATACACCTGGGGAAGGAGGAGATGGGGGAATTGTTTTCTATATACACCTGGGGAAGGAGGAGATGGGGGAACTGTTTTCTATATACACCTGGGGAAGGAGGAGGAGGGAGCACTGTTTTCTATATACACCTGGGGAAGGAGGAGATGGGGAACTGTTTTCTATATACACCTGGGGAAGGAGGAGGAGGGAGAACTGTTTTCTATATACACCTGGGAAGGAGGAGGAGGGGGAACTGTTTTCTATATACACCTGGGGAAGGAGGAGTGGGAACTGTTTTCTATATACACCTGGGGAAGGAGGAGATGGTGAACTGTTTTCTGTATACACCTGGGGAAGGAGGAGATGGGGGAACTGTTTTCTATATACACCTGGGGAAGGAGGAGATGAGGGAACTGTTTTCTATATACACCTGGGGAAGGAGGAGGAGGGAGAACTGTTTTCTATATACACCTGGGAAAGGAGGAGGAGAGGGAACTGTTTTCTATATACACCTGGGGAAGGAGGAGGAGGGGGAACTGTTTTCTATATACACCTGGTGAAGGAGGAGGAGGGAGAACTGTTTTCTATATACACCTGGGGAAGGAGAAGGAGGGGGAACTGTTTTCTATATACACCTGGGAAGGAGGAGGAGGGGGAACTGTTTTCTATATACACCTGAGGAAAGAGAAGGAGGGGGAACTGTTTTCTATATACACCTGGGAAGGAGGAGGAGGGGGAACTGTTTTCTATATACACCTGGGGAAGGAGGAGGAGGGAGAACTGTTTTCTATATACACCTTGGGAAGGAGGAGATGGGGAACTGTTTTCTATATACACCTGGGGAAGGAGGAGATGGGGAAACTGTTTTCTATATACACCTGGGGAAGGAGGAGATGGGGGAACTGTTTTCTATATACACCTGGGGAAGTAGGAGGAGGGAGAACTGTTTTCTATATACACCTGGGGAAGGAGGAGAAGGGAGAACTGTTTTCTATATACACCTGGGGAAGGAGGAGATGGGGGAACTGCAGAACCCTAGGTGGGGTTTCCAGAGGCCCTACGCCAGTAGACCGGCGAGGCAAGTGAATTTGCTCCTGCAGTGGCTAAGGTGAGAATCCCCAGCCCAACCCCCTCCAGAAATACAGCCGAGACTTGTATTAAGGAGGGTAGAACAGAACAGCCTTTATTGATAAAACACACTGCTTATATACACTTCCAGACACTCTTATCAAGATAAGAATACAAATTAGTGCTTGAAAAAGGGACATTTTAACTGGTTCATAATAACCTCCCCTGACTGGTCAATGAAGCACAGCAGGAGTCAATTCACATTCCTTAGCACATTCCTTAGCACATGGAGTATTCTTTAAACAAGCCAGAGTGCTGGACTTAACAGCCCACTCTGCAATCTGATTCCCCAGATTTACCAAATGTCACACAATGTACAAAACAGTGATCAATATTTCAAATGTTATAGTTCTAAATTATTCCATCTGGTCACACCAGTGTACCGACTCGGCCTGTCTGACTACTCTGCATGTTGTCTGCTTGCATTGTGTACTGACCCGGATTGCCTGACTATTCTCTGATGTTCCTGTTCCATGATTCGACCCGGCCTGGCTGACGTTCCTGCTCCGTGACTCTGACCTGGTTTGGCTGACGTTCCTGCTTCGTGATCCGACCCAGCTTGGCTGACGTTCCTGCTCCGTGATCTGTCCCGGCTTGGCTGATGTTCCTGCTCCGTGTATCTTCCCGGCTTGTTTGGCGTTCCTGTGCTGTGTCGCCTAGGTGACATTCTGACTGTCTGGCAAGTGGGTTATTTCCTTGTGCAGAGTATCAGCGGCCAGTCTCCGTTAACACTCCGGCTGTTGAGCCACCGGTTGCCTCCAGTTAAACTTGTGCAGAGTGCAAGTGTTGTCTCCGTTACTGCTACGGCAGTTTACCTTGGGCCTAGTCTCTGTTATTGCCTCTGCTCAGAGCAGTGTCTGCCTCCGTTACCATTCCGGCTGTTGAGCCACTGGTTGCCTCCGGTTAAACTTGTGCAGAGTGCAAGTGTTGTCTCCGTTACTGCTACGGCAGTTTACCTTGGGCCTAGTCTCTGTTATTGCCTCTGCTCAGAGCAGTGTCTGCCTCCGTTACCATTCCGGCTGTTGAGCCACCGGTTGCCTCCGGTTAAACTTGTGCAGAGTGCAAGTGTTGTCTCCGTTACTGCTACGGCAGTTTACCTTGGACCTAGTCTCTTTTATTGCCTCTGCTCAGAGCAAGTGTCTGCCTCCGTTACCACTCTGGCTGTTGAGCCACCGGTAGCCTCTCATCCACTGCCGTATATAATCACGTGATAGATGCCACACTGATTAGATGGAGTTCCCTGGTGCTTTCCTGGTTGGATGAGATTAATCTTCTCAGATTGATGATTCTTACTGGCTCCCCTTCCGTCTCCTCCTTACCAGGGAATCCTGAGAATGACTGTGTCTTGTTACTAGTGACCGGGAACTACTGTGTCCCGTAACTATTTACTGGGATTTACTGGGTCCTGTTACTGGGAATTACTGAGCCTTGTTATTAGGTGTTAGTGGTGTCCATACTGAATACTTATGTCCCCCAAATATTGAGCATTACTGGAAAGTATTGGGTAATGTTATTAGTTACTGGGAGTTACTGAGTCCTAGTAATACTGTCCAGGAATTACTGGGTTGTTTTACTAGGAATCCTGTTACTAGTTCTGGGAATTACTAGGTCCTGTCACTTGGAATTATAGGGCCTTGTTACTAGGTGTTACTGGTTTCCATACTCAATCCCTCTCTCCACCAGACATTGAGTTACTGGGTACTGGTACTGGATGATACTGGTTTGTATACTGAGTCCATCTATCTCTCTCTCCCCCTCTCGCACCCAGACATGTAGCATTACTGGGAATATCTTGGTCCTGTTACTAGATAATGGGAATTACCATGCTCTGTTACTAGTTACAGGGAATTACTGGATCCTGTTACTAGTTACAGGGAATTACTGGATCCTGTTACTAGTTACTGGGGAATTACTTGGTCCTGCTACTAGTTACAGGGAATTACCAGGTCCTGTTACTAGTTACAGGGAATTACTGGATCCTGTTACTAGTTACTGGGGAATTACGGGGTCCTGTTACTAGTTACTGGGAATTACCGGGTCCTGTTACTAGTAACTGGGGAATTACTAGGTCCTGTTACTAGTTACAGGGAATTACTGGGTCCTGTTACTACTTACTGGGGAATTACTGGGTCCTGTTATTAGTTACAGGGAATTACCAGGTCCTGTTACTAGTTACAGGGAATTACCAGGTCCTGTTACTAGTTACTGGGGAATTACTGGGTCCTGTTACTAGTTACTGGGGAATTACTATGCTCTGTTACTAGTTACTGGGGAATTACTGGGTCCTGTTACTAGTTACAGGGAATTACTATGCTGTTACTAGTTACTGGGGAATTACTGGGTCCTGTTACTAGTTACAGGGAATTACTGGCTCCTGTTACTAGTTACAGTGAATTACTGCATTCTGTTACTAGTTACTGGGGAATTACTGGGTTCTGTTACTAGTTACAGGGAATTACCAGGTCCTGTTACTAGTTACAGGGAATTACTGCATTCTGTTACTAGTTACTGGGGAATTACTGGGTTCTGTTACTAGTTACTGGGGAATTACTGGGTTCTGTTACTAGTTACAGGGAATTACCAGGTCCTGTTACTAGTTACAGGGAATTACTGCATTCTGTTACTAGTTACAGGGAATTACTGGGTCCTGTTACTAGTTACAGGGAATTACTGCATTATGTTACTAGTTACTGGGGTTTACTATGTCCTGTTACTAGTTACTGGGTAATTACTGGATCCTGTTACTAGTCACTGGGGATTTACCGGGTCCTGTTACTAGTTACAGGGAATTACTGGGTCCTGTTACTAGTTACAGGGAATTACTGCATTCTGTTACTAGTTACTGGGGTTTACTATATCCTGTTACTAGTTACTGGGTAATTACTGGATCCTGTTACTAGTCACTGGGGATTTACCGGGTCCTGTTACTAGTTACTGGGGATTACTAGGTCCTGTTACTAGTTACTGGGGATTACTGGGTCCTATTACTAGTTATTGGGAATTACTGGGTCCTGTTACTAGTTACTGGGAATTACTGGATCCTGTTACTAGTTACTGGGGATTACTAGGTCCTGTTACTAGTTACAGGGAATTACTGGGTCCTGTTACTAGTTACTAGTGAATTACTGGGTCCTGTTACTAGTTATTGGGAATTACTGGGTCCTGTTACTAGTTACTGGGGATTACTGGGTCCTGTTACTAGTTACTGGGATTACTGGGTCCTGTTACTAGTTACTGGGAATTACTGGGTCCTGTTACTAGTTACTGGGATTACTGGGTCCTGTTACTAGTTACTGGGAATTACTGGGTCCTGTTACTAGTTATTGGAATTACTGGGTCCTGTTACTAGTTACTGGGAATTACTGGGTCCTGTTACTAGTTACAGGGAATTACTGGGTCCTGTTACTAGTAGAATTACTGGGTCCTGTTCTAGTATGAATTACTGGTCTAGTTACAGGGAATTACTGCTTCTGTTACTAGTTACTGGGAATTACTTCTGTTACTAGTTACTGGAATTCTGGGTCCTGTTACTAGTGAATTACTGGGTCCTGTTACTAGTTATTGGGAATACTGGTCTACTAGATACTGGAATTACTGCATTCTGTACTAGTTACTGGGAATTACTGGGTCCTGTTACTAGTTTCTGGGAATTACTGGTCCTGTTACTAGTTACTGGGAATTAATGGGTCCTGTTACTAGTTAATGGGAATTACTGGGTCCTGTTACTAGTTACTGGAATTACTGGGTCCTCTTACTAGTTACTGGAATTACTGGGTCCTGTTACTAGTACTGGATTACTGGGTCCTGTTACTAGTTACTGGGAATTACTGGGTCCTGTTACTAGTTACAGGGAATTTCTGGGTCCTGTTACTAGTTACTGGGAATTAATGGGTCCTGTTACTAGTTACTGGGGATTACTGGGTCCTGTTACTAGTTATTGGGAATTACTGGGTCCTGTTACTAGTTAGTGGGAATTTCTGGGTCCTGTTACTAGTTAGTGGGAATTTCTGGGTCCTGTTACTAGTTATTGGGAATTACTGGGTCCTGTTACTAGTTACAGGGAATTAATGGGTCCCTCTCTATTTCTCCCCCAGACATGGAGCGTTACTGGGAGGAAGAAGAGGATGATGACAGTTTTTCTTCAGAGCCGGAGGGAAGTGATGAATGTCAGGGGCAGGTGAGGTCAGATCCAAGTATAATAGAAATATCTATCTGTATGTGTATCTGTCCTCCTCAGTACATCTGTATGTGTGTCTGTCCTCCTCAGTACATCTGTATGTGTGTCTGTCCTCCTCAGTACAACTGTATGTGTATCTGTCCTCCTCAGTACAGCTGTATGTGTGTCTGTCCTCCTCAGTACAACTGTATGTGTATCTGTCCTCCCTCAGTACAACTGTATGTGTATCTGTCCTCCTCAGTACAACTGTATGTGTATCTGTCCTCCTCAGTACAACTGTATGTGTATGTGTCCTCCTCAGTACAACTGTATGTGTATCTGTCCTCAGTACAACTGTATGTGTATCTGTCCTCCTCAGTACAACTGTATGTGTATCTGTGCTCCCTCAGTACAACTGTATGTGTATCTGTCCTCCTCAGTACAACTGTATGTGTATGTGTCCTCCCTCAGTACAGCTGTATGTGTATCTGTCCTCCTCAGTACAACTGTATGTGTATCTGTCCTCCTCAGTACAGCTGTATGTGTATCTGTCCTCCTCAAGTACAGCTGTATGTGTATCTGTCCTCCCTCAGTACAGCTGTATGTGTATCTGTCCTCCTCAGTACAACTGTATGTGTATCTGTCCTCCTCACTACAGCTGCATGTGTATGTGTCCTCCTCAGTACAACTGTATGTATATCTGTCCTCCTCAGTACAACTGTATGTATATCTGTCCTCCTCAGTACAACTGTATGTGTGTCTGTCCTCCTCAGTACAACTGTATGTGTATCTGTCCTCCTCAGTACAACTGTATGTGTATCTGTCTTCCTCAGTACAACTGTATGTGTGTCTGTCCTCCTCAGTACAACTGTATGTGTATCTGTCCTCCTCAGTACAGCTGTATGTGTATCTGTCCTCCTCAGTACAACTGTATGTGTATCTGTCCTCCTCAGTACAACTGTATGTGTATCTGTCCTCCTCAGTACAGCTGTATGTGTATCTGTCCTCCTCAGTACAACTGTATGTGTATCTGTCCTCCTCAGTACAACTGTATGTGTATCTGTTCTCCTCAGTACAACTGTATGTGTGTCTGTCCTCCTCAGTACAACTGTATGTGTATCTGTCCTCCTCACTACAGCTGTATGTGTATCTGTCCTCCTCAGTACAGCTGTATGTATATCTGTCCTCCTCAGTACAACTGTATGTGTATCTGTCCTCCTCACTACAGCTGTATGTGTATCTGTCCTCCTCAGTATAGCTGTATGTGTATCTGTCCTCCTCAAGTACAGCTGTATGTGTATCTGTCCTCCTCAGTACAACTGTATGTGTATCTGTCCTCCCTCAGTACAGCTGTATGTGTATCTGTCCTCCTCAGTACAACTGTATGTGTATCTGTCCTCCTCACTACACCTGCATGTGTATGTGTCCTCCTCAGTACAACTGTATGTGTGTCTGTCCTCCTCAGTACAACTGTATGTGTATCTGTCCTCCTCAGTACAGCTGTATGTGTATCTGTCTTCCTCAGTACAACTGTAAGTGTATCTGTCTTCCTCAGTACAACTGTAAGTGTATCTGTCTTCCTCAGTACAACTGTATGTGTGTCTGTCCTCTTCAGTACAACTGTATGTGTATCTGTCCTCCTCAGTACAGCTGTAAGTGTATCTGTCTTCCTCAGTACAACTGTATGTGTGTCTGTCCTCCTCAAGTACAGCTGTATGTGTATCTGTCCTCCCTCAGTACAGCTGTATGTGTATCTGTCCTCCTCAGTACAACTGTATGTGTATCTGTCCTCCTCACTACAGCTGCATGTGTATGTGTCCTCCTCAGTACAACTGTATGTATATCTGTCCTCCTCAGTACAACTGTATGTATATCTGTCCTCCTCAGTACAACTGTATGTGTGTCTGTCCTCCTCAGTACAACTGTATGTGTATCTGTCCTCCTCAGTACAACTGTATGTGTATCTGTCCTCCTCAGTATAGCTGTATGTGTATCTGTCCTCCTCAAGTACAGCTGTATGTGTATCTGTCCTCCTCAGTACAACTGTATGTGTATCTGTCCTCCCTCAGTACAGCTGTATGTGTATCTGTCCTCCTCAGTACAACTGTATGTGTATCTGTCCTCCTCACTACACCTGCATGTGTATGTGTCCTCCTCAGTACAACTGTATGTGTGTCTGTCCTCCTCAGTACAACTGTATGTGTATCTGTCCTCCTCAGTACAGCTGTATGTGTATCTGTCCTCCTCAGTACAACTGTATGTGTATCTGTCCTCCTCAGTACAACTGTATGTATATCTGTCCTCCTCAGTACAACTGTATGTGTATCTGTCCTCCTCAGTACAACTGTATGTGTATCTGTCCTCCTCAGTACAACTGTATGTGTATCTGTCCTCCTCAGTACAACTGAATGTGTATCTGTCCTCCTCAGTACAACTGAATGTGTATCTGTCCTCCTCAGTACAGCTGTATGTGTATCTGTCCTCCTCAGTACAACTGTATGTGTATCTGTCCTCCTCAGTACAACTGTATGTATATCTGTCCTCCTCAGTACAGCTGTATGTGTATCTGTCCTCCTCAGTACAGCTGTATGTATATCTGTCCTCCTCAGTACAGCTGTATGTGTATCTGTCCACCTCAGTACAACTGTATGTGTATCTGTCCTCCTCAGTACAGCTGTATGTGTATCTGTCCTCCTCAAGTACAGCTGTATGTGTATCTGTCCTCCTCAAGTACAGCTGTATGTGTATCTGTCCTCCCTCAGTACAGCTGTATGTGTATCTGTCCTCCTCAGTACAACTGTATGTGTATCTGTCCTCCTCAGTACAGCTGTATGTATATCTGTCCTCCTCAGTACAGCTGTATGTGCATCTGTCCTCCTCAGTACAACTGTATGTGTATCTGTCCTCCTCAGTACAACTGTATGTGTATCTGTCCTCCTCAGTACAACTGTATGTGTGTCTGTCCTCCTCAGTACAACTGTATGTGTGTCTGTCCTCCTCAGTACAACTGTATGTGTATCTGTCCTCCTCAGTACAGCTGTATGTGTATCTGTCCACCTCAGTACAATTGTATGTGTATCTGTCCTCCTCAGTACAACTGTATGTGTATCTGTCCTCCCTCAGTACAACTGTATGTGTATCTGTCCTCCTCAGTACAACTGTATGTGTATCTGTCCTCCTCAGTACAACTGTATGTATATCTGTCCTCCTCAGTTCAACTGTATGTGTATCTGTCCTCCTCAGTACAACTGTATGTGTATCTGTCCACCTCAGTACAATTGTATGTGTATCTGTCCTCCTCAGTATAGCTGTATGTGTATCTGTCCTCCTCAGTACAGCTGTATGTGTATCTGTCCACCTCAGTACAATTGTATGTATGTATGTATGTATGTATCTTTATTTATATGGCGCCACACAGTGTACGCAGCGCCTTACAATAGACATATGTTACAATAAATAAGAGGGGATGAAATAAGTGCGACTTTCATAGAAACAATGGGAGAGAATTCCCTGCCCCAAGGAGCTTACAGTCTAAATGGATAAAGGGAGACATACAATGGGGTAAGAGGGTGTTAACTGCTGAGATTACAAGTGCTGAGTTTGGCCAAAGGCAGTGCATGGTCCTAGTGCTCCAGAAGATAAGACTTCAGGGTAGACTTAAAGACAGAGGGGGATTTTTCTAGGCGTAAGGAGAGGGGTATGGAGTTCCATAGGTAGGGAGCAGAAAGCGAGAAAGGTTTGAGACGGGAGAGGACAGAGGGTGTGGATGGTGCAACAAGAAGTGTATTGTGTGCTGAGCGAAGGAGGCGGCCAGGAACATAATAGGAGATGAGGGAAGAGATGTAAGGAGGGGTAGCCGTGTGGAGAGCGTTAAAGGTGAGAAGAAGGACTTTGTAATTGATGCGCTGCTGAACTGGGAGCCATGACAGATGTCTGAGAATTATGTGGGCAGGTTCAGTTTTTGGGGAGAGTGTGGTGATTCGTGCAGCTGAGTTTAAAACAGATTGCATAGGTGAAAGATGAGTAGCAGGGAGGCCAGTTAGTAGGATATTGCAATAGTCTAAGCGGGACAGAATGAGGGCACATATAAGAGTTTTAGTAGTTTGTTGGGAGAGGAACGGGCGGATTTTAGCAATGTTACGGAGAAAGAAGCGAGATGATCTAGCCACAGAGTTAATGTGAGGGGAGAAGGAAAGAGAGGAATCAAATATGGCCCCAAGGCAGCGTGCTGAGCTGACCGGATCAATATCAATTCCATCAACTGTAATGGTGAAGCTAGGGGTTCGGCAAGGTCTTGGTGGGAAGATTAGCAGTTCGGTTTTGGCCATGTTAATCTTCAGCTGACGCTGTGCCATCCAGGAGGAAGTGGCCAAGAGGCAGTCTGAAATTTGCAGCTGGATTTGTGGTGAAAGATCAGGAGTGGAGATGTAAATTTGGGTATCGTCAGCATATAGATGGTATTTAAAGCCAAATGAACTAATAAGTTCACCCAATGAAAGAGTGTACAGTGAGAAAAGCAGAGGACCCAGAACGGAGCCTTGAGGCACCCCCACAGACAGAGGGACCGTGGAGGAGGTGTTATTGTTAGAGGACACAAAAAAGGAACGTTGTGAGAGATAGGAGGAGAGCCATGAAGCAGCTTGATTTCGGAAACCAAGACTGTGGAGAATTTGAGCAAGCAGAGAATGGTTAACTGTGTCAAAGGCAGAGGATAAATCGAGTAGTATAAGTATTGAAAACTGTCCTTTGGCTTTTGCAGTCTGGAGATCATTAGCCACCCTGCAGAGAGCGGTCTCAGTTGAATGACCGCACCGGAAACCAGACTGCATCGGATCCAAAAGACAGTTAGAGTTGAGGAATTTGGTTATTTGGGAGAAGACCAGGCGTTCTAGGAGTTTTGAGGTAAGTGGCAGAAGGGAGACAGGTCGATAGTTAGAGAGACAGGAGGGGTCGAGGTTAGTCTTTTTGAGCAGGGGTTTAATTTGGGCCTGTTTGAAGGAAGAAGGGAAGGTGCCTGTGGAGAGAGAAGTGTTGAAGATGTGTGTTAATATAGGTGTAAGGACTGGTGCAAGTGGTTTGAGTAAGTGGGAGGGCAAAGGGTCCAAGGATCAGGTAGTGAGGTGGGTAGATAGGAGAAGTTGAGAAACTTCTTCCTCTGTTATTGGGGTAAAACTCTCAAAGTATGATGAGGGGGGTTTGGGGAGAGAGAGTTCGGAGGCAGATGGAATAGTAGGAATCTGTTTTTGAATAGATTCCACCTTGTGCTTGAAGTGATCTGCAAAAGCTTGAGGTGAATGTATGGGGTGAGAGGAAGCAGTGGAAGGATGGAGCAAGGAGTCAAAGACCGCAAAGAGACGGCGCGGGTTTGATTTATTGTTGTGGATTAGTATGGTGTAGTATTCTTGTTTAGCTTTTGATAAAGCAGAATGCAGGCAGGACAGCATAAATTTGAAGTGGATGAAATCTGCATGTGAGCGAGATTTCCTCCAAAGGCGTTCAGCAGAACGAGTGCAGGAGCGTAGGAAGCGGGTGTGGGAGTTGAGCCAGGGTCGTGGATTGACTTGGCGGCTCCGTTGTGGTTTCAGTGGGGCAAAGGAATCAATAGCAGAGGATAGAATGGAGTTGTAGGAGTTAACTAGAATGTATTTGTATGTGTATCTGTCCTCCTCAGTATAGCTGTATGTGTATCTGTCCTCCTCAGTACAGCTGTATGTGTATCTGTCCTCCTCAGTACAACTGTATGTGTATCTGTCCTCCTCAGTACAACTGTATGTGTATCTGTCCTCCTCAGTACAACTGTATGTGTATCTGTCCTCCTCAGTACAACTGTATGTGTATCTGTCCTCCTCAGTACAACTGTATGTGTATCTGTCCTCCTCAGTATAGCTGTATGTGTATCTGTCCTCCTCAGTACAGCTGTATGTGTATCTGTCCTCCTCAGTACAACTGTATGTGTATCTGTCCTCCTCAGTATAGCTGTATGTGTGTCTGTCCTCCTCAGTACATCTGTATGTGTATCTGTCCTCCTCAGTACAACTGTATGTGTATCTGTCCTCCTCAGTATAGCTGTATGTGTGTCTGTCCTCCTCAGTACATCTGTATGTGTATCTGTCCTCCCTCAGTACAACTGTATGTGTATCTGTCCTCCTCAGTACAACTGTATGTGTATCTGTCCTCCTCAGTACAACTGTATGTGTATCTGTCCTCCTCAGTATAGCTGTACTCATACAATCACTTTGTCCTGTATGAACATGGTCACTCCACCCTGTTTAAATGCTATCATAAGACATATAGAATGTGGGGTGTGTTCTCACAAGTAAAATAATGAGGTGCATGTGTTCACAAGCATTGTAATGAGACTTGTATGATAGGAAAGTACTCAGTATTGAGTTGAAGGACTTGTCCATTCTTATTCCTATCAGGATGTAGATGATGAAGATGATGACATCAGAAAGCCAAAGAAATTTGGAAGGAAACTGATGCGCAGCACGTCCCTAAATCGGCAGGTAAGTGTGTGATATGAGTAATGTTCAACATGGGTGTAATATGTGGGTGATGTGGAACCTCTGTATATTTGGCTTGGCATGCGCGGTTTGTGTGCTTGTTTGTCTGCCTTGGTCATTCTTTGCATATCCACTCCTCATGCGGTGCTGGAGAACCTCATGACCCTTCAGAGATATGGGGGGAGATTTAAAGGCAGGCATTAGACAAGGAAAACACCAACGGGTGTTTTATAGTAAACCATTCAAAGGAACATGTAATGAACACCTATCGGCAGTTCATAAAGTAATACAGCCGCTACACTAACGTGTGTTTTGGCCCATGAAAAGAAAAAAAAAAGCGCCGATTTGCCATTTAAAGGACTTCATTAGCTGAAAAACATCCGATAAGGGACCGCATAAAACATAGGACCCAGTTTTGTTTGGGCGTAAAGTCCCTTATCGGCTCTTTTGCAGCTAATGTAACTGTTACCTGGCAAAAAACCCTTCAGTGGATGTATAGAGTCCTACGCCCCACATCAATACATCCAAAGGGCCTAAAACGTGTCCAGAGTTACTAGGATTAACCCTATGAGTGCCAGTGGATTATAATTACCCCGCCGGCATGCATAGGGTTAACCCGACTAGGTAAAGCAACATCGCATAAATCATTAATCCTGATGTCCAGCGGAGTCCACGGCTTCCTGGTCATCTTCTGTCCTTCTCTTCAGTCTTCTTTCTTCTCTTTTGTCTGTAAAAGAAAATCACATAGTAAATACCAAGCGTTTTTGCATGGAAGTGGACTCCTCAGTTGAGGAAGGGGACTCTAATGGGCATGATTTAGATTTGTCCTTCAATGTTGGGGGTTATTTTGAGGAAGACCCTGGTTCTTCTGCTGAGGGTCTCATCCATGTTTCCCTTTAAACTTTGAGAGGCTCTGAGTCCTCAGATCGCATTTCTTCTTCCCCGTGTAAAAGGTGAATGAGGGATCATGGGATATAGGAGTGTCCCTATCGGAGACAGGACTGACTGAAACTTCTCCGACTTCCAGGTGCCTACAACCCTTCACCAGTAGGATTACAGCAGTTTTTTCAAAGCCTCCCATATGAGGTACAGGGATGTTTCACCTGTTGGGAATTTATACAGATGCATTTTATTTTTATTTTATTGTAATTCTGTTGATTTTATTTCAGGAGAGTCCTGTAATCCATTGTTGTACCTGCTAGGCTGCCTGCACATCCTTTGGAAATGCAGGGAAAATTAGTGAATTGGCTCATTGCATATTTCTCTCATTGGCAGAACTAAGCAATATAGGTAATGTCAAGGCAAAGAAAGGAATGAGAGACATTGCAGCACATTACTGATATTCCGTTTGTTATAATGATACACAAAGTGCTTCTAACAAATCTCTTTAATGTATTTTATACAAGGCCGATTCGGCCAGCGGCGGACATATTGGATGAGGCACAAACGTTATGTGTGCACGCAGTAACGTTACATGTGCACGCACGCTCCTTCACCTCAGACAACATTGTTGAATTGGCAACTTTGCAAATCAGACCTCTCTTTACTGACTGACACTATAGCAGAGCCAAGAGAGGGGGAAAAGGAAACTAAAAGCAGCAAGGGTTGCACAACCTCTTGCTCAAATTGTGGCACCAAATATCTGGAGCACAAAATACAAAATGTATAAATTGTTCTGCAAATGAAGATCAACTGACTAGTAAATACAAAGATTTTCCTCCCGTTTTGGAGCTTGAATGGGCTAAAGCTTTACCAGGGTGAGTTCCAATACACTTGACAGAATTTTAGGCAAATGGTTATCAGACACAGAGACAAACCAGCGCTCCTCTATGTTAAGAATTAATGTGTGCCCTGTGTTTGGAAAATATAATATTTCTAAATAAAATAAGTGAGATATTAGTTTTCACAAATTGGCCAAGTTGTGGGTAAGCGCCAAGGTTTCTCACTGTACGACAAGTCCTACTCTATACATCTATAATGCCCTATCTAAAAATTAAAATAAAACTTGAAATCCCTGAAGAGATGTATAACGGAAACCCAAGCCTCCGGGAGGTCTTGGGCCGTCGTACCCGGGTTCTCTCTCTATGGGCCGGCTGGGGAACCGTCGAACGTCTCAGTCAGGGCGTGGACCCGGAGCCTCAAAGTCCGCCAATCAAACCGGTGACCGACTACAGCGGATGCCTTCGAGACCGAGACTCCTTCGAAGGTCGACTCCGCGATGGTCCCGGGCATCGAAGCCGGAGTGGAGGTGACCCAGGCGGAAGTTGAGAGGCCGGCATCGTAGCTCCAGCAGGCGGACAGTGAACCAGCTCAATTGCCTTAGAGGGATGGGAGTCAGAGAGGACTCTTTAGACCATCCCAGCAGGAAAGAGACATGTAGACTGCTTACTCCAACTGAACACACTTTATTGAGTAACAACCCTTCTTTTATATTCTACAACACAATGTAACAATGGGGACAGGAGGGGCCAAATAGTAAAATGGTTGGCTTGGCCTACTGACCAATGGGTAGAGGGAATGGGGACGTGACGTGGGCCCTGAATGGTCTGTTTCCCATCCTTGACATTATGAGGGGTTGGGCCAGGGCTGGGCAGGGGCATTCTGATGGACAAAGGAATTCTCGGGGGGGGGGGGGGCTTAGCCTCAATGGCCAAAGTCCACACAAAGACCAACGATCAGGAGCGTTGGTCAGCGTCCTTCAAATGTCCCGCCTTAACTGTGGCCAATCCGGAGCAAGGGTTTGGATTCAAACCTGATGCAAAGAATGGAATGAGAGACATTGTAGCACATTACTGATATTCCGTTTGTTATAATGATACACAAACTGCTTCTAACAAATCTCTTTAATGTATTTTATACAAGGCCGATTCGGCCGACGGCGTACATATTGGATGAGGCATAGTGTTGAGCGAGCATGCTCGGCCGAAGCTCGGTTCGGCTCGAGCATCGCTCTGCTCGGCACATGGCGGTACTCGTACGAGTACCGCATGTGCTCGCCCGCCATGTTCGGGTCTCCTCCCCGCACGTTTCGCGGCTGCTACGCAGCCAATAAACGTGCAGGGAGGCTCTGACATCAGTGTAATGCCAGCAGCCATGTTGGCTGCTGGCATTACACTGATTGGCTGGCCAGAACCCGTGGTCGGGTGCTGTATAGCACCTGACCAGCGAGTTCGGCTCAGTCTTAGCCAGGGAGAGATGAGGATAGGGAAAGTCAGTGTAGGGAGAAGAAAAGCAATTGTGAAAAAAAAAAAAGACCCAAAAGTCCTTTTTAGGACTACTGTGTGTGGGGGCAGCAGTTTATTTTGTGTGGGGGGGCAGAGAAAAAAAAAAAAAAATCTTCATATATTCTGTTCACTGTGCCTAGCCGCAGATTAGCAGCACATTCTGTTTAGTGTGCAAAGTTGCAGATTAGAGCACATTCTGTTCAGTGTGCAAAGTTGCAGATTAGCAGCACATTCTTTTTAGTGTGCAAAGTTGCAGATTAGAGCACATTCTGTTTAGTGTGCAAAGTTGCAGATTAGCAGCACATTCTGTTTACTGTGCAAAGTTTCAGAATAGGAAAACATTCTGTTAAGTGTTCAAACTGTAAAATATCAAAGTCACATATTCCATTCACTGTGCGTAGCCGCAGTTAAGAAGCAAATTCTGTTTACTGTGCACAGTTTCAGAATAGGAAAACATTCTGTTAAGTGTTCAAACTGTAAAATATCAAAGTCACATATTCCATTCACTGTGCGTAGCCGCAGTTAAGAAGCAAATTCTGTGTACTGTGCAAAGTTTCAGAATAGGAAAACATTCTGTTAAGTGTTCAAACTGTAAAATATCAAAGTCACATATTCCATTCACTGTGCGTAGCCGCAGTTAAGAAGCAAATTCTGTTTACTGTGCACAGTTTCAGAATAGGAAAATATTCTGTTAAGTGTTCAAACTGTAAAATATCAAAGTCACATATTCCATTCACTGTGCGTAGCCGCAGTTAAGAAGCAAATTCTGTGTACTGTGCAAAATTTCAGAATAGGAAAACATTCTGTTAAGTGTTCAAACTGTAAAATATCAAAGTCACATATTCCATTCACTGTGCGTAGCCGCAGTTAAGAAGCAAATTCTGTTTACTGTGCACAGTTTCAGAATAGGAAAACATTCTGTTTAGTGTTCAAACTGAAAAATATCAAAGTCACATATTCCATTCACTGTGCGTAGCCGCAGTTAAGAAGCAAATTCTGTTTACTGTGCACAGTTTCAGAATAGGAAAACATTCTGTTAAGTGTTCAAACTGTAAAATATCAAAGTCACATATTCCATTCACTGTGCGTAGCCGCAGTTAAGAAGCAAATTCTGTTTACTGTGCACAGTTTCAGAATAGGAAAACATTCTGTTAAGTGTTCAAACTGTAAATATCAAAGTCACATATTCCATTCACTGTGCGTAGCCGCAGTTAAGAAGCAAATTCTGTGTACTGTGCAAAGTTTCAGAATAGGAAAACATTCTGTTAAGTGTTCAAACTGTAAAATATCAAAGTCACATATTCCATTCACTGTGCGTAGCCGCAGTTAAGAAGCAAATTCTGTTTACTGTGCACAGTTTCAGAATAGGAAAACATTCTGTTAAGTGTTCAAACTGAAAAATATCAAAGTCACATATTCCATTCACTGTGCGTAGCCGCAGTTAAGAAGCAAATTCTGTTTACTGTGCACAGTTTCAGAATAGGAAAACATTCTGTTAAGTGTTCAAACTGTAAAATATCAAAGTCACATATTCCATTCACTGTGCGTAGCCGCAGTTAAGAAGCAAATTCTGTTTACTGTGCACAGTTTCAGAATAGGAAAACATTCTGTTAAGTGTTCAAACTGAAAAATATCAAAGTCACATATTCCATTCACTGTGCGTAGCCGCAGTTAAGAAGCAAATTCTGTTTACTGTGCACAGTTTCAGAATAGGAAAACATTCTGTTAAGTGTTCAAACTGTAAAATATCAAAGCCACATATTCCATTCACTGTGCGTAGCCGCAGTTAAGAAGCACATTCTGTTTACTGTGCAAAGTTGCAGATTTGCAGCACATATTCCGTGTAATATGAAGAAGGCGGGTAAAAAGGGACGGGGAAGTGGACGTGATCCTGATAGTTCAGGGCGCGGGTCAGGACGCGTAGAAACTGCGCCTGGTGCCAGAGCACAAGACAGAAAGACATCCACCATACCTAGCTTCATGTCTCATTTTACAGGGCGTCGCAGGACATCACTCTCGAGGTCCGACCACTGCGAACAGGTGGTCGGTTGGATGTCAGCTGATACTGCTTCCAGTCGGTTAAGCACCACCCTGTCTTCCACCAAGTCCACTCTCAGTAGCCAAGAGTCTGGTCAACATAATCCTCACTCTGATCATCCTTCCTCCCACCATAGAGGATCTGGTCAAAGAAGTGATCCCACACTGGGATATAGTGAGGAGCTCGTCTCATCACCAATCCTTAATTTGAACCTCTCTCCAAGCACGCTTGCAGAGGAACATGACATCTTGTGCCCTGATTCACAACCTCTAGAGGGTACCCGATCACAAGAAGATGACAGAGGTGAACGGCATTTAAGGTCAAAGGAAGTGGATGATGATGATGATGAGACACAGTTGCCATTAAATCAACCACTATTACTGTCTCAAGACCTTGATGAGGAGGATGATATACAGTTGTCAATGACTGAGTATGTGGTGGGATCAAGACATGAGGAGGATGATCAGAGTGAGGAAGTGGAGGAGGACTTGGTGGACGATGAGGTGACTGACCCCACCTGGGAAGGTGTAGAGCCGAGCGATGACAGCAGTCCTGAGGGTGAGCCATCTGCAGCACCGCAACAGGCTGGAAGAGGCAGTGGTGTGGATACAGAAAGAAGGCGGACCGCACCAAACCGGCCCGCAAATGTTCCACAGAGCACCCCCTTGCGTAAATCTCCCTTGCCAAGGGGTAGGTGTTCCGCGGTATGGCGTTTTTTTAAGGAAAGTGCGGACGACAAAAGAATTGTAGTTTGCAACCTGTGCCACACCAGAATGAGCCGAGGCATGAACACTAGAAACCTCACCACCACCAGCATGATCCGACACATGGCATCCAAGCACCGCAATAAGTGGGAGGAACGCCTGGATCGCCCATCTGTGTCTGCAGGCCACACCACTGCCTCCTCTTCCCCTGTTTTCGGTGCCGGCCAATCGCCTGTCGAAGGCGCAGGCCCGCATACCTCCCGCCCTGCACCTGTACCATCTGAAGCACCATCAGCGACCACATCCACTTCCCTGTCCCAGCGCAGCGTCCAAATGTCGTTACCCCAGGCATTTGAGCGCAAGCGAAAATACCCAGCCACCCACCCACAGGCCATAGCACTAACCTCACACCTTTCCAAATTACTGGCCATCGAAATGCTGCCATTTAGGCTTGTGGAGACTGAGTCCTTCCGCAGCCTGATGGCAGCAGCTGTCCCTCGGTACGCAGTCCCCAGCCGCCACTACTTTTCCCGGTGTGCCGTCCCCGCCTTACACCACCATGTGTCCCGTAACATCACCCGTGCCCTGACCAACGCAGTTACTGGGAAGGTCCACTTAACGACTGACACATGGACAAGTGCTTGTGGCCAGGGACGCTACATTTCCCTGACGGCACACTGGGTGAATGTCGTGGAGGCTGGGAGCGACTCGGACCCTGGGATGGCACAGGTGCTACCCACGCCGAGGATTGCGGGCCCTACCTCCATCAGGGTTTCCGCCAGCACCTACGTTATTGGCTCCTCCTCCTCCGTTTCCACCTCCGAATTCTCTGTGCGCAGAGCCACTCACCCATCAGCCGGTAGCTGGAAGCAGTGTAGCACTGCAGTGGGGAAGCGTCAACAGGCCGTGCTGAAGCTGATCTGCCTTGGGGACAAACAGCACACGGCCTCAGAGCTGTTGCAGGGGATTAGTCACCAGACCGAGCAGTGGCTCTCGCCACTCAACCTGCAACCAGGCATGGTTGTGTGTGATAATGGGCGTAACTTGGTGGCGGCTTTGGAGCTCGGCAAGCTCACACACGTACCATGCCTAGCGCATGTATTTAATTTAGTGGTTCAGCGATTTCTAAAAACCTACCCCAATTTGCATGATCTCTTGACGAAGGTGCGCCGCGTGTGTGCACATTTCCGTAAGTCATCTACAGCTTCAGCCGGCCTGTTGAAGCTGCAGCAGCGCTTACAATTGCCAGCTCACCGGCTGCTGTGTGACGTGAGCACGCGCTGGAACTCCACCTTCCACATGTTGGCCCGGCTTTGTGAGCAGCAGAGGGCAGTAGTGGAGTACCAGCTGTTACACGGTCGTCGCCTCTCCGTTCAACTTCCTGTAATCAGAAGTGAGGAGTGGGAATGGATGTCAGACCTCTGCGAGGTTTTACGCAATTTTGAGGAATCGACACAGATGGTGAGCGGCGATAACGCTATTATCAGTGTAACCATCCCACTTCTGTGTCTACTGAAACGCTCGCTGCTCACAATTAAAACCGACGCTTTGCATGTGGAAGAGGTGGAAATGCGGGAGGAAGAGCTTACACAAGGTGATAGCCAGAGCACCCTCACTTCGTCTTCTCAGCGACAATTGGAGGAGGCGGAGGAGGAGGAGGAGGAAGACACGGTTGCCTCCGCTACAGAGGGTAGCCATGGAACTTTAGTTCCATCTCTTCAGCGTGGGTGGGCAGAAGAGGAGGTAGAGGAGGAGGAGATTGAGAGTCATCCTCCTGGTGAGGACAGCGAAATCTTGCCTGTTGGTACTCTGGCACACATGGCTGACTTTATGTTAGGCTGCCTTTCCCGTGACCCACGCGTTATACGCATTTTAGACAACACGGATTACTGGGTGTTCACCCTTCTGGACCCCCGCTACAAAGAGAATTTCTCATCTCTCATTCCTCCGGTGGAGAGGACAAGCAAAATGGTGCAATACCAGAAGGTTCTTGTTGAAAAATTGCTCCAAAATTTTCCATCTGACAACGCTGGCGGCAGAGTACGTGCTACCTTGGCCAACCGAGAAGGGGAGAAAAGGGGAGCACACAGCAGTTCCGACAAAGGCAGGGCAACACTCTCCAAGGCGTGGGACACCTTCATGACACCTCGCCAGCACCCTCACCCTGATGCGCAGCCTAGTGTCACAAGGAGGGAAAAGTTTTGGAAGATGGTGAAGGAGTACGTAGCAGACCGTGTCAGCGTCCTCAATGATCCCTCTGTGCCTTACAACTACTGGGTGTCCAAGCTGGACACGTGGTATGAACTGGCACTCTACGCCTTGGAGGTGCTGGCCTGCCCTGCCGCCAGCGTTCTGTCTGAGCGGGTATTTAGTGCTGCTGGTGGCATCATAACAGATAAGCGTATCCGCCTTTCCACCGAAAATGCTGATAGGTTGACACTTATAAAAATGAACAAGGCCTGGATTTCCCCTGACTTCTCCACTCCACTGGAGGAAAGCCCCGGAGGAACATAAAGTGACTTTATATATGTTATTTACAATGATGGGAATACTCTGTATTCCCATTCACCCCTTCCACCCAAAAAACGGGTATATGGTTGACTCTCTTCCATATACCCTGGGATATAATTTTTATATAGGGCCAGCTCACCAGCGGGCCCTGTGATATAATTTTTATATAGGGCCAGCTCACCAGCGGGCGCAGTTTGACAATTTTTGTATAGGTCAGCTCACCAGCGGGCCTTCTCATATAATGTTTTATTGGGTCAGCTCTCTAGCGGGCCCTCTCATATAATGTTTTATAGCGTCAGCTCACTAGCGGGCCTTCGCATATAATGTTTAGGATGGTCAGCTCCGCAGCAGACCCTCACCCATAATGTTTTGGATGGTCGGCTCAGCGCACGTTTCCCTCTTAATCATGGCCTCAGTTCAGAAAAATCAAGGAAATTTTTGGGAGAATTTGCCTCTGCGCACGTTTCCCTCTTAATCATGGCCTCAGTTCAGAAAAATCAAGGAAATTTTTGGGAGAATTTGCCTCTGCGCACGTTTCCCTCTTAATCATGGCCTCAGTTCAGAAAAATCAAGGAAATTTTTGGGAGAATTTGCCTCTGCGCACGTTTCCCTCTTAATCATGGCCTCAGTTCAGAAAAATCAAGGAAATTTTTGGGAGAATTTGCAGATGATATACAAGTAAATATACAGCAAATACTGTTTGGTAACAATTTTTCGCCTAAAGTCGTTTTTATCTGCCTTTTTGTGTGTTTTACGGTCAGTCTGTAAAAATGGCATACTACGGGCGAAAGATCGTTCCCAGCAGCGATGTTGGAGTCCAAGATGCATCCAGACATCCTCCCTATGCTGTCCCTGAACCATTTCTGTGGTGTTTCCATCATTTTCTGCCCTTTTCCTATGGACCATGCACCCTCCCCTCATCAGAGCAGGGGGTGCCTGGTGTAGTGCTCGAGTCCTCCCATTGACTTCAATGGGGCTCGGGTGCTCGGCCGAGCACTCGAGCCTCCGGGGGCGCTCGGTCAGAGCACCCGAACACCCGAGCATTGGGGTGCTCGCTCATCACTAATGAGGCACAAACGTTATGTGTGCACGCAGTAACGTTTCATGTGCACGCACGCTCCTTCACCTCAGACAACATTGTTGAATTGGCAACTTTGCAAATCAGACCTCTCTTTACTGACTGACACTATAGCAGAGCCAAGAGAGGGGGAAAAGGAAACTAAAAGCAGCAAGGGTTGCACAACCTCTTGCTCAAATTGTGGCACCAAATATCTGGAGCACAAAATACAAAATGTATAAATTGTTCTGCAAATGAAGAACAACTGACTAGTAAATACAAAGATTTTCCTCCCGTTTTGGAGCTTGAATGGGCTAAAGCTTTACCAAAGGTGACTTCCAATACACTTGACAGAATTTTAGGCAAATGGTTATCAGACACAGAGACAAACCAGCGCTGCTCTATGTTAAGAATTAATGTGTGCCCTGTGTTTGGCAAATATAATATTTCTAAATAAAATAAGTGAGATATTAGTTTTCACAAATTGGCCAAGTTGTGGGTAAGCGCCAAGGTTTCTCACTGTACGACAAGTCCTACTCTATACATATATAATGCCCTATCTAAAAATTAAAATAAAACTTGAAACCCTGAAGAGATGTATAACGGAAACCCAAGCCTCCGGGAGGTCTTGGGCCGTCGTACCCGGGTTCTCTCTCTATGGGCCGGCTGGGGAACCGTCGAACGTCTCAGTCAGGGCGTGGACCCGGAGCCTCAAAGTCCGCCAATCAAACCGGTGACCGGCTACAGCGGATGCCTTCGAGACCGAGACTCCTTCGAAGGTCGACTCCGCGATGGTCCCGGGCATCGAAGCCGGAGCGGAGGTGACCCAGGCAGAAGTTGAGAGGCCGGCGTCGTAGCTCCAGCAGGCGGACAGTGAACCAGCTCAATTGCCTTAGAGGGATGGGAGTCAGAGAGGACTCTTTAGACCATCCCAGCAGGAAAGAGACATGTAGACTGCTTACTCCAACTGAACACACTTTATTGAGTAACAACCCTTCTTTTATATTCTACAACACAATGTAACAATGGGGACAGGAGGGGCCAAATAGTAAAATGGTTGGCTTGGCCTACTGACCAATGGGTAGAGGGAATGGGGACGTGACGTGGGCCCTGAATGGTCTGTTTCCCATCCTTGACATTATGAGGGGTTGGGCCAGGGCTGGGCAGGGGCATTCTGATGGACAAAGGAATTCTCGGGGGGGGGGGGGCTTAGCCTCAATGGCCAAAGTCCACACAAAGACCAACGGTCAGGAGCATTGGTCAGCATCCTTCAAATGTCCCGCCTTAACTGTGGCCAATCCGGAGCAAGGGCTTGGATTCAAACTCTCGATAGTTAGGCCCCGGCATCGACGCCAGGAGTCCCTTTGTTATACAATCCTGCCATTTCGATGTCCATTCGAATAAACCGAGTGCTCGACGGATCGAGGTCACTTACTGTCAGGGCAGCCCTGCCAACCGGGATCGAAGTCATTTGAGGTCAGGGAAGCCACTTGTTAACCCTGACAGGGTCCCAGTCTACCGGACACCCTTACTTTAGTAACAGAGGGGATCCGTTACAAGATGTAATTATAATCGTTGGAGAGCAAGGGACCCTTTAAATGTGCTCTGTTTATTGGTTCTGGGTCCCAGTGTGGTGCAATTAAAAACAGAAGACATACATTATAAATCAAAAGATGTACATAGTGGACTCACCTGATACAAAAAAGACCCCAGTGGATCTGCATTGTGAAAATATGAGGGGGCTGTGAATCCAACAGCACACTCCATAAATGAAACCTTTATATCAATCTCCACAGGTCATGTGAGGAATAGCTGATACCAAACAAGGAGAATGCAAGCTAGAGAAGGCTCAAGGCCTGCTCTTAAAGGCAAAGTGTGAAAAACAAAACTAAAGATACTGTGATACTAATTGTGCAAAGATAATTGTGCTATATATAAATAATTACATTGGATAGGTGAGGAGGCTTCTTGAATGAGTGAAGGAGACGTGCAAACAAAAAACAAGAGAAAACTCACAGCGCCAACTCACATCTGATACCAAGTCTCCATTAGTAAATAATAAATCTAATGTGGATTCCTTCCTAGTCGGCTCTTCTACTAATTGACTAAGAGATAATCCTTGTAAAGAATTTAGGATATCTCTACTCCTGGCTGAACCTGCTGCTTGGTTTTTCCAGTCCACATCAGGAAGATTAAGGTCCCCCATAATTATAACCTCACCTTTCACAGTCATCTTAGTTAGTTCCTTGACCAGCAGTTGATCCAACTCCTCTGTTTGTCCTGGGGGTCTATAGATCACACCTATACGAGTGACCATCTTATTCCCATATTCTAAAGTTATCCAAACAGTCTCTGTGTTCTCCTCCATACTCTGTATAGGATTAACCTTTAAGCTATTTTTGACATAAATGGCAACCCCTCCTCCTTTTCTGCCTTTCCTGTCTTTTCTGAATAGAGAGTACCCCGGTATTTCTACATCCCAGTCATTTTTATCATTGTACCAGCTCTCGGTAATTCCCACTAAGTCCACATCTTCCCTAGTTATTATTGCAATGAGTTCAGGGATCTTATTCCCTAAACTGCGTGCATTTGTACACATGGCTCGAAGTCTACTGTTTTTTGACCTATGTGCCACAGACATACCTTGATCAAATTCATCTGTGCAATGCTGTGTAGAGTGTGTCTAGTACCAAATCAAAGGGACTGACAGTGCAGGCGCGCAGACATCACTATGGAAAGATGTCTGCACTGTTTCCTGCCTGTCACTCTGGGAACAGTGTATAATTCTCAATAACCAGATAATAATTCTGGTGACTAGCACTACTGAGCAGCTAGTCACCAGATGGGTAATTATTTGGGCCAAATTTGAACAGGGGTGGTAGTTCCACTTTAATTTAGTATGTTACTATGTTGGGGTGAGTGTATCTGGTGTCACAGTGAGTCTATCGGTGGAGACGTTTATTATCGCAGGGTTTGTGTATTTGTGAGAATAGATCCTGTTGATGTTGGGGTGAGTGTATCTGGTGTCACAGTGAGATGATGGGGTGAGTGTATCTGGTGTCACAGTGAGTCTATCGGTGGAGACGTTTATTATCGCAGGGTTTGTGTATTTGTGAGAATAGATCCTGTTGAGGTTGGGGTGAGTGTATCTGGTGTCACAATGAGTCTATCGGTGGAGACGTTTATTATCGCAGGGTTTGTGTATTTGTGAGAATAGATCCTGTTGATGTTGGGGTGAGTGTATCTGGTGTCACAGTGAGATGTTGGGGTGAGTGTATCTGGTGTCACAGTGGAGACGTTTATTATCGCAGGCTTTGTGTATTTGTGAGAATAGATCCTGTTGATGTTGGGGTGAGTGTATCTGATGTCATTGAGGAGAGATTGGTGATGATGGGGCGATTGTATCTCTGATGTCACAGTAAGACAGTTATTACTTCAGGGTGCGTGTGTATTTCTTAGGAGAGATAACGTTTGGGTGATTGTATCTGGTGTCACAGTGAGTCTGTCATTGCGACTGGGTTAATACTGCAGGGTACAAGTGTATTTGTGAGGAAAGATTCTGTTGATGATGAGGATGAATCTGGTGTCACAGTGAGTGTATCAGTGTGAGATGGATATCACTGCAGGACATGTATATATTTGTGAAGAGATAGATGATGTTGGGATGAGTGTATCTTGTGTCACAGTGAATCTATCAGTGTGTTGGGGGGATTTACAGTTCATCACCAGTGCTTTCACAGAAATTGTATTATTTTTGTTCTTTTGTTGTTTTTTTATTTTTCTTTTGCAGCCTAACTTTAAACAGAAGTTTGTATCTTTACTGAAGAGGTTTAAAGTCAACGATGATGTGAGAGAATGAAACGGTCACCTATCCCCACATATCCCCTAAATAGTCCTCTCTCACTGCATTTCATACATTATACACACACTCATCACTATACAGGTATGTACACTTACATACACACACATATATACCTACACAGGTATGTACACTTACATACACACACATCACTACACAGGTATGTACACTTACATACACACACATCACTACACAGGTATGTACACTTACATACACACACTCATCACTACATAGGTACATACACTTACATACACACACACATCACTACACAGGTATGTACACTTACATACACACACACATCACTACACAGGTATGTACACTTACATACATACACATCACTACACAGGTATGTACACTTTCACACACACACATCACTACACAGGTATGCACACTTACATACATACACATCACTACACATGTATGTACACTTACATACACACACACATCACTACACAGGTATGTACACTTACATACACACACATCACTACACAGGTATGTACACTTGCATACATACACATCACTACACAGGTATGTACACTTACATACACACACATCACTACACAGGTATGTACACTTACATACACACACATCACTACACAGGTATGTACACTTACATACATACACATCACTACACAGGTATGTACACTTACATACACACACATCACTACACAGGTATGTACACTTACATACACACACATCACTACACAGGTATGTACACTTACATACACACACACACTCATCACTACACAGGTATGTACACTTACATACACACACATATATATAACTACACAGGTATGTACACTTACATACACACACATATATAACTACACAGGTATGTACACTTACATACATACACACATATATATAACTACACAGGTATGTACACTTACATACACACACTCATCACTACACAGGTATGTACACTTACATACACACACTCATCACTACGTAGGTACGTACACTTACATACACACACACATCACTACACAGGTATGTACACTTACATACACACACACATATATATATATAACTGCACTGGTACGTACACTTACATACGCACATATATCAGTACACAGGTACATCTTACACACACACACATTTACACTATCAGTACACAGGTACATCTTATATACTCATCAGTACACAGGTACATCTTACACACATACACACATTTACACTATCAGTACACAGGTACATCTTACACACACATTTACACCTATCAGTACACAGGTACATCTTATACACACATCAGTACACAGGTACATCTTACACACACATTTACACTATCAGTATACAGGTACATCTTATATACACATCAGTACACAGGTACATCTTATACACACACATTTACACTATCAGTACACAGGTACATCTTATATACACATCAGTACACAGGTACATCTTATACACACACATTTACACTATCAGTACACAGATACATCTTACACACACACACACACACACACACACACATTAGTACACAGGTACATCTTACACACACACTGACACATTAGTACACAGGTACATCTTACATACACACACATACACATTAGTACACAGGTACATATTACACACACACACACACACACATTAGTACACAGGTACATATTACACACACACACACACACACACACACATTAGTACACAGGTACATCTTACACACACACACTGACACACTTCAGTACACAGGTACATCTTATAACACACACACACACACACACATTAGTACACAGGTACATCTTACATACACACTGACACACATTAGTACACAGGTACATCTTACATACACACTGACACACATTAGTACACAGGTACATCTTACATACACACACTGACACACTAGTACACAGGTACATCTTACATACACACTGACACATTAGTACACAGGTACATCTTACATACACACTGACACATTAGTACACAGGTACATCTTACATACACACACACACATTAGTACACAGGTACATCTTACACACACACTGACACATTAGTACACAGGTACATCTTACATACACACTGACACACATTAGTACACAGGTACATCTTACACACACACACACACACACACACACACATCAGTACACAGGTACATCTTACATACACACACACTGACACACATCAGTACACAGGTACATCTTACACACACACACTGACACACATCAGTACACAGGTACATCTTACACACACACACACACACACACAT
The DNA here is from genome assembly GCA_037306005.1 of Rhinophrynus dorsalis. NCBI lineage: Eukaryota > Metazoa > Chordata > Amphibia > Anura > Rhinophrynidae > Rhinophrynus > Rhinophrynus dorsalis. The sequence continues at coordinate 5,018,975 of CM074720.1, read as the reverse complement.
TAGTACACAGGTACATCTTACATACACACTGACACACATTAGTACACAGGTACATCTTAAACACACACATATTAGTACACAGGTACATTTTGCACACACACACACACACACTGATGCACACACACACATTAGTACACAAGTACATCTTACACACACACACACACACATTAGTACACAGGTACATCTTACACACACACACACACACACACATTAGTGCACAGGTACATCTTACATACACACACACACACATTAGTACACAGGTACATCTTACACACACACACACACACATTAGTACACAGGTACATCTTATACACATACACGCACACATTAGTACACAGGTACATCTTATACACACACACACATTAGTACACACACACTGACACACACACTTCATCTCACTAGCTCTCTCCCTGGACTCTCTTTCCTAGTCTTTGCCCCCTTGTTTCTCTCTTTTGTGCTGTGTTCCCCTCATTTGTCTCTTATTTTTACATCTTTCATCTTCTCCCCCCATGTTCTCCTGTTTATTATGAATCTCTGTACTTCTCACTGTTTTCTTCCTAATATTCTTTTATCCATTTGCTGTTATTTATCAGTATCCGTGTTCTTGTCCCACTTGTGTTCTCCACCCATCACTCTCCATCCTGGTTTTCAGTTTCAATGACCTTCTCCACTTTTCTATATCCATTCACACACTGCTTCCCTCTGGATAACACAACTGTATGGGTTCAGCCACTGGACACAGAACGTACTTCCCGGGAGCAAGAAGAGGAGGAGGAGTTGGGCCTTTTGTATGACAGTCTGGATGAATTCAACAACAGCGAGAGCGGCTTCGATATAGAGGATAACGATAGTGTCTTGAGCACTCCAAAGCCCACCTTGAGGTGAGATACCTTCTAACAAACCTAGACTTGAGAAACCCTCATAAGGTGAGCTATGCCCCCAAACTCACATTACTCTTACAATCATTGTGGAACACAGGAACCATGGGGTAAAGTATCCTCCTGCAGGAGGGTAGGACACTTTCCTTAAAAAGCTCTCTGGAACTGGAGACGTATTCCTTCTTCACTTTATCCCCCGCATTATAGCTCAGTTTTAAAAGTCATCCCATGGACTGTGCATGGTCTTTTTTTTTGTCTGTAGGGTGGTGCTCCTATCTCTGGCCTCCATTGTTGGTTTGAGCCAGAGCACAGACTTAAAGGGATAGTAATGTAAGTAGTATTAGCTATATGGTAGATACAATTAAAAAATATTACTTGCTCTTATTCGTATCTCTCAAACCTTTATGGTCTGAGAGATACGAAAATACATTTCTCCACTCCCTCCCCTTTCTGCTTGACAAGCTGTAAAGCTGTCAGAGGCAGATTCTGGTCGCTTGACCAGCCATGACTCTTCAGCAGCACCGATATAACGATATGTACAGATAAATACTTCATCAGAATGGTCTACAAAGTGTAGTCCATTCCGATTAAGTATTTATTTTTAGGTATCACTATGTCAGTGCTGCTGAAGAGCCACTGTCTGGCCCCGGGAACAAGATCTCATGTCGACAGCTATACAGCTGATGTATGAGAAAGGGGAAGGACAGGAGAACTTTATTTTCGTATATCTCTCAAACCAAAAAGGTTTGAGAGATACAAATAAGCGCAAGTAATCTTTTTTAATTGTATCTACCTGTAACGTTTTTTTCAGACACTCAGACAGCAGGTTTGAATAAAACACAATTTTATTAAAAAAAAAAAGAAATAAAGAACAAAGGTCGCCATCAACAGGCAACAATAGGCAATACAGTAAATAGGCATAGAGAAGGTTCGCCATCATATCTTAATGGTAACGGCGCCGCCGCTGTTAGGCCTCTGGTATGTGTAGTAGGAACTACAGACTGATTATCCGGAGTCGAGACTGGGGAGACCACCGGATTCTGGTTAGGTTTATCAAGGTGTACCGTACGTTCAAATAAAGTTTGTAAGGCCAGTGCCAACTGGTCTAGGCGCTGCTCATGCACATCCATTCTCCAGTGGATGTTCTGTGTACTATTCTCTCCCTTGCTGTCTGAGGTCATGGCCCTTTCGTACTGTAACGTTTTTTTCAGACACTCAGACAGCAGGTTTGAATAAAACACAGTTTTATTAAAAAAAAAGAAATAAAGAACAAAGGTCGCCCTCAACAGGCAACAATAGGCAATACAGTAAATAGTGTAGGTAGGCTACTTATGCCTTCACAGGACCAGTATACAGAAGTCTGGATAATACATATACTGTCACAAGATAGGCTCAGAATAGCGACTGGCAATAAATGGTTAACTATAAAGATCTAGTCTCAGTTGTGGTGTTTGACACGCCCAAGGTGGATAAGAGGCAGCAATAGATGTTAGATTAGGCAATGCCTAAAGTCCATAGGTGCAGAGAGCTGCATTAACAGTACAGAACTTAGGCAGAACATTGCTGAGTAGTTCGCAGATAGCCCCCACGGGTGTATAACGGAGACCACTTGTACTGCAAGAGCGTGAGCCAATAGCCCCCACAGGCGTATAACGGAGACCAACCGGACAGTGCTAGCTTGAGCCAATAGCCCCCATGGGCGTATAACGGAGGCAACATTTACTTCAAGAGCGTGAACCAATAGCCCCCATGGGTGTACAACGGAGACCAACCGGACAGTGCTAGCTTGAGCCAATAGCCCCCACAGGTGTATAACGGACACAGGGTACAGCAAGAGCTTAATAGATAGCCCCCACGGGCGTAAGTAAAGAGAACCCTCTGGCGCTGCAAGTGCTTGAGCCAATAGCCCCACCGGGCAGTAGCGGTGAGAAACACTGATGGAGCTAGAGCCAATAGCGCCTCCCACGGGCACGTTAACGGAAACCGACTACTCTGCTATGGTAGACAATATGAGCCACCGTCTATTCAAGGCCCACAACTCGGCCGGCTCAGCAGAAGCAGCGGATGATGGAAATGGCTCAGCAAGTGTTAAGAAGGCTCTGATCGGGCAGATGGTAGCACTGCAAGTGTTAACCACAGCACCAGGGAGTAATGTATAGCTCTGCAAATATAATCGGAGGCTCAGCGTGAAGGAATCGCTCTGCAAGTGCCTAGAGAGACCCAGCTTAGGAAGCACAGCTATGCAGGAGAAACCGGAGACTCAGCTTAGGAGACACGGCTCAGCAGGCGTTAATGGATGCAGCCTCGATCAGTTCAGCCACGAACACAGCATGAACCAGAATGTCGCCAGAGCGACAACAGCAGCAGGAAAGGTACAGCGGGACTTGCGAATGCCGTTCCTTGGGAAGCAGCCCCGAGAGGAATGGGTGTCGGAGTTGGAGGGGCTGGTCCAGATCGAGATGGTGGTAGATGATGGGTACAGGGCTCTACGCTGGTATGCAGCACAGTTGTGTTCAGGTCTGGAGGATGACGAGCCGACAGAGGTGGCCCGGGATTAGTACTTGAAAACCTCCAGAAAGATCCTGACTTTGGTAATGTAGCCGAGTGGCGGAGGTGGGACCTCCGGGATTTCAGGGAGCTGGATCACTAAGGAGTGATAAGGAGGGGATGATGTGGAGATGACTTCTTCAATGATACTACTTCTCCATTGATATCACTTCTCTAGTTTCTATGTTATTTTTTATTTTTTTTAATTTGTTTTTATTATCTTTCCAATTTAAAACATACGTTTCCACATATACATGTTATTAAATTCCATAATCCATTGAAATTCAACATTTACAAATAAATGATTCACATAACAAAGCATCCATCCATTCACTCATACCACCACAGCCATGATTTATCCGCTTCATCTTATATTTCTATCAGTATTCTATGCGAGATCCATCCTTCTATAAGCTTGGTATCGCCTTTTCTAGACGACTAATCCACCATAATCCCAATTCCATATCTAGTTGGTGCCTGATCTGTGTTCTTAATTGTGGCCAGGCGATCTCAGGTAACCTATCTAGCTTCAACCCCGTTCATTTATCTAGAGTATCAAACGTATTCTCCTAGACTCCCTCAACCTCACCACATACCCACCAGACATGTAAGAGAGAACCCCTTTCCTTCTCACATCATTAGTAGCAGAAAAAGGGAAGTAGTCATGCCACTCTACAGATCTCTAGTTAGACCTCACCTAGAATATTGTGTACAGTACTGGAGACCCCATCTCCAGAAGGATATGGATACTCTAGAGAAAATTCAAAGAAGGGCTACTAAAATGGTGACTGGTCTACAGGAAAAGAAATATCAGGATAGACTAAAGGATCTGAACATGTATAGCTTGGAGGAGAGAAGAGAGAGAGGGGATATGATAGAAACATTCAAATACATGAAGGGATTCAACAAAGTACAGGATGGAAGTATATTTCAAAAGAGTAAAAATGTTAGGACAAGAGGCCATAGTCTAAAACTAGAGGGACACAGGTTTAGATGTAATGTAAGAAAGTTTTACTTCACTGAGAGGGTAGTAGACAAGTGGAATAGCCTACCAGCAGAAGTGGTAGATGTCAATACAGTGACAGAATTTAAGCATGCATGGGATAGGCATAAGGCGGTCCTTAACATAAGAAAAGACCAAGAACCAAAAAAGGTTTGAGGTTGTGTGTTTTTTTTTTTATTTTTTTTATTTTACACAGTAGGAAATTGGGCAGACTAGATGGGCCGAATGGTTCTTATCTGCCGTCAAATTCTATGTTTCTATCTCCAGCATATATTAGAAACCCCTGCGTACATCAAGGCAATTCTTGTCGGGACCAAATACCATCTATACATGAGTTTAAACTGATTCTCCACGATATTGGAACAGTGAATATATTCGCAAATGTTTCTCTATGCACTATTCCAATCTGATCTTTCTATTATTATATCCATATCTATATCCATTTATCTAGTGCACCTACCCTTTCCTTTACTATTTCAATATCCAGTAGGTTTTTACATTTAGCTAAAACCTTTATTACTACATTACCCTGGAATATTTGCCCCAATTTCCTAGAAAGATGTCGATTCTCCCAGTATATATTCTTAATCAGGAAACCTTTTATCCTTATGTACTTAAAATATCTCTGCTGGGAATCTTATGTAGGCAAACTAAATCCTCACAAGATCTTAAATCTTCTCCTATCAGAAGATTGTTTATCTCCCTAATGCCCAATGCTATCCAGGTTTTCAGATCTCAATCCTCCATCTGTTGCTCCAGATCATATATCCTACTAGAGGGGAGCATCCTTTTATTCATTTGCCACATATGTTTAATTTGAACCCATTTCCCCATTACATTTTGTAATATATAATTCCCTTTATTTATCTTTTCTAATGTAGGATCTTTATTGGAGCACCAAACTAGATAGCGGAGAGTTCACCTGTGTCTCTTCACACTCTATTGAGTACCAAGACTCTTTTCGGTATTCTGCCTGTAACATATAAATATGCCTAATTATATTGGCCTTCTAATATTGAGTAATAATGGGTAACCCCACCCTGCCTTTTTTACTATTATTTGCCAACACTCAGCTGCTTATCCTGGGTTTTTTGTTCCTCCAAATATATCTATTAAAGCTCTCCTGTATAATCCGTAACCGTGTTTTTGATACCTTCGGTGGTAGATGACTAAATGCATTATTCCATTTCAGCAAAATATATGCTTGAACTAGCAGATTTAGACGGCGTTGCCCATGATTTATTGTTAATCTTGTATTTAGTAATGTAAAGTACAGAAAAAGGCCGGCGTTGACTGGGCCCAGGTCCGGGCCAAGATATTGTGCTGCCTGGGTCCAAGGATGAAATGCTGCTACCCCCCCGTCCATTTGGCTCTGGTGTGTGGATGTGTTTCGAGTGTGTGTGTGGGTGGGTGTGTGTGTGTGTGTGTGTGGTGGGGTGTGTGGACATGTGTGTGTGTGTTTGGGGGGATGTGTGGGAAGGGACATATGGATGGGGATGTGTGTGTGTGTGTGTGTGTGTGTGTATGGTGGAGGGTGTGGATGTGTGTGTTTGGAGAGGGTGTTTGCTGGGGGGAGATGTGTGTGAGAGGGGATGTATGAGTGTATTGTGGGGGGTGTAGATATGTGTGTTTGGGGGGATGTGTGTGTGAGAGGGGATGTATGTGTGTATGGTGGGGGGTGTAGATATGTGTGTGTGTTTGGGGGGATGTGTGGGAGGGGATGTGTGTGTGAGAGGGGATGTATGTGTGTATGGTGGGGGTGTAGATATGTGTGTGTTTGTTTGGAGGGATGTGTTTGTTGGGGGAGATGTGTGTGAGGGGGGATGTATGTGTGTATGGTGGGGGGTGTAGATATGTGTGTGCTTGGGGGGATGTGCGTGTGTGAGGGGGGATGAATGTCTGTATCGTGGGGGGTGGATATGTGTGTGGGGGGGATGTGTGTGTGTGTGTTTGGGGGGATGTGTGTGTGTGTGTGTGTGTGTGTGTGTGGGGATGTATGTGTGTATGGTGGGGGGGGTGTAGATATGTGTGTATGTGTGTTAGGGGGGATGTGTGGGAGGGGATGTGTGTGTGAGGGGGAATGTATGTGTGCATGGTGGGGGGCTGTAAATATGTGTGTGAGGGGATGGATGTGTCTATGGTGAGGGGTGTGGATGTGTGTGTGTGTGTGTTTAGGGGATGTGTGGGAGGGGATGTGTGTGTGAGGGGGGATGTATGTGTGTATGGTGGGGGGTGTGGATGTGTGTGTGTTTGAGGGGATGTGTGTGAGGTGGGGATGTATGTGTGTATGGTGGGGGGTGTAGATGTGTGTGTGTTTGGGGGGGATGTGTGGGAGGGGATGTATGTGTGAGGTGGGGATGTATGTGTGTATGGTGGGGGGTGTGGATGTGTGTGTGTTTGAGGGGATGTGTGTGAGGTGGGGATGTATGTGTGTATGGTGGGGGGTGTGGATGTGTGTGTGTTTGAGGGGATGTGTGTGAGGTGGGGATGTATGTGTGTATGGTGGGGGGTGTAGATGTGTGTGTGTTTGGGGGGGATGTGTGGGAGGAGATGTGTGTGTGAGGGGGGATGTATGTGTGTATGGTGGGGGGTGTGGATGTGTGTGTGTTTGAGGGGATGTGTGTGAGGTGGGGATGTATGTGTGTATGGTGGGGGGTGTAGATGTGTGTGTGTTTGGGGGGGGTGTATGTGTGTATGGTGGGAGGGGTAGATGTGTGTATGGTGGGGGGTGTAGATGTGTGTGTGTTTGGGGGGGATGTATGTGTGTATGGTGGGAGGGGTAGATATGTGTGTGTTTGGGGGGATGTATGTGTGTATGGTGGGAGGGGTAGATATGTGTGTGTTTGGGGGGATGTGTGGGAGGGGATGCATGTGTGAGGTGGGGATGTATGTGTGTATGGTGGGGGGTTTAGATATGTGTGTGTTTGGGGGGATGTATGTGTGTATGGTGGGGGGTTTAGATATGTGTGTGTTTGGGGGGATGTATGTGTGTATGGTGGGGGGTTTAGATATGTGTGTGTTTGGGGGGATGTATGTGTGTATGGTGTGGGTGTAGATATGTGTGTGTTTGGGGGGATGTATGTGTGTATGGTGGGGGGTTTAGATATGTGTGTGTGTGTTTGGGGGAATGTATGTGTGTATGGTGGGGGGTTTAGATATGTGTGTATGTTTGGGGGGATGTATGTGTGTATGGTGGGGGGTTTAGATACGTTTGTGTGTTTGGGGGGATGTATGTGTGTATGGTGGGGTGTGTGGATGTGTGTGTGTGTGTGTTTGGGGGGGATGTGTGGGGGGGATGTATGTGTGTATGGTGGGGGGTGTAGATGAGTGTGTGTTTGGGGGGATGTGTGTGTGTGTATGTGTGTGTTTGGGGAGATGTGTGGGGGGGATGTATGTGTGTATGGTGGGGGGTGTAGATATGTGTGTGTGTTTGGGGGGATGTATGTGTGTATGGTGGGGGGTGTAGATGTGTGTGTTTGGGGGGATGTATGTGTGTTTGGGGGTGTAGATGTGTGTGTTTGGGGGGATGTATGTGTGTATGGTGGGGGTGTAGATATGTGTGTGTGTGTTTGGGGGGATGTATGTGTGTATGGTGGGGGGTGTAGATGTGTGTGTTTGGGGGGATGTATGTGTGTATGGTGGGGGGTGTAGATGTGTGTGTTTGGGGGGATGTATGTGTGTATGGTGGGGGTGTAGATGTGTGTGTGTGTGTTTGGGGGGATGTGTGGAGGGGATGTATGTGTGTATGGTGGGGGGTGTAGATATGTGTGTAATTGGGGGGGATGTGTGGACATTTGGGGTAGGAGTTGAGGTTACTGATCTCCCAGTGTGATCGGCTGGGAGATCAATAACTCGGGGGACATACGGAGAGGTCCCGATGTGCCCCTAAATGAGACTGAGCACTTTTCTCTTTTACTGCGGTCACTGCTGCTGGTAATACCGGCTTATACAGCGATCGCTTTCCAGTCGTACAATGTACATGCCTGGCACAGTGGGAACAGCTGTCCAACCACTTACATTGTACCACTTTGGCACACAAGGGGTTAAAGTATCAACATTTATATGTCTAAATATTTTTGGGGGGGTTTTAAGACAACAAACATCACTATGAAAAAATGTATGAAATTAGTCAAATATTTTATTCTGATTATTGATGTTTATTTTAATCTGGTTCTGGATCATCCCCCTCCAGCTGGTTCCCATCGCTCCCAGGAACCATCTTGCTCTTTCCTCCTGATCTTTTCTTTCTATGTCTCGGTCGGCGCGTGACTCTTTTCTTGGATGACAATTCATCACTTGTAGTATCGTATATAGTATAGTATATTCTACGTAGGATAATCTTTAATGAAAGGAGCAGAAGAACGAACCAAATCATTACTAAAAAGGTTAGAACGCCTAACGCTGCTCCACTGTATTTGGGAATTCGAGCTTTGGGTTCACCATTCCCACCATCTGGAATTGTGCTGAATTCCTTTGCACCAACATATTGGGCTTTTCCTGAATCATCAGCTTGGAGCTTGTCTGTTAGGAAATTGCTCCCATTCTCCGTTTCTGTTGTTACACCATCTCTGGATTTCCCAGAATCCTCAGCTAGGAGCTTGATGGATATGGCGCTGCTCCCGTACTCATTAGTGATAGTTATACTATCTGCAGGTTTTAGCTTGCGCACAAAAAGAAGATGTACGTTGGTATCTTCAGCTAGGAGCTTGATCCTTATGGAGCTGCTCCCGTCCTCAATATTAACAGTTACACTGTCTGCAGGTTTTGGGTTTTGCTCAAAATGAAGATGACTGCTGGTATCTTCAGCTAGGAGTGTCCCATTTAAGGAGTTGCTGTCTTTCTCCGCTGTATTAGTAATAGACACTCCAGGTTTGCTGAATACGTCAGTATCCACTATGGAGATGCTTCCGTTCATCATCATGACAGTCGTGCTGTCACCAGCTTTGCTAGTTCTTTCAGCTAGGAGTTCCTCCATTATGGAGATGTTCCCAATCTCCATCAGGATACCATTACACACTCCAGGTTTGCGGATCACAATGTCCGTGATAGAGGCGCTTCCATACTTCATCAAGTAGTTACCAGGTTTGCCGAATCCTTCAGCTAGTAGGTCGCCCATTAAGGGGATGCTCTCATCCCCAATAAAGAAAGTTATTTTCTCTGATGGTATTGTATTTTGCACAATAAATATAGGACCGAGCATTGACGCGATTACGCAAATGACTAATAGCCCTAAGAGAGACATTGTGCTTCCCAGTAGTAAATACTTGCATTGATTGAGAGATTTTGGTTGCTTCCCAGTTCTTAACAGTCCAAAGACCTGCAATGCACTGACCCAATGTGATGTCACATTGTGTGAAATGGCCCACTGGAATGTACAGCCCTGCTGGAGCTCAGAGGTGCTGATGTCACCAAGTTCCAGGTAAACTGACCCCTACTAACTGTCACTACTGCAGGACTCACAGGAGCTACAAACTCATTAAAGGGGAAGTAACCCCTAATAATAACACACACACACACACACACACACACACACACACTTATCTTCTAACGTCCTGCAAGTCCTAATGTCCCCTCTTAATCTTACACACAATTAGGAGCTCAGCCATAAGTATCCTTTATGGGTTGCCTTTGTTCAATATAAAGTATATCTCTAAACCCAAAGAAAACACAATACACACATTTCTATTCACAAACACTATATTCAAAACGCTATAAGCAAAATTCTATATGTTACTAGCGATATTGGCACAGCTTTGCCCATGCAGTTAACCCTTTGAGTGCCAGAGGCGTATGCAATGCATTGCTCTGCAAAGCGTTGTGTACCCCTCTGGCACTCAAAGGGTTAATAAAATAACTACCCGTCCCCGCTCCCCCACACAAAAAAAAAGTCCCATGCAGTTACGGAGACAAACTGGACAGTGCTAGCTTGGCCGAGGAAAGGTACTGGGCCCAGCGGGACTTGCGGATGCCGTTCCTTGGGGAGCAGCCCTGAGAGGAATGGGTGTCGGAGTTCGAGGGGCTGGTCCAGATCGAGGTGGTGGTAGATGATGGGTACAGGGCTCTACACCGGTATGCAGCACAGTTGTGTTCAGGTCTGGAGGATGACAAGCCAACAGAGGTGGCCCGGGATTAGTACTTGAAAACCTCCAGGAAGATCCTGACTTTGGTAATGTAGCCAAGTGGTGGAGGTGGGACCTCCGGGATTTCAGGGAGCTGGATCACTAAGGAGTGATAAGGAGGGGATGATGTGGAGATGACTTCTTCAGTGATACTACTTCTCCATTGATATCACTTCTCTAGTTTCTATGTTATTCTTTTTTTTTTTTAATTTGTTTTTATTATTTTTCCAATTTAAAACATACATTTCCACATATACATGTTATTAAATTCCATAATCCATTGAAATTCAACATTTACAAATAAATGATTCACATAACAAAGCATCCATCCATACATTCACTCATACCACCACAGCCATGATTTATCCGCTTCATCTTATATTTCTATCAGTATTCTATGTGAGATCCATCCTTCTATAAGCTTGGTATCTCCTTTTCTAGACGACTAATCAACCATAATCCCAATTCCATATCTAGTTGGTACCTGATCTGTGTTCTTAATTGTGGCCAGGCGATCTCAGGTAACCTATCTAGCTTCAACCCCGTTCATTTATCTAGAGTATCAAACGTATTCTCCTAGACTCCCTCAACCTCACCACATACCCACCAGACATGTAAGAGAGAACCCCTTTCCTTCTCACATCATTAGCAGAAAAAGGGAAGTAGTCATGCCACTCTACAGATCTCTAGTTAGACCTCACCTAGAATATTGTGTACAGTACTGGAGACCCCATCTCCAGAAGGATATTGATACTCTACAGAAAATTCAAAGAAGGGCTACTAAAATGGTGACTGGTCTACAGGAAAAGAAATATCAGGACAGACTAAAGGATCTGATCATGTATAGCTTGGAGGAGAGAAGAGAGAGAGGGGATATGATAGACACATTCACATACATGAAGGGATTCAACAAAGTGCAGGATGGAAGTACATTTCAAAAGAGTAAAAATGTTAGGACAAGAGGCCATAGTCTAAAAATAGAGGGACACAGGTTTAGATGTAATGTAAGAAAGTTTTACTTCACTGAGAGGGTAGTAGACAAGTGGAATAGCCTACCAGCAGAAGTGGTAGATGTCAATACAGTGACAGAATTTAAGCATGCATGGGATAGGCATAAGGCGGTCCTTAACATAAGAAAAGACCAAGAACCAAAAAAGGTTTGAGGTTGTGTGTTTTTTTTTTTATTTTTTTTATTTTACACAGTAGGAAATTGGGCAGACTAGATGGGCCGAATGGTTCTTATCTGCCGTCAAATTCTATGTTTCTATCTCCAGCATATATTAGAAACCCCTGCGTACATCAAGGCAATTCTTGTCGGGACCAAATACCATCTATACATGAGTTTAAACTGATTCTCCACGATATTGGAACAGTGAATATATTCGCAAATGTTTCTCTATGCACTATTCCAATCTGATCTTTCTATTATTATATCCATATCTATATCCATTTATCTAGTGCACCTACCCTTTCCTTTACTATTTCAATATCCAGTAGGTTTTTACATTTAGCTAAAACCTTTATTACTACATTACCCTGGAATATTTGCCCCAATTTCCTAGAAAGATGTCGATTCTCCCAGTATATATTCTTAATCAGGAAACCTTTTATCCTTATGTACTTAAAATATCTCTGCTGGGAATCTTATGTAGGCAAACTAAATCCTCACAAGATCTTAAATCTTCTCCTATCAGAAGATTGTTTATCTCCCTAATGCCCAATGCTATCCAGGTTTTCAGATCTCAATCCTCCATCTGTTGCTCCAGATCATATATCCTACTAGAGGGGAGCATCCTTTTATTCATTTGCCACATATGTTTAATTTGAACCCATTTCCCCATTACATTTTGTAATATATAATTCCCTTTATTTATCTTTTCTAATGTAGGATCTTTATTGGAGCACCAAACTAGATAGCGGAGAGTTCACCTGTGTCTCTTCACACTCTATTGAGTACCAAGACTCTTTTCGGTATTCTGCCTGTAACATATAAATATGCCTAATTATATTGGCCTTCTAATATTGAGTAATAATGGGTAACCCCACCCTGCCTTTTTTACTATTATTTGCCAACACTCAGCTGCTTATCCTGGGTTTTTTGTTCCTCCAAATATATCTATTAAAGCTCTCCTGTATAATCCGTAACCGTGTTTTTGATACCTTCGGTGGTAGATGACTAAATGCATTATTCCATTTCAGCAAAATATATGCTTGAACTAGCAGATTTAGACGGCGTTGCCCATGATTTATTGTTAATCTTGTATTTAGTAATGTAAAGTACAGAAAAAGGCCGGCGTTGACTGGGCCCAGGTCCGGGCCAAGATATTGTGCTGCCTGGGTCCAAGGATGAAATGCTGCTACCCCCCCGTCCATTTGGCTCTGGTGTGTGGATGTGTTTCGAGTGTGTGTGTGGGTGGGTGTGTGTGTGTGTGTGTGTGGTGGGGTGTGTGGACATGTGTGTGTGTGTTTGGGGGGATGTGTGGGAAGGGACATATGGATGGGGATGTGTGTGTGTGTGTGTGTGTATGGTGGAGGGTGTGGATGTGTGTGTTTGGAGAGGGTGTTTGCTGGGGGGAGATGTGTGTGAGAGGGGATGTATGAGTGTATTGTGGGGGGTGTAGATATGTGTGTTTGGGGGGATGTGTGTGTGAGAGGGGATGTATGTGTGTATGGTGGGGGGTGTAGATATGTGTGTGTGTTTGGGGGGATGTGTGGGAGGGGATGTGTGTGTGAGAGGGGATGTATGTGTGTATGGTGGGGGTGTAGATATGTGTGTGTTTGTTTGGAGGGATGTGTTTGTTGGGGGAGATGTGTGTGAGGGGGGATGTATGTGTGTATGGTGGGGGGTGTAGATATGTGTGTGCTTGGGGGGATGTGTGTGTGTGAGGGGGGATGAATGTCTGTATCGTGGGGGGTGGATATGTGTGTGGGGGGGATGTGTGTGTGTGTGTTTGGGGGGATGTGTGTGTGTGTGTGTGTGTGTGTGTGGGGATGTATGTGTGTATGGTGGGGGGGGTGTAGATATGTGTGTATGTGTGTTAGGGGGGATGTGTGGGAGGGGATGTGTGTGTGAGGGGGAATGTATGTGTGCATGGTGGGGGGCTGTAAATATGTGTGTGAGGGGATGGATGTGTCTATGGTGAGGGGTGTGGATGTGTGTGTGTGTGTGTTTAGGGGATGTGTGGGAGGGGATGTGTGTGTGAGGGGGGATGTATGTGTGTATGGTGGGGGGTGTGGATGTGTGTGTGTTTGAGGGGATGTGTGTGAGGTGGGGATGTATGTGTGTATGGTGGGGGGTGTAGATGTGTGTGTGTTTGGGGGGGATGTGTGGGAGGGGATGTATGTGTGAGGTGGGGATGTATGTGTGTATGGTGGGGGGTGTGGATGTGTGTGTGTTTGAGGGGATGTGTGTGAGGTGGGGATGTATGTGTGTATGGTGGGGGGTGTGGATGTGTGTGTGTTTGAGGGGATGTGTGTGAGGTGGGGATGTATGTGTGTATGGTGGGGGGTGTAGATGTGTGTGTGTTTGGGGGGGATGTGTGGGAGGAGATGTGTGTGTGAGGGGGGATGTATGTGTGTATGGTGGGGGGTGTGGATGTGTGTGTGTTTGAGGGGATGTGTGTGAGGTGGGGATGTATGTGTGTATGGTGGGGGGTGTAGATGTGTGTGTGTTTGGGGGGGGTGTATGTGTGTATGGTGGGAGGGGTAGATGTGTGTATGGTGGGGGGTGTAGATGTGTGTGTGTTTGGGGGGGATGTATGTGTGTATGGTGGGAGGGGTAGATATGTGTGTGTTTGGGGGGATGTATGTGTGTATGGTGGGAGGGGTAGATATGTGTGTGTTTGGGGGGATGTGTGGGAGGGGATGCATGTGTGAGGTGGGGATGTATGTGTGTATGGTGGGGGGTTTAGATATGTGTGTGTTTGGGGGGATGTATGTGTGTATGGTGGGGGGTTTAGATATGTGTGTGTTTGGGGGGATGTATGTGTGTATGGTGGGGGGTTTAGATATGTGTGTGTTTGGGGGGATGTATGTGTGTATGGTGTGGGTGTAGATATGTGTGTGTTTGGGGGGATGTATGTGTGTATGGTGGGGGGTTTAGATATGTGTGTGTGTGTTTGGGGGAATGTATGTGTGTATGGTGGGGGGTTTAGATATGTGTGTATGTTTGGGGGGATGTATGTGTGTATGGTGGGGGGTTTAGATACGTTTGTGTGTTTGGGGGGATGTATGTGTGTATGGTGGGGTGTGTGGATGTGTGTGTGTGTGTTTGGGGGGGATGTGTGGGGGGGATGTATGTGTGTATGGTGGGGGGTGTAGATGAGTGTGTGTTTGGGGGGATGTGTGTGTGTGTATGTGTGTGTTTGGGGAGATGTGTGGGGGGGATGTATGTGTGTATGGTGGGGGGTGTAGATATGTGTGTGTGTTTGGGGGGATGTATGTGTGTATGGTGGGGGGTGTAGATGTGTGTGTTTGGGGGGATGTATGTGTGTTTGGGGGTGTAGATGTGTGTGTTTGGGGGGATGTATGTGTGTATGGTGGGGGTGTAGATATGTGTGTGTGTGTTTGGGGGGATGTATGTGTGTATGGTGGGGGGTGTAGATGTGTGTGTTTGGGGGGATGTATGTGTGTATGGTGGGGGGTGTAGATGTGTGTGTTTGGGGGGATGTATGTGTGTATGGTGGGGGTGTAGATGTGTGTGTGTGTTTGGGGGGATGTGTGGAGGGGATGTATGTGTGTATGGTGGGGGGTGTAGATATGTGTGTAATTGGGGGGGATGTGTGGACATTTGGGGTAGGAGTTGAGGTTACTGATCTCCCAGTGTGATCGGCTGGGAGATCAATAACTCGGGGGACATACGGAGAGGTCCCGATGTGCCCCTAAATGAGACTGAGCACTTTTCTCTTTTACTGCGGTCACTGCTGCTGGTAATACCGGCTTATACAGCGATCGCTTTCCAGTCGTACAATGTACACGCCTGGCACAGTGGGAACAGCTGTCCAACCACTTACATTGTACCACTTTGGCACACAAGGGGTTAAAGTATCAACATTTATATGTCTAAATATTTTTGGGGGGGTTTTAAGACAACAAACATCACTATGAAAAAATGTATGAAATTAGTCAAATATTTTATTCTGATTATTGATGTTTATTTTAATCTGGTTCTGGATCATCCCCCTCCAGCTGGTTCCCATCGCTCCCAGGAACCATCTTGCTCTTTCCTCCTGATCTTTTCTTTCTATGTCTCGGTCGGCGCGTGACTCTTTTCTTGGATGACAATTCATCACTTGTAGTATCGTATATAGTATAGTATATTCTACGTAGGATAATCTTTAATGAAAGGAGCAGAAGAACGAACCAAATCATTACTAAAAAGGTTAGAACGCCTAACGCTGCTCCACTGTATTTGGGAATTCGAGCTTTGGGTTCACCATTCCCACCATCTGGAATTGTGCTGAATTCCTTTGCACCAACATATTGGGCTTTTCCTGAATCATCAGCTTGGAGCTTGTCTGTTAGGAAATTGCTCCCATTCTCCGTTTCTGTTGTTACACCATCTCTGGATTTCCCAGAATCCTCAGCTAGGAGCTTGATGGATATGGCGCTGCTCCCGTACTCATTAGTGATAGTTATACTATCTGCAGGTTTTAGCTTGCGCACAAAAAGAAGATGTACGTTGGTATCTTCAGCTAGGAGCTTGATCCTTATGGAGCTGCTCCCGTCCTCAATATTAACAGTTACACTGTCTGCAGGTTTTGGGTTTTGCTCAAAATGAAGATGACAGCTGGTATCTTCAGCTAGGAGTGTCCCATTTAAGGAGTTGCTGTCTTTCTCCGCTGTATTAGTAATAGACACTCCAGGTTTGCTGAATACGTCAGTATCCACTATGGAGATGCTTCCGTTCATCATCATGACAGTCGTGCTGTCACCAGCTTTGCTAGTTCTTTCAGCTAGGAGTTCCTCCATTATGGAGATGTTCCCAATCTCCATCAGGATACCATTACACACTCCAGGTTTGCGGATCACAATGTCCGTGATAGAGGCGCTTCCATACTTCATCAAGTAGTTACCAGGTTTGCCGAATCCTTCAGCTAGTAGGTCGCCCATTAAGGGGATGCTCTCATCCCCAATAAAGAAAGTTATTTTCTCTGATGGTATTGTATTTTGCACAATAAATATAGGACCGAGCATTGACGCGATTACGCAAATGACTAATAGCCCTAAGAGAGACATTGTGCTTCCCAGTAGTAAATACTTGCATTGATTGAGAGATTTTGGTTGCTTCCCAGTTCTTAACAGTCCAAAGACCTGCAATGCACTGACCCAATGTGATGTCACATTGTGTGAAATGGCCCACTGGAATGTACAGCCCTGCTGGAGCTCAGAGGTGCTGATGTCACCAAGTTCCAGGTAAACTGACCCCTACTAACTGTCACTACTGCAGGACTCACAGGAGCTACAAACTCATTAAAGGGGAAGTAACCCCTAATAATAACACACACACACACACACACACACACACACTTATCTTCTAACGTCCTGCAAGTCCTAATGTCCCCTCTTAATCTTACACACAATTAGGAGCTCAGCCATAAGTATCCTTTATGGGTTGCCTTTGTTCAATATAAAGTATATCTCTAAACCCAAAGAAAACACAATACACACATTTCTATTCACAAACACTATATTCAAAACGCTATAAGCAAAATTCTATATGTTACTAGCGATATTGGCACAGCTTTGCCCATGCAGTTAACCCTTTGAGTGCCAGAGGCGTATGCAATGCATTGCTCTGCAAAGCGTTGTGTACCCCTCTGGCACTCAAAGGGTTAATAAAATAACTACCCGTCCCCGCTCCCCCACACAAAAAAAAAGTCCCATGCAGTTACGGAGACAAACTGGACAGTGCTAGCTTGGCCGAGGAAAGGTACTGGGCCCAGCGGGACTTGCGGATGCCGTTCCTTGGGGAGCAGCCCTGAGAGGAATGGGTGTCGGAGTTCGAGGGGCTGGTCCAGATCGAGGTGGTGGTAGATGATGGGTACAGGGCTCTACACCGGTATGCAGCACAGTTGTGTTCAGGTCTGGAGGATGACAAGCCAACAGAGGTGGCCCGGGATTAGTACTTGAAAACCTCCAGGAAGATCCTGACTTTGGTAATGTAGCCAAGTGGTGGAGGTGGGACCTCCGGGATTTCAGGGAGCTGGATCACTAAGGAGTGATAAGGAGGGGATGATGTGGAGATGACTTCTTCAGTGATACTACTTCTCCATTGATATCACTTCTCTAGTTTCTATGTTATTCTTTTTTTTTTTTAATTTGTTTTTATTATTTTTCCAATTTAAAACATACATTTCCACATATACATGTTATTAAATTCCATAATCCATTGAAATTCAACATTTACAAATAAATGATTCACATAACAAAGCATCCATCCATACATTCACTCATACCACCACAGCCATGATTTATCCGCTTCATCTTATATTTCTATCAGTATTCTATGTGAGATCCATCCTTCTATAAGCTTGGTATCTCCTTTTCTAGACGACTAATCAACCATAATCCCAATTCCATATCTAGTTGGTACCTGATCTGTGTTCTTAATTGTGGCCAGGCGATCTCAGGTAACCTATCTAGCTTCAACCCCGTTCATTTATCTAGAGTATCAAACGTATTCTCCTAGACTCCCTCAACCTCACCACATACCCACCAGACATGTAAGAGAGAACCCCTTTCCTTCTCACATCATTAGCAGAAAAAGGGAAGTAGTCATGCCACTCTACAGATCTCTAGTTAGACCTCACCTAGAATATTGTGTACAGTACTGGAGACCCCATCTCCAGAAGGATATTGATACTCTACAGAAAATTCAAAGAAGGGCTACTAAAATGGTGACTGGTCTACAGGAAAAGAAATATCAGGACAGACTAAAGGATCTGATCATGTATAGCTTGGAGGAGAGAAGAGAGAGAGGGGATATGATAGACACATTCACATACATGAAGGGATTCAACAAAGTGCAGGATGGAAGTACATTTCAAAAGAGTAAAAATGTTAGGACAAGAGGCCATAGTCTAAAAATAGAGGGACACAGGTTTAGATGTAATGTAAGAAAGTTTTACTTCACTGAGAGGGTAGTAGACAAGTGGAATAGCCTACCAGCAGAAGTGGTAGATGTCAATACAGTGACAGAATTTAAGCATGCATGGGATAGGCATAAGGCGGTCCTTAACATAAGAAAAGACCAAGAACCAAAAAAGGTTTGAGGTTGTGTGTTTTTTTTTTTATTTTTTTTATTTTACACAGTAGGAAATTGGGCAGACTAGATGGGCCGAATGGTTCTTATCTGCTGTCAAATTCTATGTTTCTATCTCCAGCATATATTAGAAACCCCTGCGTACATCAAGGCAATTCTTGTCGGGACCAAATACCATCTATACATGAGTTTAAACTGATTCTCCACGATATTGGAACAGTGAATATATTTGCAAATGTTTCTCTATGCACTATTCCAATCTGATCTTTCTATTATTATATCCATATCTATATCCATTTATCTAGTGCACCTACCCTTTCCTTTACTATTTCAATATCCAGTAGGTTTTTACATTTAGCTAAAACCTTTATTACTACATTACCCTGGAATATTTGCCCCAATTTCCTAGAAAGATGTCGATTCTCCCAGTATAGATTCTTAATCAGGAAACCTTTTATCCTTATGTACTTAAAATATCTCTGCTGGGAATCTTATGTAGGCAAACTAAATCCTCACAAGATCTTAAATCTTCTCCTATCAGAAGATTGTTTATCTCCCTAATGCCCAATGCTATCCAGGTTTTCAGATCTCAATCCTCCATCTGTTGCTCCAGATCATATATCCTACTAGAGGGGAGCATCCTTTTATTCATTTGCCACATATGTTTAATTTGAACCCATTTCCCCATTACATTTTGTAATATATAATTCCCTTTATTTATCTTTTCTAATGTAGGATCTTTATTGGAGCACCAAACTAGATAGCGGAGAGTTCACCTGTGTCTCTTCACACTCTATTGAGTACCAAGACTCTTTTCGGTATTCTGCCTGTAACATATAAATATGCCTAATTATATTGGCCTTCTAATATTGAGTAATAATGGGTAACCCCACCCTGCCTTTTTTACTATTATTTGCCAACACTCAGCTGCTTATCCTGGGTTTTTTGTTCCTCCAAATATATCTATTAAAGCTCTCCTGTATAATCCGTAACCGTGTTTTTGATACCTTCGGTGGTAGATGACTAAATGCATTATTCCATTTCAGCAAAATATATGCTTGAACTAGCAGATTTAGACGGCGTTGCCCGTGATTTATTGTTAATCTTGTATTTAGTAATGTAAAGTACAGAAAAAGGCCGGCGTTGACTGGGCCCAGGTCCGGGCCAAGATATTGTGCTGCCTGGGTCCAAGGATGAAATGCTGCTACCCCCCCGTCCATTTGGCTCTGGTGTGTGGATGTGTTTGGAGTGTGTGTGTGGGTGTGTGTGTGTGTGTGGTGGGGTGTGTGGACATGTGTGTGTGTGTTTGGGGGGATGTGTGGGAAGGGACATATGGATGGGGATGTGTGTGTGTGTGTGTGTGTGTGTGTGTGTGTATGGTGGAGGGTGTGGATGTGTGTGTTTGGAGAGGGTGTTTGCTGGGGGGAGATGTGTGTGAGAGGGGATGTATGAGTGTATTGTGGGGGGTGTAGATATGTGTGTTTGGGGGGATGTGTGTGTGAGAGGGGATGTATGTGTGTATGGTGGGAGGTGTAGATATGTGTGTGTGTTTGGGGGGATGTGTGGGAGGGGATGTGTGTGTGAGAGGGGATGTATGTGTGTATGGTGGGGGTGTAGATATGTGTGTGTTTGTTTGGAGGGATGTGTTTGTTGGGGGAGATGTGTGTGAGGGGGGATGTATGTGTGTATGGTGGGGGGTGTAGATATGTGTGTGCTTGGGGGGATGTGTGTGTGTGAGGGGGGATGAATGTCTGTATCGTGGGGGGGTGGATATGTGTGTGGGGGGATGTGTGTGTGTGTGTGTGTGTTTGGGGGGATGTGTGTGTGTGTGTGTGGGGATGTATGTGTGTATGGTGGGGGGGTGTAGATATGTGTGTATGTGTGTTAGGGGGGATGTGTGGGAGGGGATGTGTGTGTGAGGGGGAATGTATGTGTGCATGGTGGGGGGCTGTAAATATGTGTGTGAGGGGATGGATGTGTCTATGGTGAGGGGTGTGGATGTGTGTGTGTGTGTGTGTGTGTTTAGGGGATGTGTGGGAGGGGATGTGTGTGTGAGGGGGGATGTATGTGTGTATGGTGGGGGGTGTGGATGTGTGTGTGTTTGAGGGGATGTGTGTGAGGTGGGGATGTATGTGTGTATGGTGGGGGGTGTAGATGTGTGTGTGTTTGGGGGGGATGTGTGGGAGGGGATGTATGTGTGAGGTGGGGATGTATGTGTGTATGGTGGGGGGTGTGGATGTGTGTGTGTTTGAGGGGATGTGTGTGAGGTGGGGATGTATGTGTGTATGGTGGGGGGTGTGGATGTGTGTGTGTTTGAGGGGATGTGTGTGAGGTGGGGATGTATGTGTGTATGGTGGGGGGTGTAGATGTGTGTGTGTTTGGGGGGGATGTGTGGGAGGGGATGTGTGTGTGAGGGGGGATGTATGTGTGTATGGTGGGGGGTGTGGATGTGTGTGTGTTTGAGGGGATGTGTGTGAGGTGGGGATGTATGTGTGTATGGTGGGGGGTGTAGATGTGTGTGTGTTTGGGGGGGGTGTATGTGTGTATGGTGGGAGGGGTAGATGTGTGTATGGTGGGGGGTGTAGATGTGTGTGTGTTTGGGGGGGATGTATGTGTGTATGGTGGGAGGGGTAGATATGTGTGTGTTTGGGGGGATGTATGTGTGTATGGTGGGAGGGGTAGATATGTGTGTGTTTGGGGGGATGTGTGGGAGGGGATGTATGTGTGAGGTGGGGATGTATGTGTGTATGGTGGGGGGTTTAGATATGTGTGTGTTTGGGGGGATGTATGTGTGTATGGTGGGGGGTTTAGATATGTGTGTGTTTGGGGGGATGTATGTGTGTATGGTGGGGGTGTAGATATGTGTGTGTTTGGGGGGATGTATGTGTGTATGGTGGGGGGTTTAGATATGTGTGTGTGTGTTTGGGGGAATGTATGTGTGTATGGTGGGGGGTTTAGATATGTGTGTGTGTTTGGGGGGATGTATGTGTGTATGGTGGGGGGTTTAGATACGTTTGTGTGTTTGGGGGGATGTATGTGTGTATGGTGGGGGGTTTAGATATGTGTGTGTTTGGGGGGGATGTATGTGTGTATGGTGGGGGGTTTAGATATGTGTGTGTTTGGGGGGATGTATGTGTGTGTATGGTGGGAGGGGTAGATATGTGTGTGTTTGGGGGGATGTGTGGGAGGGGATGTATGTGTGAGGTGGGGATGTATGTGTGTATGGTGGGGGGTGTAGATATGTGTGTGTTTGGGGGGATGTATGTGTGTATGGTGGGGGGTTTAGATATGTGTGTGTTTGGGGGGATGTATGTGTGTATGGTGGGGGATGTAGATATGTGTGTGTTTGGGGGGATGTATGTGTGTATGGTGGGGGGTTTAGATATGTGTGTGTGTGTTTGGGGGGATGTATGTGTGTATGGTGGGGGGTTTAGATATGTGTGTGTGTGTTTGGGGGGATGTATGTGTGTATGGTGGGGGGTTTAGATATGTGTGTGTTTGGGGGGATGTATGTATGTATGGTGGGGGGTGTAGATATGTGTGTGTTTGGGGGGATGTATGTATGTATGGTGGGGGGTTTAGATATGTGTGTGTTTGGGGGGATGTACGTGTGTATGGTGGGGGGTGTAGATGTGTGTATGTGTTTGGGGGGATGTGTGGGGGGGGAGATGTGTGTGGGAGGGGATGTATGTGTGTATGGTGGGGTGTGTGGATGTGTGTGTGTGTGTTTGGGGGGGATGTGTGGGGGGATGTATGTGTGTATGGTGGGGGGTGTAGATGAGTGTGTGTTTGGGGGGATGTGTGTGTGTGTATGTGTGTGTTTGGGGGGATGTGTGGGGGGGATGTATGTGTGTATGGTGGGGGGTGTAGATATGTGTGTGTGTTTGGGGGGATGTATGTGTGTATGGTGGGGGGTGTAGATGTGTGTGTTTGGGGGGATGTATGTGTGTTTGGGGGTGTAGATGTGTGTGTTTGGGGGGATGTATGTGTGTATGGTGGGGGTGTAGATATGTGTGTGTGTGTTTGGGGGGATGTATGTGTGTATGGTGGGGGGTGTAGATGTGTGTGTTTGGGGGGATGTATGTGTGTATGGTGGGGGGTGTAGATGTGTGTGTTTGGGGGGATGTATGTGTGTATGGTGGGGGTGTAGATGTGTGTGTGTGTTTGGGGGGATGTGTGGAGGGGATGTATGTGTGTATGGTGGGGGGTGTAGATATGTGTGTAATTGGGGGGGATGTGTGGACATTTGGGGTAGGAGTTGAGGTTACTGATCTCCCAGTGTGATCGGCTGGGAGATCAATAACTCGGGGGACATACGGAGAGGTCCCGATGTGCCCCTAAATGAGACTGAGCACTTTTCTCTATTACTGCGGTCACTGCTGCTGGTAATACCGGCTTATACAGCGATTGCTTTCCAGTCGTACAATGTACACGCCTGGCACAGTGGGAACAGCTGTCCAACCACTTACATTGTACCACTTTGGCACACAAGGGGTTAAAGTATCAACATTTATATGTCTAAATATTTTTGGGGGGGTTTTAAGACAACAAACATCACTATGAAAAAATGTATGAAATTAGTCAAATATTTTATTCTGATTATTGATGTTTATTTTAATCTGGTTCTGGATCATCCCCCTCCAGCTGGTTCCCATCGCTCCCAGGAACCATCTTGCTCTTTCCTCCTGATCTTTTCTTTCTATGTCTCGGTCGGCGCGTGACTCTTTTCTTGGATGACAATTCATCACTTGTAGTATCGTATATAGTATAGTATATTCTACGTAGGATAATCTTTAATGAAAGGAGCAGAAGAACGAACCAAATCGTTACTAAAAAGGTTAGAACGCCTAACGCTGCTCCACTGTATTTGGGAATTCGAGCTTTGGGTTCACCATTCCCACCATCTGGAATTGTGCTGAATTCCTTTGCACCAACATATTGGGCTTTTCCTGAATCATCAGCTTGGAGCTTGTCTGTTAGGAAATTGCTCCCATTCTCCGTTTCTGTTGTTACACCATCTCTGGATTTCCCAGAATCCTCAGCTAGGAGCTTGATGGATATGGCGCTGCTCCCGTACTCATTAGTGATAGTTATACTATCTGCAGGTTTTAGCTTGCGCACAAAAAGAAGATGTACGTTGGTATCTTCAGCTAGGAGCTTGATCCTTATGGAGCTGCTCCCGTCCTCAATATTAACAGTTACACTGTCTGCAGGTTTTGGGTTTTGCTCAAAATGAAGATGACTGCTGGTATCTTCAGCTAGGAGTGTCCCATTTAAGGAGTTGCTGTCTTTCTCCGCTGTATTAGTAATAGACACTCCAGGTTTGCTGAATACGTCAGTATCCACTATGGAGATGCTTCCGTTCATCATCATGACAGTCGTGCTGTCACCAGGTTTGCTAGTTCTTTCAGCTAGGAGTTCCTCCATTATGGAGATGTTCCCAATCTCCATCAGGATACCATTACACACTCAGGTTTGCGGATCACAATGTCCGTGATAGAGGCGCTTCCATACTTCATCAAGTAGTTACCAGGTTTGCCGAATCCTTCAGCTAGTAGGTCGCCCATTAAGGGGATGCTCTCATCCCCAATAAAGAAAGTTATTTTCTCTGATGGTATTGTATTTTGCACAATAAATATAGGACCGAGCATTGACGCGATTACGCAAATGACTAATAGCCCTAAGAGAGACATTGTGCTTCCCAGTAGTAAATACTTGCATTGATTGAGAGATTTTGGTTGCTTCCCAGTTCTTAACAGTCCAAAGACCTGCAATGCACTGACCCAATGTGATGTCACATTGTGTGAAATGGCCCACTGGAATGTACAGCCCTGCTGGAGCTCAGAGGTGCTGATGTCACCAAGTTCCAGGTAAACTGACCCCTACTAACTGTCACTACTGCAGGACTCACAGGAGCTACAAACTCATTAAAGGGGAAGTAACCCCTAATAATAACACACACACACACACACACACACACACACACTTATCTTCTAACGTCCTGCAAGTCCTAATGTCCCCTCTTAATCTTACACACAATTAGGAGCTCAGCCATAAGTATCCTTTATGGGTTGCCTTTGTTCAATATAAAGTATATCTCTAAACCCAAAGAAAACACAATACACACATTTCTATTCACAAACACTATATTCAAAACGCTATAAGCAAAATTCTATATGTTACTAGCGATATTGGCACAGCTTTGCCCATGCAGTTAACCCTTTGAGTGCCAGAGGCGTATGCAATGCATTGCTCTGCAAAGCGTTGTGTACCCCTCTGGCACTCAAAGGGTTAATAAAATAACTACCCGTCCCCGCTCCCCCACACAAAAAAAAAGTCCCATGCAGTTACGGAGACAAACTGGACAGTGCTAGCTTGGCCGAGGAAAGGTACTGGGCCCAGCGGGACTTGCGGATGCCGTTCCTTGGGGAGCAGCCCTGAGAGGAATGGGTGTCGGAGTTCGAGGGGCTGGTCCAGATCGAGGTGGTGGTAGATGATGGGTACAGGGCTCTACACCGGTATGCAGCACAGTTGTGTTCAGGTCTGGAGGATGACAAGCCAACAGAGGTGGCCCGGGATTAGTACTTGAAAACCTCCAGGAAGATCCTGACTTTGGTAATGTAGCCAAGTGGTGGAGGTGGGACCTCCGGGATTTCAGGGAGCTGGATCACTAAGGAGTGATAAGGAGGGGATGATGTGGAGATGACTTCTTCAGTGATACTACTTCTCCATTGATATCACTTCTCTAGTTTCTATGTTATTCTTTTTTTTTTTTAATTTGTTTTTATTATTTTTCCAATTTAAAACATACATTTCCACATATACATGTTATTAAATTCCATAATCCATTGAAATTCAACATTTACAAATAAATGATTCACATAACAAAGCATCCATCCATACATTCACTCATACCACCACAGCCATGATTTATCCGCTTCATCTTATATTTCTATCAGTATTCTATGTGAGATCCATCCTTCTATAAGCTTGGTATCTCCTTTTCTAGACGACTAATCAACCATAATCCCAATTCCATATCTAGTTGGTACCTGATCTGTGTTCTTAATTGTGGCCAGGCGATCTCAGGTAACCTATCTAGCTTCAACCCCGTTCATTTATCTAGAGTATCAAACGTATTCTCCTAGACTCCCTCAACCTCACCACATACCCACCAGACATGTAAGAGAGAACCCCTTTCCTTCTCACATCATTAGCAGAAAAAGGGAAGTAGTCATGCCACTCTACAGATCTCTAGTTAGACCTCACCTAGAATATTGTGTACAGTACTGGAGACCCCATCTCCAGAAGGATATTGATACTCTACAGAAAATTCAAAGAAGGGCTACTAAAATGGTGACTGGTCTACAGGAAAAGAAATATCAGGACAGACTAAAGGATCTGATCATGTATAGCTTGGAGGAGAGAAGAGAGAGAGGGGATATGATAGACACATTCACATACATGAAGGGATTCAACAAAGTGCAGGATGGAAGTACATTTCAAAAGAGTAAAAATGTTAGGACAAGAGGCCATAGTCTAAAAATAGAGGGACACAGGTTTAGATGTAATGTAAGAAAGTTTTACTTCACTGAGAGGGTAGTAGACAAGTGGAATAGCCTACCAGCAGAAGTGGTAGATGTCAATACAGTGACAGAATTTAAGCATGCATGGGATAGGCATAAGGCGGTCCTTAACATAAGAAAAGACCAAGAACCAAAAAAGGTTTGAGGTTGTGTGTTTTTTTTTTTATTTTTTTTATTTTACACAGTAGGAAATTGGGCAGACTAGATGGGCCGAATGGTTCTTATCTGCCGTCAAATTCTATGTTTCTATCTCCAGCATATATTAGAAACCCCTGCGTACATCAAGGCAATTCTTGTCGGGACCAAATACCATCTATACATGAGTTTAAACTGATTCTCCACGATATTGGAACAGTGAATATATTTGCAAATGTTTCTCTATGCACTATTCCAATCTGATCTTTCTATTATTATATCCATATCTATATCCATTTATCTAGTGCACCTACCCTTTCCTTTACTATTTCAATATCCAGTAGGTTTTTACATTTAGCTAAAACCTTTATTACTACATTACCCTGGAATATTTGCCCCAATTTCCTAGAAAGATGTCGATTCTCCCAGTATAGATTCTTAATCAGGAAACCTTTTATCCTTATGTACTTAAAATATCTCTGCTGGGAATCTTATGTAGGCAAACTAAATCCTCACAAGATCTTAAATCTTCTCCTATCAGAAGATTGTTTATCTCCCTAATGCCCAATGCTATCCAGGTTTTCAGATCTCAATCCTCCATCTGTTGCTCCAGATCATATATCCTACTAGAGGGGAGCATCCTTTTATTCATTTGCCACATATGTTTAATTTGAACCCATTTCCCCATTACATTTTGTAATATATAATTCCCTTTATTTATCTTTTCTAATGTAGGATCTTTATTGGAGCACCAAACTAGATAGCGGAGAGTTCACCTGTGTCTCTTCACACTCTATTGAGTACCAAGACTCTTTTCGGTATTCTGCCTGTAACATATAAATATGCCTAATTATATTGGCCTTCTAATATTGAGTAATAATGGGTAACCCCACCCTGCCTTTTTTACTATTATTTGCCAACACTCAGCTGCTTATCCTGGGTTTTTTGTTCCTCCAAATATATCTATTAAAGCTCTCCTGTATAATCCGTAACCGTGTTTTTGATACCTTCGGTGGTAGATGACTAAATGCATTATTCCATTTCAGCAAAATATATGCTTGAACTAGCAGATTTAGACGGCGTTGCCCGTGATTTATTGTTAATCTTGTATTTAGTAATGTAAAGTACAGAAAAAGGCCGGCGTTGACTGGGCCCAGGTCCGGGCCAAGATATTGTGCTGCCTGGGTCCAAGGATGAAATGCTGCTACCCCCCCGTCCATTTGGCTCTGGTGTGTGGATGTGTTTGGAGTGTGTGTGTGGGTGTGTGTGTGTGTGTGGTGGGGTGTGTGGACATGTGTGTGTGTGTTTGGGGGATGTGTGGGAAGGGACATATGGATGGGGATGTGTGTGTGTGTGTGTGTGTGTGTGTGTGTGTGTGTGTGTGTGTGTGTATGGTGGAGGGTGTGGATGTGTGTGTTTGGAGAGGGTGTTTGTTGGGGGGAGATGTGTGTGAGAGGGGATGTATGAGTGTATTGTGGGGGGTGTAGATATGTGTGTTTGGGGGGATGTGTGTGTGAGAGGGGATGTATGTGTGTATGGTGGGAGGTGTAGATATGTGTGTGTGTTTGGGGGGATGTGTGGGAGGGGATGTGTGTGTGAGAGGGGATGTATGTGTGTATGGTGGGGGTGTAGATATGTGTGTGGTTTGTTTGGAGGGATGTGTTTGTTGGGGGAGATGTGTGTGAGGGGGGATGTGTATGTGTGTATGGTGGGGGGGTGTAGATATGTGTGTGCTTGGGGGGATGTGTGTGTGTGAGGGGGGATGAATGTCTGTATCGTGGGGGGGTGGATATGTGTGTGGGGGGGATGTGTGTGTGTGTGTGTGTGTTTGGGGGATGTGTGTGTGTGTGTGTGGGGATGTATGTGTGTATGGTGGGGGGGGTGTAGATATGTGTGTATGTGTGTTAGGGGGGATGTGTGGGAGGGGATGTGTGTGTGAGGGGGAATGTATGTGTGCATGGTGGGGGGCTGTAAATATGTGTGTGAGGGGATGGATGTGTCTATGGTGAGGGGTGTGGATGTGTGTGTGTGTGTGTGTGTGTGTTTAGGGGATGTGTGGGAGGGGATGTGTGTGTGAGGGGGGATGTATGTGTGTATGGTGGGGGGTGTGGATGTGTGTGTGTTTGAGGGGATGTGTGTGAGGTGGGGATGTATGTGTGTATGGTGGGGGGTGTAGATGTGTGTGTGTTTGGGGGGATGTGTGGGAGGGGATGTATGTGTGAGGTGGGGATGTATGTGTGTATGGTGGGGGGTGTGGATGTGTGTGTGTTTGAGGGGATGTGTGTGAGGTGGGGATGTATGTGTGTATGGTGGGGGGTGTGGATGTGTGTGTGTTTGAGGGGATGTGTGTGAGGTGGGGATGTATGTGTGTATGGTGGGGGGTGTAGATGTGTGTGTGTTTGGGGGGGATGTGTGGGA